>JAJLTT010000004.1:600000-789990 GCA_030568315.1 Myxozyma sirexii | reverse complement strand
GCAAATAATTCTTGATGCTCCTCATGAGATGTTGTCGCGCCTTAGGGTGCTAGCCTACAAGGGCCTTGTGCGATGGGCCGAATGGCAGAGAGCCAGCTCTTGCGAGAGCACGTGCCAATCGGACTGGTGTCTGCATGCTATTGCCAATAGGTGGTGAGTGTGGGCGGAGAAGGCTACTAATGGCTACCATAGGTCGGCACTAACTACACGAGCTCAGCAACAGCATAACTATTCAAGTTCGTATGTCTCTAATTTAGGTAACGGGTAATCTAACAGTGAAGAACAGGCATCCGGAGTCGATATAGCGAGGATCGTGACTTAACTACAGTCGCTCTATACCTAACTGAATTCTCCGCCTGACTCAACTTTAGCAATGCCATTAACTTACATTGCATGAGCAACCTAATTCTCTGATTTCTCAGTCTTCGCTGTGCTATTACTTAACTGAGTCTGCTGTATCTTCTCTGTAACTTGGTCCGCCGACCTAAAATGTTGGAATATTAGTGATGGATGATAGGGATAATAAA
This sequence comes from Myxozyma sirexii, assembly GCA_030568315.1. Classification (NCBI taxonomy): domain Eukaryota; kingdom Fungi; phylum Ascomycota; class Lipomycetes; order Lipomycetales; family Lipomycetaceae; genus Myxozyma; species Myxozyma sirexii. The sequence goes on along the minus strand of JAJLTT010000004.1, from coordinate 789,463 downwards.
TTATGGTATAACTATTTTTATAATAAGTGTCTAGTAGAGATCGTAGCTACCTAAACCGTAGGTGACTATAGCGCATTAGATAATAGTGAGGCATAGTTATTAGTTTGCGCGGACGCCTAGTTATACTTCGGTTCATGTCAATGTTTTCTAACCGCAAACCACGTCACTATTTGATGCTAGCTAGCCTGAAGCACTAGACGTTATAGTAAAATTATAAGCACGTTCATATCGTTTAAATTAAAGTCTATAGTACAGTCAATTTTCCATAGTAAAACATAGTTTACGAATGGCCCTTCTCAAATACTCGAACTCCAGATAAATTCCCATCACCAACAAAATAATGGTACTCCCTCTCTTCAATCCCATAATGCGCCGTTTCTTCAGCTGGCTGGCCGCCTCTAGTTATCCTTATAGCGCCTGTAACATCGTCCGCGATACCTGAGTCGAGAGGACGAATACTGAAGACTGCCAGCGAGCGATGAATAAGTGATAGAAAAAGATCTTCTTGAGCGGACGCGAGAGTTGTCGGGCCTCTTAATATAGAATCTGAATTGGAGATTGAAACGACTAGAATCGAGGATATCTCGAAGGATGTTAGATAGGGCCTCTTAAAAGAAACACTAATATCATACTTCTTGTAAATCTCTAACGAGATGAAGAATGTCAAGAGGCGAAAGTATGCCTAATGCATGTAAAAGATCTAGTCCCTCGATAGCAATCAATGGTCGAATACCGTTTAATTTTGCAAGTTCATTATCGATTTGCGTTTGCCATTGCGATGACTTTGATGATTGTAAGTATAGTGAAACTTGCGGGTCTCGCAATGACGAATTGTCGGTTAAAAGTTTTGAAAATCCGTCGATTAAAATAAATTGTCGTTGAGAAATCAAGTTTGTAAGATCACTTCCCTAGTATTACGTGCGGTCAGGACTTTTAGTCGATCAGATCAAATCAGAAAGAGAAGTCTTACCGATTTTCTAAAACTTCGTTTATAAAACTCCAAATTCTGCAGAAAAGATATATACACAACAGGACATTTTTCTTTCTCCGGACTCCTGCCAAATCCCTCTGAAGGAAATATACTAGCTCTCACGAAATGTTGTAAAAGCCATGACGGATTCGTACTTAGTGACGCAGACACGGTGAGGATATGCGATGATGAACTATCTGATGACGAAGAATTCGGCGGAAGATATGAACCGTCAAACACGCGGAGAAGATGTGGCAGTTTTGACATTATTGTTATGAGTATTATAAGATCATTATTGCAGTTTTTGATGGGACGTAGTTGAGATTGTACCTCTCCTTGACTAACTTTTTGAATCCCCTGAATTTGTCCCACTTTTGCATGTCTGTGGATTCGCTCGCACCCACATCTCACATAACTTCAGTCATTTATACAAAAACCATGTATAGAAGCTCAGATAGAGATGAAAAATCACGAAAAATCCGTCTACTTTAAATAACGAGTTAATTAATAAACTAATACACAAACACAGACACAAAAATGAATACACCACTAATTTACACAAGCCATAATAAACATCATTCGAACAGTAATACTAAAATCGACAACGAATAAAAGACCAAGAATAGGAATACACGGGATTAGGTATAACTTCTGGAAATACCTATCACTTGCTAAACAAAACAGGAAAACAAACATGGCATGTTTCTCTTGATCCGGACAAATATACCCAATTAAGATAGATATATCATAACGTACGCCAAACAGACAGCGACAGGACAACGTAAAAAGCACTTAAACAATTCAGTGCCAGTGAGAATTGTTCAACGTACAAACACTTCCCATAAACACTTTCTTACTTACGACGCGAAGCCGCCTCAGTAACTTTAGGATCAATAGGAATTTTGGAATCATCCCGACCAACAAGCTGACTAGACGGATCATAGAACACGTTAACATTAGACCCATCACCGCCACCAGACGGATCAACTAAATCAGCTCCTGAAAATAAAGTGCTGCTATGATCGACTTCATTTGCCCATTCGGCATTACCAAGTAAATCAATATCCAACTGTGATCCGTCGGTCATAGAGTCGACGGGCGCACTACGAGCTTGACTGCGCGCTGCGGCAGTGGCTTTGGGTCGGGTCTTGAAACCCGCAGCAGCATATTTGTCAGGGAAAGCATTACGGAATCGGTCACGCAAATCTGTACTTCGTCGCTCAAACAGATTCAGCTCTTCGTCTTTTTGAATCTTAGACCAAGACGGACCGTGCTATATACACGTCAACACTTAAATCACTTTAATAAATAATAGCTTCAAAAACTACACACCTTGAGAAACCCAGTAAGCAGGCGCTGATCTTCTTCTGGAGTGAAACTACGGCGTTCTTTGCGGTTCACCTTTGGTAAATGATTAGGCAGCGGAGCTCTTTGGCGTCTGCCGCCATGGGTAGTTGCGTTTGGGTATAATCGCCGATACTCATCAGGGAAATATGTGCGGAACCTGCATGCGGTGTTAGTTATTGACCAAATGAGTAATAAAAGCCAACATAGGAACGTACCTGTCTTTGAGGTCGACAGCTGAACGGTTGTTGAATTCAAATCTGAATCTACGTTAGTTTATTTACTGTATAGACAAGGTCATAGGATACGTACTGAGGATCCTGAAGAATCTTTTTCCAATTTCCCACACCATACTATAGTGAAGTTAGTATCCAAGAACGCCAACAATGCACCCTCAATCAAGAAACATACGTTATTACAGCCTCTTAGAAGATCATTAGTCTCGCTATCTGTCCACTTTGTACGAGTCTTGCGTTTCTGCGAAGGAGGAGCCACCATGATTGGATTCTGCGGCTGCTCCTGGTGGATAATCATCTGCTGATTCGCCTGTGGGTGAGGCATAGCATTCTGAGACTGACCATGCTGCATGTGTTGTTGAGCTTGCGACTGCTGCATTCCGCTTTGTTGCTGCTGCATTCCGCTTTGTTGCTGCTGCTGGAGAGCAAGTTGCTGCTCTTGCTTCGTGGGCGCCTTGCGCTTGCGATTATTCGGCTGCACCGCTATGCGACGGAGAATTAGTAAACTTGCGCTATCACAACACGCCGGGTCTGCTTTTGCCACCGCACTCTCGGCAGCGGAGCTGCGCCGGAGCCTGACTGGTAGGTCCAGCAGTCACTACCGACGACAAGAACGAGAGCGCAGGCGCAACGAATCCAATGGGATACACGTACCAGCCGCGGCAGCCGCGACGAGGTCCTGGGGGATCTGGTCGGCGGCGAAGGCGTTGGAAAGGTCCTCGTTGGACATTGAGTGGGCAGACTGCATGGCCTGGCTGGAATAGGCACTGGACTGGCGGCCAGTAGGCATAGGAGCAGATCCGACGAGAGCTGCTGGATAAAGACGCGTTGGATTGTTTACTTTGTGGTTTAGGTGATGTCTGGAGGGCGAGGGTAGTGAAGAGCGAGGAGGAGGGAAAGGGGACGAAGTCGGGTACGGGTTGGCGGCGGCGTGATTAGGGTTACGAGAGCACGTGACTGGACAAGAAGAGGTAACCCTAAGCAGCCGAAGCGAGCGGTGGGAATGATACGCTGAACGCGTCTCTAATCGCAGTGCCGGAACATCAAAAGCTCATGAATACAAGCTGAACGGGCACGTGAGCGTATTAATCCCATTAATCCCACAGTAAGAGTTGCAAGACCTCATTTGAGAGCCAAATCAAGTAAACTCACAGCTTACGCGAGCGTTCTCTTGCTCCATTACGCGCCTGCATTCAGCCCAGCCCGACTTCAAATCAGTACCTCAACGCCGCCAGCGTCTCTACTCCGTCTTCCTCACTCAATCTACCCTCTTCTACCTCTTCAGCTCATAGCCTGTTTTCAAGCCGTGAATTATAGCTCTCTAAAGCCTTTCTTACCTCACTTTCCACACTTACTACTCCTGACTGTCGAACCATGGAGTTCTTCACCAAACTTTTCAACTTCCGTCGCACTGCAATCTCCAATAAGCAGGAGAGTGCATCCGCTTCGGTTCGCCCGCGTCCACAGGCCTACGTTAGCCCACGCGAGGTCCTCCCTTTTTTTGCGCCCTTGCGCCTTAATACTGCGCCGACTGTCCTTCCTGCCAACCTCACTGGAGCTGCCCCCCTTGCTGCCGGAATGCAGCCTGCTAGTTTTCTCTCGGCTGTTCTCAACCCCGCAGCCAGCGCTTACTTCCTTCATCCTCAGCTCCAACAGTGGCAGGCAGAGAAAATCGCATCATTGCGCACCCCGGCCCTTCCAGCCCCCACCAGCTACGCCGACTCTGATTCATCAGAACTATCTGCTCCGGATATGACCGTCGAAGATTTGAATGGTGAATCTCGAGAAGGAAATGGAGCGCAAACTCGACCGAAACATGCCGAGCAGAGCGAGAATGCCCAACTCGCTCCGCCTGAGCATCATGAAGAGCCAGTCGCCGCATCGATCGCGGCACCGGCGGTTTCGCTTGTCCCTGGCGAACTCGCGTTCACGATTAGCGAGATTCCGCCTTATCGACCGAGAAATAGCATGTCTCTTGTTCATTCGGTTGACAGAAACACGTTTAAAGCGACAGATCATCATCGCGTTGCTAGTACCTTTGAAAGGACACTTACTAGCGAGTTCAATCAGACTCATCGTTTCAGCGCTATTTCCGCCATATCAAAAGAAAACGAAGCAGCCAAATTAGTCGCTCTTTACGAGAGCAAGCCATGCGACTGCTCAAACTATTGTCGAGATGGAATTATAGATACTGATGCCTTCAAATCATCTTCTGAAGCTCTTCCGAAGACGCCGATTGGCATGCCCATGCCCTCCACAACCGGCTGTGCTGCTTCTTCCACATCGTCGCACGTTCTCGAAGCCAAATCAGCGGCTACACCCCCGACTGATCTCGTGAAGCCATTTTCTCGCAAAATTCACCTCTTTGGTGTTTTAACCACGGCTTGGGAGTTATTTATCCCTGCCGTGTACCATAGACTGCTTTGCAGCTATGGATTAGAGATATGGCGTAGTCTTATTGACTACTCTTTCGTGCGTCTTGTGATTGAAATTGGTATTCAGTTGGTATGGATGATGGCTCAGTTTGAGACTACACATGCTTTTGCAAATTTTGCAGGATTTCTCTTGGGATTATTTGGATTTCTGGGTTGGAATCGATTGACTACCAAATGCGCTCGCGAGGCGAGAGAGCGCGGAATGGTACGTATCTTGACATATATTTGATAACGGCACATTGCTGATAATGAATTTAGCAATTGGTTCTCTACCGTGACCCGGTATGGCAAATGCCAGCTTTGCAAATCGCAGCGTTTACAATCGAAACAAGACCTTTGACGGTGGTCATTTACTTTCTCATCCAGCGAGAACTCGACTATCCCGGATTTACTCTGCGTGTTCAGCAGCTATACACTTTTGGCTGGACTTTCGATACTTGTACCGCAGTTATTGGACCGATTACGGTCCCGCGCAAGGCTTTTACAACAGCCGCGATGGTCTCGTACAAGTCTGTCTGGCAGCTTGTCTCGCAATCTTCGCTGAGAAAGCTTACGTTTACTACTCCTGCGATGGGAATTGCCGACTCATTCAGTATAAACACCGGCCTTGCCAAAAAGGCTGGAATGGTATGTAATTTTGGAGCCGAGTTCTCCTATTCAGTACTAACATCTATGTCTAGCAGCTGGTTGTATACCGCGAACCTGCTTGGAACCCGCGCTTGCTGACTTCCCTCGACGACACAGACGAGTTTTCCGAGTGCAACAACGAGTTGCTTGATGGTGATGACGACGAAGAAGAATGGTGGGATACCTATGAATACCAAACCACGATCATAATACCACCCAGATGGCTTGTATTGACAAGCTCCGGCGAAGACTGATTCTTAATCTGTCACTCTGGAATACCCTCGACGCAGATGTCCAAGATCACTACTATTCTGTGATCTCTGTTTTTGACTGTTTTTTGCTTTTATAACTTGATGCTTTATTCTGGAAATTGGACTACTTGGAACAAAGAGTATTTGGATTGGATACCCATTAAGCCCTTGGAGACACGGTTAGCTTTGATTTTCTTGTTTTGCTTGAATTATCCTCATTCGTAGGCTTTGTTTGTGTTTTGATAATATATGCTAGTATATGTTAACCGCTTATTCTCTCTTTAAGCGTCTGTACGGATGCTCTTCTTGCATCTCCTCTGTTATGATATTTTTAGAAATCGGATTATCAAGAAAGTTCTTCTGCCCAAAATGAAAACTGACAAGCGGGATTACTTCTATAGACGCCCAATACAGCGCGCTTATCTTCTAAAATGTTGCTTTATTTTGAGACGGCTTAATCGCTGCAATGTTCTTTTTTACTTTTATAATAACTAAGAATGCGAAACTTGAAGCAAATGCAGTCAGACAAGAAGAGAATCGCTATTTCGATCGTTTCAATTGGCCATATGTTGCGGAGGACAGGAGTGAACTAGCAGCAAATTAGCAGTACGCGTACGCAGCTAATTTATGTCTGTAAGCACTTATTATATACATCGTTTGGTTTCATTTTACGCGGTTTGAATGAATTAGAACACCATCTCGCTACTAACTGCAAACAACGTAACGCGACGCGACGCGACAGGTGTTCTTAATCAGCATATTACAATTATGACGTAATCTAAGTGTAATTGTAAATACCACTCAGTAGACCGGAGACCATTCAAGTTCTTTACGCAACATACCATGGCTGGCGGTACTTCTGTACGAAAACGCCAGCCAAAACAAGAAAGTGAAGACAGTTATGACGAAGATGATTATTTCGTAAGATTGCTTCTTAAAGAGCAGCAACAGGGATCGAAAGCTGAAGTAGCGACGAAATCGAGGTCTGGCGCAATCAATGAGTTTATTAAGAAACCTACGTATGTTAACTCAATTTTTGGTTAGATTTTTCTAGTGTGAAATTGTGGATTAACGTGTCTATAGGCGAAATACGAATGGGCTGAGACCGAATACTTCGTTTCTCACAAGAGTCGTACAAAATACGGATTCACATAATAAGACATTGCAACATAAAGAAGCATTGAATGCTGCTGTACGATTCCGGGACTTCAACAAGCTGAATCCGATAAATTCTCAGTTGGAAGAGCCAGCTGGTTCTGATAATGGTGACTTATATAGGTCATCTACGTCAAGACGTGAGAACAGGTCACGATCCAGATCTCACTTGGTGTCGAATGATATATCTGCAAGTCATAAGAAAGAGAGTAAGCGAAAGACAGAAGATGATATAGACTATGATACAGAAGCAAGTGAGTTATTTATAAGCGGCCAATCTACGCGAAAATCAAGGCGGAGACGCCATAGTCCTGCAGACGAAGAGTAAGTTAAATAGTTGAACCTGCAACTTTCCAAAATTAATAGGTCATTTCAGTGCTTTGACAATAAATTCAAACAAGGATGTCGACAAACACATATCTGTCTTAGAACACGCGCATCGACGTCATCGACATCATCATCGACATCGTCATAAAGAAAGCGACGATGAAGATGATAAGGCTGAAGGCAGACACGGTTATCATCAACCGAAACTCGACAACAGTATTGATGCTGAAGAACACACAGACAGAAAGGAAAAATCAAGGGACAAAACGGACAACAATGAAGCCGGTCGTCATGACACTGACAATTATGAAGACAGCAGACGTCATCGACACCGTCGAAGGCATACAGTCAATGAATCAGATACTAAGGACGGTAGCAATAATAAGACGATAAAAGAGAATGAGACGAAAGAATCGTCCGGGGACAGCAACAGAGATAGGAAAGAAGATAGGCGTAAACACAGTTCGAGATCGAAGCATGATAGTGAGCGACGCCATAGCTCTAGCAAAGTGCCTTCGCACAAATTACATCATGACACGGATGACAGCCGTTCACGCAAGACTGAAAGTCAACCGTCAGCCCAAGAGGACGCTGATGATTCTGCATGGCGCAAACGACGAGACCGACATCACAAAACGTCGTTTGACTACGATACTAATTCAGCACAAGAAATTACCGAGAATCGAAAAAGATCATCTACAGACGACAAAAAATTTTCGCACCCGTTAAGAAGCACCATAGATATATACAGACCAGAACGTCCACTCTCACCCATCTTGAAGGGCCATTTTGCGTACGAGGAAAGCGGCTGATTCCTACCATCAATGTACTTGTGTATCTTGTAGTTGTATTATAATAACATTAATATTAACAAAATTCAGCTATTCTAACAAAGTAAAAGCTGGGTACGTCAATGATGCTACAATTGGGTGACGACCGTCTTCGCGACAGGAAGTGAGGGTAGCTGATTACATATGACTTTTGGCAACTGACCTAGATGCTACTCATTTACGCAAAATCATAACAAACGAGAAGCCCTTTGGCAAGTTCGTATCTACCTAATCATATTAGCGCTTATTTAACTGCATTTACCATCCAGAATCCAGTCTTGAACGAGATCTATAATTAAACCCTAACCTGCGCAATTGTAAACAAAGAAAGTAAACAAGCGCGACGCGACATCTCCCAACACCGCAGCATTTCCTTAACCGACAACAGAAGCAAACAAAATACCTGAAAATGGCTGCAGCAGTATCTAGCTCAGTAGATGTATCTAGCGACTTTATTGCCGATAGTCGAGCTGTCCTTTCGGCCTTCAGCTCAACCGCTTTCAATTTCCAGAAGCAGGAAAACGATTTTAAAGAATGGTCATCGCGGCGGCAGTCTATAACCCTCGGCAGTCCTGGTAATACGAATACACAACATACAACTACAATCACAAATACTGGAGTATTTGATAGATCTAATCCTGCTGCTATAGAATTTGAGCTGAAAGATTACAAAGAGCTGTTCTCAAAGCTGAAAGTGACGTACCTGGAGCAGGAAACAAAAGAAGCATTTCTACGAGTTATCTTAGAAGAAAACGAGGAGGAGAATGGTGAAGAGAAAGGATTAAAACTGTGGAAGACTGGACAGAAAGAGATTGACGAAGTTACGCAACGAAATGCTGAGCTGAAAGCTGTTCTTGTTGAGAAGAAAAAGAAACTACAAGATACTTCAGATGAGATCTCAAAATTAGTACAAGATGTTTGCGCAAGTGAGTGCTCCTATTTTCTAAGATGTTTTAATTTCTTACTGACTTGCCGAAGGATACGAGATTTTGAGTTCCGAAGTAAATGATTCAGAGCAGTTATTGCGAGAACTTGAGGACATGAAGAAAGAGATTGAGGAACTTGAGAAGTCTGATGACGAGCCCAAAGAGCCTGATGAGGCTTTATCACTCAAGGAAACGCATGAGCTTTATGCGAGTCTTAAAGTGCAAGAACTAGAGCTTGACGCAGACATTGATAATCTCAAAAATGTTCAGATTCCCGAAAAGACTCAACGCCTGGAAAGATTAACTCAGGAACTCAACGATCTAACTGAATTAAAGAAACAACTAGACGGGGCTGCCAGCCTTGCTGTGAAAGTACGTGAAGCAGAGCTGAAAGAAGGAAAGGTAATCGAAAAAGAGACTCAAGCGCGTTGGTATAATGAGGTATATGAGATTATTTGTGCGCTATTGGCTGTAGATGATGTCCGGATTGATAAGGCCGCTGAACAAGTCTTGGTTGTTGGCAAAGATACAAAGCAGCGAGAATACACAATCAGTCTGATGTTTACCAAGAGACGATTTTATAACGCCACGGTAAGATCAGCTACTCACATGAATTTATCAGAGTGATTCTAACAGTTTACAGATCTCCACGTCAGCTCCAGTAAACATCAAATCTGCTGTCGACAAAGCAGTAAAGGCAAACAGCGTTCGGATATTCATGGAAGAGCTAAAGTTACTTTTGAATGCGTAATTTGTTTTCATGTGGAGATAATAACCTGATGATTTATAAAAAAGCGTTTTAGATTATCGATATGTACAGTACGCTTATACTCAGCGAGTCACAAATTCAAACAGAAGTATCGTAACAATAAAAATGCGCTCTATAGTCCTTACTCATACATCTGCTGCCTTTCTCACGTCCTCCATTGAATTTCGTCTACCCCATCCCGTCGGTTGTCGTCTGCAGTCCACAGTTAGTACAATATGATGTTGAAGGAAAGGCAAAGGAAGAACATACTTTAGGAAAGCACCCACAGCGCCAAGATATCCCTCATGCCGTAAAAAGTAAGCCGTCTTGTCACCGTTTGACCAGAATCTGATTGCGTAAGAGAGTGTATTCATTGTTTGCGGATGCCCTCTAATGAATGATCCGCCGAAATAAATGTGTTCGAGGTTATATCGTTGGGCCTGTAAATATGCGATCTGGCCAATGTTATTACTGTATCTCGTTAGTTCATCCTTTTGTCAAAAGTGCTATCAGATCGGAAAATTACCTGACGGCGTATAACAAACTTCTGCTAATGTCCTCTGCTTTAAACCGCGCAGGTTGTAAATTTTCATCCTCTCCATTATCTTCTTGCGGTACTTCACCATTCTGCTCTTTGGAAATCTCAATGCTAGTTCCTGTGTCGTCGCTGATCTCCACGCCATCAGCAGATTCTAATCTCTTTTTAAACACTTTGCCAAAACTACTCGCGATAGTTGACGATTTCAAGCCAATTCTTCCATAATCTGTACCATATATATCGCCGACTAACATGTCAACGTTTGAGTTATCGCCTTTGGAAGCCATTAAGAGCATGTCGTCAAATGATTTAGCACCAGTCAGCAATGATAATAGTCCCCATAATGTTCCTCCGCCGAGCTAAAACTAGTTAGTAAGGAAAATAAGCATTTATAGCCAGTGAAGTACATACGGATGAGCCGCCGATACGTTTAAACTGCCGTGGTCCAGAAACCATGATCATACTGACGCCCGATCCAATATTCACGAGCTATGTAATGACGGTAAGCGACTAAAGAGAACCGATTTAATGCAATAAATCATACCAAGTATGGATATATGTTGCTATTTGCCCGTACGAATGACATTGGGTTTTGTTCACTGTATGTAAAAACCTCGAAAGGAATTTCCGTAATAAAGAAGTCGAGTCCTATTATCAAGCGTTAATTGGCATAATACAGTCATGCGATATCTTGCTACCTACCAACGATCAAACATTCCATTTCATCTTCTTGCCAAATCTCCACATCAAGTTCTTTCCGTAACCGGTCGTAGAATTTATAAGCACCTCCACCAGTAGCCATAATATACACTTGTTTCTTTTCACGTGCTGAATCCCGTTCATCGTCATCACCGTTCACAGACGGATTACTTGACGAGGAGCCTGAAATCGATTGTCGTTTTGCGGAGATTAGTTTGGACATGAAACCTATGAGGTCGCTGATATTCTCGGTTTCAAACATGGCAAAGTTGATGCGGCCCCCAACGCTGTCTTCGTCGCGTGTGAAATATACTAGCTTCGCAAGAGACCCTCCGATCTAGCGGCAATATAAGGTTAGCACAAGCTCAAATGGGGTAGGAGATGAAAGAATTGCCGTAAGCCAGACAAGGAAGAACTCACGTCAACGGCGATGTGGGAGACGTCAGCGGTGTGGTAAGGCAGCACGATGTCTCGGTTGTGGGTTTTGCTGCCGGCGCCGCTGATGACTGCCGCCGAACCAGGAAGCGGGATTGCGTTGGACGAAGGAGCAGAGGACGGTTCCTCGTCGACGATAAAGGCACCCTCGACATTTATGCGGATAGAGCCGGGGTAGGGAATGCGACGGGGAGAAGTGGACATGGCGGAGGGGGGGAGGTTAGGCAAGGTTACAGGCGGATGGAAGTATGAAGCATAGACGCCTGTCAACAGTAGTAAAACCCTCGCCAGAAGACAATTGAATGAGAAGAATAAGAAGAGGAAGAGACACAGCCGAAGAGGCGCTTAGATACCGGACTAGAGAAGGAGCAGGTGAGGATGGTGGTGGTCTCCGATGTACCGAGCAGTTTTGGGTCCGACTCCTGAGCCGCTGCGCCCAACACGACCGCGCAGAGTTCCGCTCTTTCGTAACCAGAAAGACTCCGTTCGGGCGGCCGAGCGAGCAAACTAGCATTTGTCTGTAATTTCTTCAGTAAGAACTTGGGGCTCTCTAGTGAATCAGGCATACTACGGGGCGGGGTGGGTAGAGCAATAGTGTCCGGACTAGCGAGAGTAGTGAACTCGATAGCAACGCAGTTAACAAAGCCATTAGCAGACAAACTACAAGAGACGTAAGTTACTAACTGAATACAATTAATTTACTGGCATATTCTTGCCCTGAAATCAGTCGCTAATTGCTCTAATTCTTTAATCGTTAAATAACCTGGGCCGCACGAGTCAATTTACCCTTGCCCTCATTTATTGTTGCGGTACGCATTGAAAACGCCGACGCTGACTTGGGCCCTGTTCATTAGTTGTCCATCTCCAACCATTGCTGCATGCCGACTCTCGATAATCTTGGGATTTGACAAGAACATAGCACACCACGCGTACTGCTATTGTTTTTCTAATCGGGTCACTAGCAGAAGATCTCTTGGAGAACACTGCGTCTGACTCGCTTATTCTCATCGCTATACAGCGAGATTATTGCCACGGTATCAACAGATCAAGCGTACATGTCGCCAACCGGATGCTTTATCTATAGACAGTAGAGCACTGTTTATTTGAACTATTATCACCATTTGGGCTATTGGCCTCATTCATTGGACCGCACGCTATCGTCAGACCAACATACAGATACCATGTCGCGCAGCCTTTTGGAAGACGTCAAAGCCAAATTAGCTGACAATGTCGAGGGCTACGCATCAGTCAACTTCAAAGATGCCGGAAATAGAAGTAGAGATCATTACAAGACGAGCATGAGTCCTCGGCGATTCAAACTGCGTCAGGCGCTACTGCCGATGGTGCGCTGGGAGACGGCACAGCTTGCTAAACTTCAATTGAATTGGAGATCAAAATTCTGGGATGAGTATTTCGCATTTTCTGCAAACCTTGGAGCGCATACCTTTTTTGTTATCATGCTGCCGATGCCGTTTTGGTTTGGGTATGCTCAATTGGCACGGACGTTGGTTTACGTGCTTGCTGCTGGTGTCATCTTTAGTGGTATGCTGAAGGATTACCTCTGTTTGCCTCGTCCATTGTCTCCTCCTTTGCATCGGATAACAATGTCGGGATCAGCTGCTTTGGAGTATGGTTGTCCTAGTACGCACTCAGCAAATGCCGTTGCCGCAGCGCTAGCAATTGCTTATTATGCATTAGATCACGAAGACGACATCGCACCCTCGACGCTATTGATCATCAAAGTCTCGATGTGGCTGTATATTGTCACTATCTTGTTGGGTCGGTTATATTGCGGCATGCATGGATTTTTTGATGTTGTTGTCGGCTCAGTCATTGGCCTGGCTGTATTTTGGATTCGCTGGGTGCTTAAGGAGCAAATCGATTCATTCATGATCACGCCTGGCTTTCTTGTTCCCATGGTCATAACTCCGATTATTCTAATACTTGTCAGAACTCATCCTGAGCCGGTTGATCCATGCCCATGCTTCGAAGACAGTGTTGCGTTCTCTGGCGTTGTGCTCGGTGTCGATCTAGCTCTTTGGCATTCTTGGGATATGCCGTGGACAGCAGATGATCCGTATCCTGGATTCATACCATACAGTTTTGCGCAGTCCGGCGTCATCAGGTCAGCAGCTCGAGTTATTCTTGGGGTAACGTGTATTTTTGTCTGGCGCGCCGTGATGAAGAAATCGCTTCATGCGCTTCTGCCGCCACTTTTCCGATTCATCGAAAGAATAGGTCTATCGATGCCTCGAGTTTTCTTCCTACAAGCCTCAGAATATAATAAAGTCCCGAGCTCGATTCCAGATACAACATTGGTTAACGCTCGTGAAGTTCCGTCTTTGATTGCAAATATAACCCGAGGACGCTCAGATTCTGTAGGACCACAGAGTACGGCTGACATGTATGAAACTATGGCGTATCGGGAAGAACGACAAAGACGGCGGTCATTAGAACATCAAGGTGCAGGCACGGCTAGTGCTCAGCCTTCAAAAGGTTTGGCTCTAATCTTTTAAATATACATATACTTGAAAGCTAATATGACCACAATAATCTAGAAGAACTTGAGGAACTCGATGAATACCAGCTTTTCTTACAGATAAAGCCCCCACGAGTCCAATATGACGTGGAAGTGATTACAAAACTTATCGTATACTCGGGTATAGGCTGGATCGGAGTCGAAGGATGTGCCATCATGTTTTATTATTTGAACTTGTAAAGAAATAAAGAAGGGGGAGGTTTGGGCATGAGAAGCTGTTGTTATGGCTTGGAGTGTAGTGTGCAGTATCGTCATTGTAACTTTGCATATTTTTATGTCTTATTTCTGTGCTTGTCTCATTGATTTGTGTAAGAATCAGTCTTATTTCTATTCTCTAATGATTCAGAGATTTTTTTTTTGCTTTCGCAGCCGCTCTTTAGTATAATCTCATTATTCGCACTACGCGGGTTTGCGTCTAATGTCAAGTACGAAACTTTGCATTTACTGAAAATCGTTTTATTTGCAACTATCCTGTACAGTACAAAGAACCAACAATTGAACATGAAAAACGCCGCTTGAATAACCAAATAAAAGTACCGTTGCAAGCCGGATGCAAGGTAATGAATGCCTTATTAACATTTACTTCAATAAGCCCTGGTTACGATGTATCTTGTTTCGCCTATGTCACGATTAGCAACCTCTCTATATAGCAAAAGTAAATCATTCGCTTACCTTCTCAATCAATCGAGCCAAGCAATCGTGCTTTGAAGCAACAGTAACAATATCGCTCATTAGCTGTACATCAGCGCGTCTTTCGGCCGTTTTCATCATCCAAAAACACGCTTCTGCATCTATTTTCAATAATCCTTTCGAGTCCATGAACTGTAATGTTTCCCACGCGCTTGTAGCGAGATGTCGATCGTGAATTAAATATGCATACCGCAGTTCCATTGACAGAGTTTCTAATGTCGGGCTGAATTTTCTTCTCATGAATTCTTCTTTGAAATGTGTATATAACCGCGGTGCTTTAAGCTTGATACTTGATGCCATTAATGCTCCTATCAGTTTCGTGTTGAGGAAAATTTGGCCCATGACTTCGTTACTTATTGAATCGATTCTCGATTGACGGAGTACGACGCCAAAAACTAATTCCACTATCCAAGCGTTGTTGGAATCGACTGCTGATTTCATGAGATTCACGACTGTTTCGGGAGACGCTTCGAATCCTGCTTCGAGCATCGTTTCAAAAGCTATTAATGCGGCAAGAGTTAAATTCTGTATAATTACTAATCGACGGATTATTATTGTGAAGGTATCTCGATTCGGTACATGTTGTGTCTGTGATAATGCATTGCCGATTCGGTTAAGAACAATTGGTCCATTTCCTGAATTTGCAGCTTTGAGAACAGCTTTGTTAAGTCTTGCTGAATTGTAATCGTGTAATGTCGGTCTATGTTTGAGTAGGTATTTCGGGTTGCGAACGGTCTTGATATGTGTGAGTATGAATCTCATAAAATCGCTGCTGCCTCGGTCAATTTCGCGTATCTTCAATAATCGCATAGGAATTCCCGTTTTTTCTAGCTGTTTATAGATTGAGTATTCTGATTCTGAAATTACGGATCGAGCAATCATCCTATTCCATCGAGCCTCGAGTTGCGATAACTGTGCTGTATAAGCGCGCTCAAGCTGGATAGGTACCTCAGGTCTCATCTCGTAGCGTCCGTTTTGTAATCGCCTTCTTACCATCTGTCTAGCCGACGTTATTTCATGTTGTCTTTCGACTTTCCGAATCCACAACTTTTGAAATTCTATACCCTGATAGTGAATTTTTCGCCGTGTTGCTAAAATCGACATTCGCTGACTTGGACTCCATACTTCTTTGGCAGTCTTCTTCACTGCTTCTTCTATCCTGCTAGCTTTGTACAGGACATCGAATTTGAACGATAACTTCTGTAGCGCGCTAGCTATACCGTCTTCAATACTCTTTGCTTTAGAAACCACAGCTTCCGTAGCAGCTTTCGAAGCAACTTTCTCAGCGTTCACAACAACCGGCGCAGAAGCCACACGCTCTGATATTTTTGCACTTATATCAGGTACCGAAAACGCAACTGCTGTTGCTGTAGCCGCTGTTGCTGCCGCTGCTGTAGCTGATGACCTTGCGCTAGTATGTATCCAACGTATCCTTGACCCACGGAAGGTGCCAGTCCGTAATTTTCTATTGAACCCGGATATAACCGCACGAGTTAAAAGTCTACCAATACCCCGAAACATCTAGTAGTATTTGAATAAAAATATCATGAGAAGGGCGATCAAGGATAGCAATTGTGTTGCACAAGCGCACAATTGGCTTGATAATATATCTTCCACTTCAATTCAATCAACTGTAGACACAAATATACGCTCTTATGAAATCATGACGGCTCATTGACTGGAGGGATGAGTTTTGTACTGATTCACAGAGTGCATGATGGTCTCGTCAAACGCCGATTTCGACGAACATTGAATATTTGCAGCCCTTACCCAGAACTATATTGCTTGGGACGGCTTGATTTCTTTCTTGCTAGACCACTAGACTAAGCATAGATCAACTCGTTTGTTGTTCTGCTGTTCCGCTGTTTCTTTATAATTATTGAGATACTAGAAGGAGTGTGTTATTGCCCATTGGTTTATTTCTTTGCAGTTCGTCACACTACAAGCATATCGACCACATCACATTAATACAAGCAAAATGGGACTCGCCCTCGCACTGTCCGCCGAGCTCACCGGCGTCACAGATCTCCACCCGATAGACACACAAGAAGATCCATATACTTACTCGTTCAAGGTGCAATGCACCTCATGCCGAGAGATCCATCCCAATTTCGTCGAACTAACGTCTTGGGAAACACACGATTTATCCGGTAGTCGTGGTGAAGCTAATTTTGTCTGGCGATGTAAATCGTGTCGCCGCGAATCAAGTGCGTCGTTTTTGTCAAAACCAAAGTCATATAATCTGGAAGATTCAGGGAAATTGAAAAATATCGTGGAATTCGAAACTAGAGGGTTAGAGTTTTTGGAATTCAAAGTCGAAGGTGCGTGGAGTTGTAAGAGTTCAGAAAATGAAAAGACCAAATTTGAAGAGATCGATTTACAGGAAGGTGAATGGTTTGAATATGATGAGAAGGCTGGAGAAGAAGTTATGATTACCGATATTAAATGGGAAATTCGACGATCATAGTTTGAATATCATAATGAATAATGCATTGAAAATTTTGAGATTATCGCTTCAGATACGAATGGAGAGAATCGACGCGTGCACGTTTTGATAGTCCGACTCGATAAACTGGCCCTTTTAGAAGTGCCGGAATAGGCGTCTTCCTTTCCCGCTCTGTGACTTTCTTGTCGCCAATATGCTTCCGGTTGAGTTTTTCAGGTCGATCTGTCGTGGAACTGACCTGTACATCGCCACTTGACTTTTTTCTCGGCTCGTTGCATGCAGTACAATTTTCTTTTTGGGATAAACTCTTTTGCTCATGCTGACATGTGCTGATTCCCACAGCAATAGAGTTGCTACCAACCGGCGGATCCGGTAATGCTCTAATACTAAAATCCTCGCTTGGGCTTTTCTCTGCGTTCTTTCTCTTTTTCGAACGGTCCTTATCTAGAGACGTCTTTTTCTTGTCTTTGTTAGGTCGAGATGTTTGAGATGTCCCAATGACGAGCTCGAATTCAGTGACTAGACGATTGCTAGGAGGTGGCATAAGCTGCTCTCCAGGGTCATTATATAATTGAAACTCTGGTTCATCAGAAGACTCGTCAGTCAGTCTACTGACGAACCCTAAGTCTGCTATATGTTGCTTATGCACAAACTCTTCCCGTTGATCTTGTACAATAGTTCTGCGAAGCAAAGAAGGCGAGTAAATCTCATCTGAATCGTCAGGTACGATCAATACCGTGTCTGCAGCAGAGGAGTTTATAGAAAACGGCGCATACGTTATGTCTGCGTCTTGGCTAGGTATTGACTGGCGAGGTAGATTGGCGCTGCTCCCATTTGCCGAGTGATGGTAATACGCCGCCGGGCTACTGCTGAAATTCTCTTTGTGCTTAGTCTCACGTCCCATATCCCTACTCTGGCTATCTTGTCGTCGCCGTTTTCCGAGATGCCTTAAGTTGCAGATGAATGGTAATCTGCGATACTCGTGCGGTATTGATTATTAATAGAAATAGCTTTCTATAGAGCTTTGGCTGTGGCCTGAAGTAGATCAGCTTCGTGATACCACTTGACTGTCAATTAAAAGCTTCTTTGCCGTGAAATTTCCGAACGACGAACGATCTTTTTTGGAACTGTAAAATCAATGATAAAGTATGCAGCTGCCAGTCGGCTTATTGATTTTCTCACTAATATCCTGCTGATCACGGATGCGCTGGCTGAGATATCGAAACGGCAATCGACGATAATAGTTGAGCAGCAACTGAAGGCTGTGATGCAAACAGTAATTTTTACCAAATCTAAGCTAATATGGCTAGACCTTTGGAGACCCTTTCCTAGCCAGAAGTATCGTGTAGCGTGACTTGCGTACCTGCAAATAGGATATTTCTCACGAAAACAGGGCGCAAATGAGCTGAACACGATTTGTTTACTGCGCACGCGAAGTCACGTGATTGACTAACGCGTTAACTGGTTGTCCATATTTTTCAAAATGCAATTTGTCAGTCAAGGCTGAGATTTTATACCGACAAAAATAAGTTTACAGGTTTTGGGCTTATGAGCACTTGTTGTTTGCTGGAATAGCTGTGATGAGGTAGCCGGAGATAGTGGCAATAAGCGTAATATTACGCAATTGACAGGTCGAGGATCATTTAGACTGAGACTAGATTATGGCAAGCTGTGGAATATTATCAATATCCAGATCTACAAAGATTGAGTACGATGAGAGTATTGCCATTGACAGGAGTCAAATGATGAACTTACGGCACAAAACCAAGATATCTCAATTTATAATATCTCTTACCGAGCCCCTGGCGTTAATGTAATCTGTGGGCTCGTTGTACCATGTTCAGCTTCAGTGGCTAGGACGGTGATACGCAACAAAAGATCAGCGTAGTTTTGTTATTTAATATAGCAATTGAGTGATATTGATAGTCGGATCTGGTATATAAACATGTTGGACATGTTCGTGTTTTAGATGTCGCCGATCCTTTGGGCGGCGGATGCGTCATCCCTAGCCGGTGAGCAAGTGAAGCTGAGAGACCCGAGCTCGAGTTAAAGCGGCTGTGGAATTAGTTAACTGGTTATAGAGCTAGGGCGTCTTTGTAGACCTCGTCCGTACGCCTCTCTATGTACTCCGGTGCTACAAGGTTTATAGTTCATCTTGGAAGAAGCTGATGGTAATTTGACCTCATTGTATGTTCCTGATCGTCGCAGAGTAGCGTAATCTCCGGGCCAGCGTACGTCATGGCCATCTTACCAGCTATCCAGATTAGCTCCAGCCCAGGCTAGAACAGCTCGTTTGCTCGCAACAGCTGCGCTGCGCTGCACAGTGCTGTTCGGCATCAGCTGCGCATGCCTGGCTCTGCCCACCGCATGCACTCGCGCACTCGAGCACAATGCAACAATGAAGGGGACGGGCACAGGCCAAACCGGACGGCCAATGATAAGCGTCCTGTTATCGATTGTCGGTCGCTGGACTGGCTCCTCGGCCAGCGTGCGTGCATCGGAGAACCCGGCGCTATGCCACTTTTGGCTTAGTCGGCCCCTGTTGCTGTTATGGGTACCCGTATCAGAGAGGGTAAGGGCCGCCGCTGGGCGATACCCGCTCGTTAGTGCCATCGCGGGCCTCGATGTTATCAGCCAGTGCATTTCTCTGCTTCGGGCTCTGCTCTATCTCGTCTTTCTCTGCCCTCTTCAGACTGTCGCCCAGCGCTCTCCTCGCCTTTTATCCCGTCTTTAGCTCCTCTGCGCTGCTTCTCTCCACCCAGCAGCCGACCTAGTCATTCTTCATTGCCGCGCCGCTCGAACAGCAACAAACCTGACGCGCCATCTGCAGCGCTGCTGCCTGAATCCTGTCGCATTCTTCATTCGCATCTGCCTTTCCCTCGGCACTTCTACACTGGCCTACCTTACATTGTTTCGCATCAAAGCTCACGTCTTGTACAATTTTTTATTCATCTATTTCATTTACAGCCGTTGCGTCTTCTTTGTTCCTTCGTCAACAGCCGCTCAAAAGCCAGCTCAAATTCCAGCCAGATTCTTTTTCAAAACACCACGGCCTCTCTCCACAACGTTTCAATTACCGCTTTTGCCCCAATTCTTTTTTCTCAGTCGTTACTTAAGCTACATACAGATCTTCGGTCATGAGAGCAAAATCTACAACCACCGCCGTCGTACTCTCCGTGTCTGCGGCCGCTATCTTAGCCAGCCCAGCCTGCGCCGGCACTTTTTCTCCTATTGGAGATTACGTCCTCTTCGGCAATCAAAATCGTGAGAAGCAAGCTTCTGCCGCACAATTAATATTTTCGCCGGCGTCGCCAGCTTCAAATAAGGGATATTTTCAATCTGACCAGGTAGATCCGAATCTGGCCCGACGGCTATCATTTGGAATGCAAGAAAATGATTTCCGAAAAATATCATCAAAAGGAAATAGTTCGTCACCATACACGTTTGAAAACGATTTTGATGGCGAACTCAAGCCCGTACTGCCTAGCCGGACAGGGTTTTATGACGGTGATCACTGGCGAGCGACGGCTGATGATGAAGAAGCTGAAGTGGTTATTTACCGCGTGCCGACCGAAACAGCCATTATGAACGAATCTGCATTCCACGAAAGGGAAACCTTGCCCTCTCAGTTTATGATACAACGAAAGATTGTTGCCGCCGGTGGAAGTACAAACGCAAGAGCCGTCGTGGGTGGACGCGCTAGCCGAGATATGCGACCACACACAGGACCAAGGCCAACTGCAGCAATTGTCAAAGCACCTTCTGCTGTTGAAACGTATGCTTCGTGTATTATCGAGTTCGAATTTACGCTGACCTTAACTTTAGTTTCCTACCGCGAGCCGACACAGCGGGTATGCTCACCACACCATCCATCGAGAAACAGCCTACTGGCTATTCACTTCCCGGTGTCACTCATTCTCCACGAGTGGACGCCGATGCCGAATCCAGTATCGAGACCTATGACTTTGATGAGTCAACAGTGATTATTGATCGCGATTCTGTGATATTAGTCAAGCTTTGTGGATACTTCGATCTTCTTAGCGATGCGCTCGAGTCAACGCAAATACAGCATCTCCTAGATTCAGCATCACAACTTGGATCTCAATCCCTATATCAGCTATCGAATGGCCTTCGCGCTATCAAAGTCATCTCACAAATCTGGAGAAAATCTTTCGATATTGAAGATGAAGGAATCTCGATCGCTAGTGTAAAGTTTGCTACAGTGCAATTCGTGCACCGTCATCCTATTTCACTGATGCTCGTCGGTCTATTTCTGATAATGTGCCTGCTATGAGCTTTTTCTTTTTCCGCTAGACGTCTACATTTGATTTCCATTTCCCTTGTTTAATTATCTCCTTCTCGTGTATATATTTGCATTCGTTCGACGCAGAAGTGGTCATTTCCCTTTTCTGGTCGCAGCTTCTAGATTATTGTTTATGCCAGAGGAGGACGAAAAAAGAGTTGTATTTTTAGTTGCCGGCTGTGCTTTGTCCTTTTTTTCATTTCATTGGGTTGGGTTCTTTTAATTATAAGATAACGCTGTAGTTTATTGGATGATCACTTTGATGATATTTTAGTTGTCTTTTTTTGGGTGTGCGTATGATTTATACCTTTGTTGTCGGTCGTGAAGATCGCTGAGTTTAATGATGTTTCTGTTTATCAAAAGAATTGATTTTTAGTATAAAATAATTTCCTCTAAGCAGTGCTTATATTTCTCACCTCACTCTCCGGCAATCTCTAAACCTTCGTCTCCAAACTCTAGAGCTTTATCGCAAAAATAAATTGTGCTGATAACCAGCACGTGACTGACCTTATCGGAAAAGCTTAAATTTGCTAAGCGCAGAGTTGATATCGGAGGAACTTTAATGTCTAATCTTGCCCTTGGATCGAGGAGAAAGGGATTTGGGCCGGCGGCGGTGCGATGAACCTGTTCCGCGTGTAATTAGTAGTTCTCAGAAAAGGAAAAGATAAGTAGCTGATGACATTGTGAATGAGGTGGGTGAGAAGTAATGCGTTGAGTGGAGTAGACTTATAGTTAATAGTGCTAAGCATACAAGCCGCCAATTGGAGATGTTGAATGGAGAAGCTCAACTAGGTTGTTGTTGTATTATGTTGGGCTGGAGAACAAAAAGAACTCAATTGTAAAATAGCATTTATAATTGTTACGACAATTAACCAGTCATAGACCGTTGTAGACTCTTGATGCCCACTATTCGCCATGGCTTGGAGGGTGAAAAACTAAACCTGTGCGGTAGTTGACAGCAAGCAACCAGCCGGTTACAACCTAACCAAGTGCGTACTTAAGTGGAGTCAACAGATATGGTGGAACTACCAGCTTGTAGCAGCCGTAATCAAACTCAATTGACTCGGGCAGATATGACAAATCTGTAAGTAAGAACTAATTTAATTCATATCAAAACCACTCATTCCCAACACGGCTTGACAATATAATTTATTATCCAATTGATTATTTAAAATGCCAAACTGACCAAATAGGAAGCTCTAGTTGGCCCCGCCGACTCGGTTTTGAATTTGAATTGCTGCCCACCAATTCTACGAGGGCTCCCGCACGGCCACTTGGACGTTCGGTGCACGTATATTACTCCTAACGACTCTCCCTCCCAAGCTTATACTACTTACCCACCACCTCTGTCTTGTTCAAACGCGTTCACAATGGCTGATGTAAGTCAAATATTCCTTTTTATTTTTAGCTGATGCAATTGAATACAATTGTTTAATTTGATGAAATTAAAAAGCTGTCTGCTTCGATCGGATGAGCGGGGAAATTGTTTGGTCTTCAAGTATACTGATTATCGTCTCATCCAGCTTTCGTATATTTCCACTCTTCCTGCTGCCAACCAGATCCTCTTCCAGGCGAAGATCGCCAAGAAGATGACGTGAGTATCCTCCCTCTGTTTAGTGCCCCGTCGAGCAAGTTCTCAAGCTGTGACGACAATAAACTGTCGATTGCCTGGCGATCGCGCACTTCCTCTTAAACTGCAAGAGCTAAACCGCATTCACCAGCTTCTCCGATGTCGCTGAGAAAATCGGCCGGTCCGAGACCTGGGTTGCCGCTGCTTTCTACGGAAACATGCCCCTTGCCGAGGAAGACATCACCGCTCTCGTGAAGGTCCTCGACATCGACCCCGCCGCGATCGAGTCCATTTCTCCCGCAGTCAACTTCCAGCCTGACCGTGCGTCCAAGATGGAGATGCCGCCTCGTGACCCTACAATCTACAGATTGTACGAGATCGTGCTTGTTTACGGATACGCTTTCAAGAGCGTTATTGCTGAGAAGTTCGGTGACGGAATTATGTCTGCTATTTGTTTCACTTCCAAGATTGATAAGGAGGTTGACGCTGAAGGAACTTGGGTTAAGATCACTCTCCGTGGAAAGTTCTTACCTTACGTCAAGTACTAAGTGTAGTTACTTTTCTCTTCAGTTCTCGAGATTGTAAACTTGAAAATGGTTGTAGATTTGCAATCTTTGGGATATAATGAGTTATGTCGAAAAAATACTAAATAATAATTTTTATTCTTTTTTGGTATCGAAAGTAATTACCACATAGCAAATAGAGTCTATAAAGAGTAAAGTTCTACCATACACCTCATAATAATTTATACTTGGCCAACTGCGCCTTTCGATCTACATACCACCCATGGTAATCATCATGAGGCACAGTTCCATAGCCCGAAACAAACCGCCCGTATTTTACCCATTCAATCTCATGTAATCCCGCCGCCACACTATCGTTCATTGCCCAGACTTGAAGCGCAATCACGTTTGATCCGCGCGTATTGAGGATTCCAGGCGGAATAGGAAATTCATCTTGCGGACCGATATCGCTTACGTATTTGCCAAACTGCCATCCGTTGACAAATAGCTCGACGCGTACACCGTCGCCTTTGATATGAATACCGAGTGGAATGTCCATAACTTCAGGAACTCGCACGTCAACTTCAGTGCGATAGAAACGTATACCGGCGCCCACTGACGGCGCAGCACCAGCTCCTGGGAGATGACTTATAATCGGCGTTCCAACCACCCCGTCATCAAAGCTGTTGCCCGGTAAATGACCTCCGATTCGTTGTGCGTATACTCCGCCTTCGTTGAACGGTGCCCGTAATAGATCGTCATACTGGTCACCACCTGCATTTCCTTGTATCCGCCAGCTTGAGAAGTTTGGTCTAGCATCATCGATGTTGAATGGCGTTAATTCAATCATTCGGATCCCTCGGGGATGATATATAGCGGTAGTTTCATCTTCGCCGTCCTCTTTCGCGCCGTTGTTGTGATCATAACCCATCTGATCGATAACAATAAGTAACAGATTGTCAAGACCATCGTGAATTACGCCTTCAGGGAACTCTATCTCTTGTCTAACGTGGTCGACTTGGCTTTCTCCAGGATACGAAGCGACAAAAACACCATTAACCCATATTGAATACGCAAATGCATTGCCTCCCCAAATCTCAAATGATAGGCCCTTTGCTAACTCGTTGAAATGACCACGATAAAGCACAACTCCAGAGTAAAACCCATACTCGGCAGGATACAAAACTGGAAGCGTCAATGGTGGGAAAAATCTATTGCTGGATTCATTTTTGTCAGCGAGAAGCCATGTTGAGTCGTCGAATGCGGGTACTCTTTCCGGAAGCGAGTCGATGGCAAACCAATCTGCGCCGTCTAGCCGTTGTAAAGCCACCTGCGCTAGGTTCGCGTTGGGTCTTGTGACTTCAAACAAGAACGATCCATAGTCTGTTCTTTTGAAATGCAAAATCTCCTTGCCGTTCCAGAAGAAGTTTTTGTAGTCTTCTTCAGCAAACACCTCGACGTATCCGCCATCGCTAGACTCAATATCCATATCTCCATTAATATCAAGCGCACCGCCTGATATTTCCGATATATTGCGAACCAGATGCGGACCGAGTACAAGTAGTTGGTTACTCGTAGGAACTGAGGGGTCAAGATGACTTCCCAGAGATGGAGCCCAAGCCCGGTATATTTCAGGGTGATTAATCAACAAAATCGTGTACTCTGTGCTATTAATCATCGCTTTCTGCTGCCCATCTAAGTTGAACAGAAGCTTTAAGTCATTCGACATCGTGACCATGGATCTATATTCGACATTTCCAATTGGTTTGGTGCCGCGGATACTGTAAAACTGGTAGTCAATGTCTCCTACATTCTTGAGTGAAATCTCATTGACTTCACCAAGATTTCCGTATAGTACTACTAGCGGTTTCTTGTTAAAGGTCGTCCAGGTGAAAACCTCCAGTGTGGAAAAAGCCAACGCAAAGTTCGACGAAATGGGATAATCAGCGACTATGATTTTCGATTCGCGAGGCAAGAGCGACAGTGCGCCTTTCCCAGGAACCAAATGCACACCACCACTACTGCTTTTGATCAGCAACCGAAATCCTTGTCCTTCATCGTCATTGGTGTCGCGATGCCGCACAATGTAATAACCGGCATTGGTCTTCTGATCTCGAAGTTCAGTCACGAAAACATCCGGATTGTCACTATACGGAACTTGATCACTATCCTCAACAAAACTTGCAGTAGCAAGCGACGGCGAGCACCTCATAAATATCCATAAAAGTTTCTGCTCTAGCGCCTTCTCGCGCAGTATTCTGTTCTCCGAAATCGCTGCTCCAAAATCATATGACGAGTACACATCCGGAGAACCGATTGCCCCCCAATTAGTACCTCCTGCAATCATATTCTGCGACATCAACGTGATTTTTTGCGCAACGTTATTCTTGTTAAAGACGTTTACGAACTGCACACTTGTCCTTTCTGAACATCTTTCATAGCCTTCGCCGCCCCAGGAATCGTATGCGCCGCCTTGAAATTCTGAAATAAAGAAAGGAGATCGTGACGATGCGTTAGTTAGGTATTGACGATAGTCTGTCGTTACTGAATAGTCGCTTGACATGTGTCTGCATCTTGGCCCTAGCGGGTATGAATTGAGTCCATAAAGATCTATCGTACCAGGGAACTCAGTGGGTGTAAATGACTTCAAAGGCCCCATATCATTATGAAACTATAAATATTAGCACTCGGGCAATATATACGTGCTAACAGGTACTACTCACGATTGGCACAGTAATCCCCTGATCTCTTGCAAACGATGCCAATAACTCGATATACCGATCAGCATCAGGAAACTGCTCTGTTAAACGCATTTCATTCTCTATCTGCAATGCAATTACGTTTCCGTCTTTGGATATCTGATTACGAGCAATAATTGGTAATAGTTCTGAAAGGAAACGTTTCCACGCGGTCGTGTAAATTGGCTCCAGAGTGCGAAGCTCAACGTCTTTGGTATGTAGCAGCCAAGCTGGGATGCCACCTGCTGACGCCTGTGCGTCTATATACGGTCTACACGTAAATTAGTATACTCCAACCATTAACAAGAATAAACATACCCAGGTCGAACGATAACGTAAAGTCCAGCAAGTTTAGCGGAATCTAGCAACGCCTGAATATCGCGACCGACACCGGCAAACACTAGTTGATCTTCTCTCAAATGATGGTATCCCCAGTTAAAACTCAAGGAGACAGTATTCAGGCCCATGGCACGCATTTTCTGGAATACGTCAAGGTACATGTGTTGAGATGGCATACGCCAGTAATGAAACTCGCCACTAAGAATGAAAGTAGGCTGGTTACGAATGTAAAGCATGTTGTTGTCCCTATAACAGAATTAATACATCTCTATCAATTTGCAACAAGGGCAACAGACCATTGTACACTATCAGAAGAAGGGTGATGTCTCAATACACCAGCAGGCCTCGATATCTGCTTTCGTCTGAAAGGCTCAGGTGGAACCATCTCCTGTCCGGAGAACTTGATCCGCAATCCGCTTATCCAGATGTTAAGACTATGAGAGATCAACGCAAGCTGGAAGACTGAAATAGTAGCGAGAACGCTAAGAAGAGCAACCGCGAGAAGCGATGGTCTGCGAAATCGACGAATGCGTCGCGCTCTATGGGCCTCAATATCCGGGGGGTTCAAGCGCGGAGAGAGTGGTGCTGCATCTATCGGTTTGTCAAAAATAGAAACCTCGCCAGAACCGTTATGCGTTCTTGCAAACGGATGTAATATGCGATGCAACATAGTTCAAGAAAGCAGCGGGAAAAAACAGCGAAGACAGAGCGTCAGCGATACAGCAAGTAAAGAAGAATAAAAGTAAGAGGCAGGAAAGAGCACAGCACAGCACAGCACAGCAGCCATCAAGGACAAAATAGCAAAAGCACGTAGAACGAACGCTACGTCATCGCGTGGCCATCTCAGAACAGAATGCGGAGAGAGCAATGAGAGCATAAGCGAAGGTGCTCATCACCCGTCTTCGCCTTGTTAGAGAACTTCACGTGCAATCAGCCGCACGCTCGTGAAACTAAAACCCCGCTAATTTGGCAATGATAATATATTTGAGAGCGATCGCTAAAAAACACCTTTTACATCTGGTGTTTAATATCTTCAGAATACTCGGTGCAGCGTCTGCAGCGGCTACGCTCCTGGCCCACTCCTGCATCTGTACACCAGATGGTGAAAATAGAATAAGGAGCTCGGCACCTTGTTTTGAAACCACCCAAGCCCCAGCCAAAAATACTTCTACCAGAGCAAGATTTATAATAAGATTTATATATATATATATATCGAGTTTTAGCGTGTTATTTGTCAAACGCCGGAAACAGATCCACCTCTGCTGATCTCGGCGTACCTTTCCCTTTTTTAAAGTCTGGCTCGCCGTACCATATTTAGCTTGTCCGACGTCAGTCAGTCCAATGCTTGTTCACGTCAGCGCCGAGCGCATACAAATGTTATTTCAACTGATTCTCACCTACAAACCTGTAAAATAAAAAACACTATATATTCCAAAAATACTCATATGATAAAAATGAATGCGTATCTTCCAAAAAAATGTAAGTGCTCTAGGTGGGGATTGAACCCACGACCGTCGCGTTCCTCAATGAGGAAGTGACCGTGACACCAATATAGATGTCAATATACAACTATAAGCACTGCTAAGCAGTTAGCCACTATTTTGGGGCAAATTTTTGATAGAAGGGGTTTACTAACCGATGCGCTAACCTCTGCGCCACTAGAGCCTTCTACATCCATTTGGGCTGCGTTGTACTACATAAAGGGTAAAAACCTCAAATTTCGCAAATTTTGCATTTTCTGGGGCTTTGCCGCTTATTTGAAGTAAATTCAAGTATTAAGACAATATTCGAATTATACTCAACTGTCTGACTTAGAACAAAACTTCCAGAGGCTAAAATCGTTTGTGTGTAGGGAGATTTATTCTCAACTGCTCGCCCCAAAGCACATATAAATTTTATTCCCTAAATTACGCAAATACACAATTATTGAAATACTTGAGTCTAATTCTTTGGGCATCAAAAAGTTACTTTAATTTTTATATAATTTTATCTATTGGTTGTCGCTTGCAATCGCGTTGCCTATTGGGGAAATCTACAAGGCTGCTTCCATGGACCTTCATTACCTCAAAGCCCATTTTCTGAGCGCAGAACAGATTGCTAGTTATAGAAAACGTAATCCTATTGCCTTGTATTAGTAGTTGACTGTGGCAAATGCGAAAAATATCAATCAACAGCTGATGAATTAGAAAATCATATTTCTTCTTTAGCGGACGACACATCTTATTAGACACGCTACAGGTAAGCTACTTTGATGTTTTCAGTATATATATTCAGAAATGCCAATATTCTCAAAATTTAAACCAATATATCCCCTCCAACATATACTCCAATGTGCAAAAACCAACCAAGCAGGCAAACAATAAAAGACGTATACTATACAACGATTTAAATTCAAATATCCGCCAGTCTCAGCTTCCGACCTACTTCCCGTCGCCGAGGTGGCCTAGCAAGTACCTCAGCACTAACATTAGGTGGTGTCTCCACGGTAGGCGTACCAGGAGCCGACAATGCAAGTTCGGTACTACTTTTTCCCGTCTCACGTTCACGAATAAGTAACTCCATCTCTCCAACATCAAAGTATCCGTATCCACCAAGCATATCGCCCACGTCTTCGTCTTCAATGGCGGACTCGCTTGTGCGGCGAGGGCCGTCAACTTCGCGACCACTGCGTTTGGGGGCGACAACGGGAGTAACAGTCGAGCCGCGGCGAGATGGAACGGGAGTTCGGGCTCTAGTACCTGTACTGCGACGCTGTTCGGTCGCGCGGAGCAGACCGCGTACTTCTAAAAAGTAATTTTGTAATGTATCGAGGAAACGACGGGTCTGTCTATGCTTTGACGAAGCGCAGATGGAAATTGCGTCATCCTTGATGATATAACCAATACCGAATCCATCCTGCGAAGTCGGTCCAAATCCAAAGAGACGCAAAGATGGGTTTCCACAGTTACTCGTACTAATGATTGTCGTGTTGAGCTTCTCCCAACCAGCATCAGCAAATAAAGGCGGCATCTCGCCGGACAGTTTTGTGGTTCCAGAGGATCTCGAATCTACTGTCGAGCTATTCGAGCCGCTCTCATCAGTGGCAGTCGCAAGCTCATCCTCGACATATCTCTGGTGCATACAATATAAGGCGTAGAGATGACGGTCCTGTCCTAAACCCTGAGAGCACATACGCGTAGTCTGCGTGTGCTTGTCGCATGCGCGACGCAGATATTCAAGTTTGGTCTTTGCTGGAGCGTCTTCGCAGAACTTGCGTACAAAGGCAACCGATTCATCGGAGACGGTACGTATAGCTTCGGTACGGCCGTGTAGAAAGTATTTGGTCATGGCAGGCTCGTATGTGCATTCGGATTTGCCGTAGAGAGCGTAGTATGCGGCCTGAAAAGCCATCTGGACAAACGCATCGGGCGAGAAACCAGCAGACTTGATGTAATTCATTCCGTAGTTTGAGAACTCAAGAACTTCAAACTCATTCTGATGGATGAGGTCGGCAAGACGTGTTTCAGCAAAACGTAGCGCGAGCGATAGCTCAGGGATCATTGTCCATTCGAGTTTGCGAGGAGTAGTCGTGACATCTCCAAATGAAGCCGGATCGCGCTGCGCGGGGTCAGGAGACTCGGATGCCCAGAGAGAAGGAGCTTTGCCATTGATTGACTTTGCAAAGCGAAGAATGGTGTCAGTGTAGATATCGCTCACAAAGCGAAGGACCGTGTGGCCGTCGACTCCAGTGTCTGTAAAAATATGTCACTACAAAACGCCAATGGGCACAAAAACAAGATATACGCACGCTCAAAGTTGATACCAGCACTGCCGTTCTTTGTCACAATGATTTGCAATTTATCGTACCATCGATTAGTACATGTGCCAACCTGCACTCCTTTCTCAATAACATTGGTGCCGCAAAGCATATTCATAGCGAGATCAGACGGTGTTTGAGGCTCAGAGTAGTCTAGACAGACTATAAAAAGGGCCGAGTCAATAATTTGTAGGCACTCGTGATTATTGCTTATTGATGCAGAGTTTAAGGCCGTTGGTCCATCTTCAGCAGCTTCATCAAAGTTGTCTTTAGTTAATAATTCACGCAACGAAGCCCAGATACGACGGTTCTCAGCAGTGAGCACACCGACAGCTCCTTTAGCTGCCTCAGTGACGGGAGTATTTTGGGCATCCGAGATTATAGTAGCAAAGTTCTGGGCAAGGTCCTTTTCTGTCATGACGAGATCAGAGTTGTCGTCCAGGACGTCGAACCAATAGAACTGAGAACGTGCCATGACGACGATATGCTTGGACGAGGTATCTGATTGCATAATGCAGCCATTTGAAGTCGAAATACGAGCGGTGCCAAATATGCGAGAGTATTGGTACATGCATAGAGGCTTGTTGCGAACCATATCAGGAGGAAGTTCTTCGCGACGCACGGCCCGGACGAACGCTAATGTCGAGATGGCCAAAGAAGCGGCGCGGTTCACTTGATTGTCGCGCGACGGCGTAGGATCGTCCTCGAGAAGGAAAAACGGGTTGAGGTTGAGAACGACGGAATTGTCATAGTTGAGATACGAATCATACCAGAACTGTTCAATGTATGACGAGCGCGAAGACGCGTACTGGATGAGCTTCTCCTGCAGCTCGGGACCTTGCTTCTCGAGAAATGCGCGAGCAGCGGCGCGTGTGTCTTCATATTCGCGGGGAGTTTCCAGCGGGCGCACGGCTTCCAGGTAGCGGTCAATGGTGTCGCTGAGGGGAGGAATGGGAAGTTTTGCAAGCTTGTCCTGGTGAGCAAAAGTGATGCCAGCAGGCGGGGGCGGGGCGAGGGCCGGCATGATTAGACGCGGGAGATGAAGAGGGAGGGAAAAAATATGGTGCTAGGACAAGAAAAGGGCATTTTAAAGAGTTTATATATATGCACAAACAATATATGGAGCGGAGCGGGCAGATGGCAGAGACGGAGCACGGCGTGGTTGGGAGTTTGCGCCCGGCAAGACCCCGGACTGCCAGCGAGCAGCATGAGACAGGCTTCGCATAGGCTATATGGGCGAATGCGGAGGATTATACAGCAGTTTTACCACAGACTTTATACAAATACGCCTACTAAAAGCAGCTCCCCTTAAAGGCGCGAGAAACCACCCCAAGAGCAAAGAGCGTAGCATAAAAAGGCAGATCAGCAGTGGCGGGGAAGAAAAGGACCAACGTGATCCGGGGACGAGCCAAAGTTAGGCGAGCCGGATCAAAGGAGCCCCGCGCCGACTCCGCACACCGCGATTCCGAGCGGTTCAGAGCACGCTGGGATATGCTTTCTGCAGTTCGAAGGGAAAGATGTTTGAGCACCAGCCAGTGTTTGGTGATGCTGCTGTCGGCAGCAGTCGCGGCCTGCTGGTGGTGAGCCTGATCCCCGGCGCTCTTCGATCTCCACCGGATCTGTCAGCGCGCCAGAGTATGCGCTTGCTCGAATGCTTGCTGCTGCTCTTTTAGCAAACATTACACCAATTCAAGTAATTGAGCAGCGGTGGATGGTCGACACAAACACCGTCTGCCTTCTCTTCGCGTTCTTCTCCGCACTCACTGAACCTCAACACCCCTAGCAGTCGCTGCTGCAGTATGGCTAGTGCACGTGACCACAATCTAGCTCACGTGCAGTCTCGTGGTTTAGGCGAGCCAGTTGGCGCCGTTGAGCACTACTCTTCGGTAAATGTAGGGTTGCGCCCTACATATATTTAGCAGTCACACCTAATGTCCAATCTCAGCGGCGACACTACGCCTGGGTCGAGTCTCTGCATTCAGATAGACAGCAGCAGTAGCATCCACTCACACCACCAACAATCATCGTCACAGCAATGGTCCGTTACGCCGCTACCCCCGCCAACCCCAGCAAGAGCGCAAGTGCTCGCGGTTCGTTCTTGCGTGTGTCCTTCAAGAACACCCGTGAGACCGCCCAGGCCGTCAACGGATGGGAACTCCAGAAGGCCCTCACCTACCTTGCCAACGTCAAGGAGCACAAGCAGGCCATCCCCTTCCGACGATTCGCTGGCAGCATTGGCCGGACTGGTCAGGGAAAGGAATTTGGTGTCACTAAGGCCAGATGGCCCGTCAAGAGTGTTGGCTTCATCGTCGACCTGCTTAAGAACGCCGAGGCTACCGCCAACGTACGTTTCCGATATCCTCTTTCGATTATCAGATGTGTACTTCTCGGTCCATTCATTTCAGTCTGTGAATTCATTATGAACGAGAGCCATTTCTACGAAATTTACTGCTGTTTTGAGTGGACTGTTGAATCGTCGCTTGGGTAAAATATAAACAAATACTGATCCCGTTTCTATAGGTCAAGGGTCTCGACACTTCCAAGCTCATCGTCAAGCACATCCAGGTCAACCAAGGTATGCAGATCTTCCGGACTAATTCTTTGGCTTGAGAAACTGTTGCTGACTCCTTTTACAGCCCCGAAGCAACGTCGCCGCACTTACCGTGCTCACGGTCGTATCAACCCCTACATGTCGTGCCCCTGCCACGTTGAGGTCATCCTCGTCGAACAGGACGAGGAGATCTCCAAGGCTCTGCTGAAAAAATAAGTGTGTTTGTTTGAATAGGGCGTATAAAATCTAAAAGTGGACTATTCTTTTTGTACATGAGTTTCTTAATGCATCCGTATGGACCAATATTTCCTTGAAGGTACCTTATTGTCGTTTTGAGAGTGGAGTTTGAAGCAGCTCCGGCCGGTCGTAGTATGCGTATATACTCTTGTCCTCGGTTAGACTGAATTATTCATTTCGCAAGCTTCCTCAGAACTACGTCTGCTGCTCAGCAAGTCAAGGCGAAGCAAATAAAAAATTATTCCCCAAAGTGATTGCTTTAATGAACCGTCCCGACAAGAGCAAATAGATGATCTGAAGGTAATAACTAGAAAGCAAAGCCAGTAATATAAAAGGGTGTTGCGCTTATGAGGTATTTCAATAAACTCCCAATGGAGATCTTCGGCGATAGTCATGACTGCATACCCACTGCTCTCCCAGTCAACCACGACAATTGATTCACATACACTGATTTGGCGGTATTCAGTAATCTGACTGAATACACAACATCATAAGGTTTTATTGCTGAGTAGTAATATGAGCGACGAGCACGCACATGATTCCACCGACGACGAACTAGACGACTCCATACTCAACGAGAACATGTTAACATCCTCAATACTAGCTTCAATCCGAGCCACGCCTTTGCTTTCTTCTTCGTGGCATTATATTGCTGCAGCAACGTTTAGTGTATGCAATAGACCTGAAGCTATCCCTGTGCTCTATCGATACGCTATCTCCCATGACGCGCGACTTACTTCTTCGCCGTCGATAACCGCCGAACGCGAGCCTAGTCCGTCTGCGCAGCTGAGCTATGGTTCAGAAGATGAATCAATGCTTGCGGATACAAGCTATAGCGACCCGGAAAAGGTTCGTGAAATCTCACGACAGATGCGCGAGGCTTTACTTAAAGGGGCTGCGTTGGCCGGATTACCCAAGACCATCAATTCGCTGATTCAACTTCGCAACGCCACACCTCATGAATTTCGAGATGATAAGCCGTTACGAACGCCAGCAGACAAAGTTGACGAAGAGGAAGAGCTAGCGCGTGGCCGTGCGTTTTGGGATCAAGTTTACGGCAAAGTATCATCGCGCGTGCTCTCGCAGATGGATACTGCGTATCCTGATCTCGCGCAGTACGCGCTACAACATGTATACGCTCCGCTTTTGTCGTATACTGGAGTTTTGTCACCGAAGCAAACTTCGTTTGTCGTTGTCGCGTGCTTGATTCCCTTGGATGTCAATCCGCAGCTGAAAGGGCATTTGAAAGGTGGATTGAATAATGGGGCGACGGCTGAGGAATTAAGAAGCGTGAGAGAGTTATCGATGAGGATATGTGGGTTATGTGGAGTTACATGGAAGGATACTCCTGCGAGCATATAATACTTAATAATGTAAAATAGAATTTATTAAAAGTACCTATAAACCCACGCGCTACAATTACCATTAAAAACACGTTTAAAAAACATCATGTCTTGACCATCTTGGCCAACGCCTTCAACTTGAAATCGATATTTTCTAGTATTGTCAGGTGTCGCTTATACACCTTTGCCCGCCATTCGCGAAATTTCTCGGCAGAGGTATCCCCGGATTGTTTACTGCCAGCATGATTGTCATCCAGCTGCATATCAGATACTTTTCTTATCCTAAGAAACTTCTTGATCCGCACACCTACTGTCATTCTTTTGCTGTAGTTCTGTGAGAGCGTGGTATTAGGCGGTACAGGCAATGGATGCTCGGAAAACATATCTGGCTCAAGATTATCAAACGCAGAATCAGTAGCGACTTCAGAATGCAAAAGAACAGTATCATCAGCATGACAGTCATCATAGTCATTCTCAGTGTCTACTTTCGTCGTCGGAGGTATCATATCGCGTAAATCATGGGTATCAACAGTATTTTCGCGTTCACTTTCCCGATCAACGAACCATAGCGCGACGTCGTCGATGACTGAGCTACCGATTCGCGGCAGTGATGCATATTTCTTAGTATATGACGGCGGCAGTCCAGAAGGGTTTCCACAGGTACTGTACTTTGCAGCTGATGAACGAGTGTCCTTTGCGAGCACGATGTTGACGTCGCTCGCGGAAGTGGCCGTCAGCACGCCGCCCTTTGAGCGACGAGCGTCTTTCCTGTTACTTGGCATTGAGAAAGTACTATTTAGAAAAGAAACTGTAGTCGCCGAGCAAGCTGTGTTTGTATTGGCAAGAGGCGTTGCAGGCAAGGAGTGATGAGGGCTACATGGAGGAAGCTGAAGTTGAGCGAGCCGGATTTCGATATGGACTGGGAGGCAGGGCATCGGGCCGTCAGTCAACATTATATATTGGAGCTTTCACACAATCATCTGCCCTCAGTCCAGACTATACTGCTACCCGAATTCGCATATACTAGACTGATCCAGCGTCTGCACTAATTGCATCATCATATTTGCTTACTGCAGAAAGTACAGGGTTTCATTGAGCGGGATATTGGATTGTTTAATCAAGGGTAGGGGCTGGCATATTATGATAGAACGCGTTTAATGGGCAACCTACGGCGCACATTACAGCGTTTACCATCAATCATAATTCATCAGAATTCACTTCTTCGAACTAGTCTCCTCACGACATATCCACAATGACAAAAGATAAATATCCCGCTAAAGCCCATGCTAGATCAGTGGCATCACATTTACTTAGACTCTCGCCTAACGCGTTCACATCGACGACCCCATTCTTCCTCCTCGCTTCTCCGCGTACAAAGTATTGGCCTTTTTGCGACCAACAGCAACCGTTTCGCCAAAATAGAAATTTCTACTACCTCACTGGATGTGATCTGCCCGATTGCTACGTTACATATGACGTATCTAGTGACAAATTGATCTTATATCTTCCCGAAGTCGATAGAGATGACGTGCTATGGAGTGGCTTACCGACGTCTATCGACGAGGCAAAGGATGCATTTGATGTCGACGATGTGCGGTACACGCCGGAATTACTTAATGACTTAAGTGAGACTTTGTCAAAGACTGTGCTTACGGTTGAGGATCTATCGGCTGAGCATGAGACGGTAGTTACGTCTGTGAATAGTAAGAATATCCAACTGAAGACAGCTGACGCAGTATTTCTCGAGGCTCTGGAAGAAGCACGATTAATCAAAGATGAGTATGAACTTGATCTGATGCGTAAAGCGTCGTCGATTTCAGATAACGCACATTACAAAACCATGTCTACGCTCTCATTTTCCTCCAACGAAACACATTTACACGCCGAGTTCGTATACCATTCCCTTCGCGCCGGATCCAAGAATCAATCTTACGATCCAATTTGTTGCTCAGGCCGGTCATGCTCTACTTTACATTACGTCAAGAACGACGAGGATCTAGGAGGTCGGCAATTGGTACTTTTAGACGCCGGTGCGGAATGGAAGAATTACGCGTCCGATGTCACTCGCACGTTCCCGATTTCAGGAGAATGGACGACTGAAGCGCGACAAGTCTATGATCTAGTAGCGGCCATGCAACGAGAATGCTGCGAGCGCGTAGCTCCGGGAGTTGAATGGGAAGAATTACATCTTCTCGCGCATAAAATTCTCATCAAAGGGTTTCTGAATATGGGAATTTTTCGCTCCGAGTTCACTGCTGAGGATATTTTAGAGTCGCGCATCTCAGCGGCGTTCTTACCGCATGGATTGGGTCATACGTTGGGTATGGATACGCATGACACCGGTGGACGGGCGAATTATAATGATCCGGATCCTATGTTTCGGTATTTACGAATCCGAAGACGACTTGAGAAAGGCATGGTAGTTACGGTTGAGCCCGGATGTTATTTCTCGCCGTTTGTTATCGAAGAATGGAAAGGGAAGGAGTGTTGGAAGTTTGTGAACGAGAGTGTGCTGGAGAGATATTGGGATGTGGGCGGAGTTAGAATTGAGGATGATGTACTTGTTACTGCGGACGGGTACGAGAATTTCACAAAGATTACCAAGGACCCCGATGTGATTTCAAAGATTATCAAAGGGGGCCTCTAATCACAAAAAAATAGTATCTTGTATATATATCCAATCACTTATAACCAGCAAAACGGTTGAAACCGACCGCAAATTACGCAAGAACTCACATTACTCCAAGCGATACATAACCCAATTCCCAAAATCAGCCGCGACACTCATCATAGCACTGCATCCGATAGCCAAACTCCCGTAACATATCCCCCAACGCTAAATTGATTTAAAACCTTTTAATTTTTTGGAGCCAATGTGTCTGTTCATAAACGCCGCACATGGGAAGTACTGCCCGTAGTTCATAGTCATCGGACAGGAGATGTTCTCGGGAAGCCTACGTTTAACAGCGACCACGAAGTCAGCAAACATCAAATGCGTAAGCTCCTTGCCAAAAATGTCGCGGATCGAGACGTAATCATTGTAATTGAAGATATATGGTTTGGTCACTGTGAACGCGAGCTGGACTCGAGTGTTGAAACCCACTGGTCCATTGAGACAGAAAAACGAAGCAAACGCGTATAATACGGCAGCCTTCTGATAAGTCAGCTTGACCGGGTATTGCTTCTTGTGAGCGACTTGGTCGTGGATTGTAGATTTTTGAAGTAAATCAGCAAGCATGTCAGCCGTGAACAGCGCTTCGTTGCCGTCAATCTTGGAAGCTTGCGGTTCTTCTCTCTCTCCAATCTCGTCCCCGCCGGCGGAATCTGCTTCGGAATCTACCCAGCTTCCTTCATCTGCAGTATCGGTGTCGCTTCCAAACGCGCTGCTGGAGTCGCCGCTGGCAATGCCGATATCGACATACGACAATGCGCCTAGCGACATGTTCTCAGCCGCATCTGAATCGCTGGGAGTAGTAGAACGCGGTAGCAAGATCTGAGCCATACTCGTTCCTTTGCAGTGCAATTTTTCGCAAGATCACTGCTGGTATATTCTTAAGTAGCTGGAGGGACGAGCTAAGTAAAGCTATGGCGTTGGGGCGCGAGCTGTGTGATGCTGTGATGAGCCGAGGTGTGTGACCGCCGGCAGTCGTCGAGGCCAGCTGCCAAACTCCCAAACGCACGTGCCTGGCGATCGGTACCAAACACGCGTGCTGACGTACAAATCCCTTGCGTCTGGCCGCCGGAGTGTAAGCCGGGAACAGAACTGTTTTCCCAACAGCTACCTAAAGATCCCAGTACGTATTGCGCCGGCCATGGCTTCAGACCTGTGATGACACAGAGCCCATTGTCGCCATCCTCTCTCGCGACATTCAAACGAGCCTGGGTGCGTAAGGCTGCTACACGACCTCTTACGCCTCCCTGGAAGCCGTCAGATCCGCACATTTTGCGACGTGCTGCGCGTAGCAAGACTGCAGAGCCATGGCGAGGCACTCATAACGAGTACGGGATCTCAGACTCTGAGCTCCTCGACGTGATCCTGGCGCAGAAGTATAACGTCAGAATACGACCCCCTTCGGTAGCGCTGGATAGCATGCTGCAAGTGCCTGATGCCTTGGTTCTGCCTTTCCAGCGCAAATTACATGTCCGACAACATACCCTCGGTGGAGTGTACGATCCAGGTCGCGACCGCACAATACGCTGGTTCTACGCTCCGGGCCGGAAAAACCTGACGCATTCGGATGCTATCAGAGGCGCAGATGCCGCTGCCGCACCTGCTGGCCGGTCAGTTTGGAGCGCGCCATATTTGCGTTGCTGGAAGACATTCTTAGGCAGAAGCCAGCTATCCCTCAAGTATTTTCCTCCAGGACATGCTACGGCTGCGTTTGCCAAGTCGCGGCCGGCAGTAGTCGTCTCGCTTGACCCGCGCGCGTCGACCGGGCACGGAGCCGTGTATCGCACGACGCTGAGGAAGCATTTACGACGGTACCTTTTCGAAGCGCTTTGTAAAGTACAAGGAATCTCGCGCGAGACGGGATGGTGGAGTGATATACGTTCATTTGAACCGTTGTCTGAAGACGATAATTTGGCGTTTTTGCTTGAAGATCACCGGGATTCAGAAACTATACGCGCAGAGAAAGATTTATTACAAGAAAGTCTCGGGGTGCCTGATGAGAGGGAGTCATTTCTAGTCAAACGTGATAAGCATTTTATTCATGATCTTGACGGGTTATATTACTTTTATGAACGCAACTCCACTGAAAAGACATATGTTAGTAAATCAGAAGCTCGACGAGCAGCTTATGCCGCAGTTCAATCCGTCATTGCTGATTTTGGCTTTGTATCACCGGAGACGAAGACCGCATTTCTGGAGAAATCGGAGGAAGAAATGCAGATGCTTTCCAAACCGGTGCAACTTGCGCATTATAGAACTGCCCGGACGTATTATCCATGGGTGGTTGCGTTTAACGAACGATATATATCAACAATCCCGCAATTGCGCAATGAAAACCGATTACTTGACGACGAGCGGCAATATTCCCTGACTTTAGACAGCATCGAACGAGATGCCGACGCTTACAAAAACGCATACGAGCAATCAAATGGAGAAAAAGGGTATGAGGAGATAGGCAAGATGAAGCATACTCCGTTTGATCCACCAGATGCGCCGGATGAACTTTTACAGTATTTCAAAAACTTGGCAGCGAATGACAAGGTCAGGAGAAGAGATTAATGTATAGAACTCTCATATAAATTGCATTATATAAACAAACGATCAAATAAATTATGGAGGAAAGCGGTGCCGGACGAGCAAATTACGTGCGGCTCAGCATAACTAGTGCTAGTATGTACATTTAAAGCATATATACATAAATACTAGAAACATGAGCAGTGGTCGCTCGGGTTATCGGGCCAGACGCGGGAGAGCAGTGAAGCAGGGCATTCAACGAGTATTTTACCCGAACGGAAGTCTGAAAAAGTGACTGTAACATACGAGAACCTGGTTCTGTGACTGAAGGAGAGCTTCTCTGGATCGAGACTACAGACACTGAGTGTCTGAGTGTCGACAGACGTTTGGCAAGCTTCTGCAGCATTTCGGAAACCTCAAATATTGACCAAGTCTCGGTGTTGAGGAGTGCTGGGAAGCAAGGCCTTTGAAGAAGGACATGTCTCCGGATTGAGCTGTATATCATATCATTCTACAAATCCCGGAAGTATTTGCAAAGCAAATTACAAATGCTATTAATTGACGGAGAGAAATACGCCTGGTAAGTCAGACTGCTGTACATGCTCATGAAGAGCCAGCTGACCTCTATGGTCTAGTATACGGTGTATACGAGGACACCGGTCCTCGACCTGTAAACATCGACAGCGGCCACTTGTGCAGGTGCGCAAGCGCGGAAGACCAGTATCGGAGTGTAATCACCAGTTGGCGGTACTACCAGATGGAACATGCGAGTGTGGAGTTGCGGCCATTATCTTGCCAAAGTGTATGTATGAATTTATGTTTCTTGCCTTGGGTGGAGTACTAACGAGTGTAATAGCCCGGTCAGTTTCATCTGGGCCTGTATACCGAGAAATCGAAGGTCGGCGACAAAAAATTCAAGACAGCATAGAAAACGGCAACGACTCCAAAACTCGGCAAGGCGTGCTTATAAAAGGGGAATCTTGCTGCGACGGAGCACCAAAACTGCACGTTGCAGAACAATCAGAGACCGGACAGCGAATTATTTATGATACGTCGAACGTCGAGATACAAGAGATACCAGCGAACGTGAATGTGAAAAACAAAACAGCGTCTACGAGTATTGCGAAAACTGAGGATAATTGCAGTTCTTGTTCATCAGCTAGTCCGTATTCAGCGACCGAGCCCGCAGCAGGTTCATGTTGCGGTGGAAATGTACAGCGACGGACGGTCAAACTGCGGTCGGTTGTAATGAAGCCGGCGTTCGACAGTGCGGCGATTGTAAAGTCGCTTGATGAAGCTGTGGAGCATAGTACGATGCCAGCGTTGCGACATGTTGAGTATATGCCGCCACGAGTGCATCATCATTCTGCTGGGACTACACCACCGCGGGAGATATACTCAAATCCGAGTCCGACAGTGGTATATGATGAGGCACTCTACTCGCTAGAGGACTATTTGCAAGGAAGCCAGCAGCAGACGCTGTCGGCGTTTGACCAGGACCAGATGCTGCGGCAAGCGGCTGGGATGATGGGCACAGGGCAGACGCTGAGTGCGCAGGAAGTAGACACGCTGACGCGATACAGCTCGCGGACGGGTGTAGTGAGTTATCCGATGACGAGCAATGGAGTCTACGTGCCGGAGGGAATGCAAGTGCAGACGTCGCAGAAGGCATTATCGGAGCACCTGAGTATGCTGCAGGGCAGAACAAGTACGTCCAGTGCGAGCAATGGCGGC
This sequence comes from Myxozyma sirexii, assembly GCA_030568315.1. Classification (NCBI taxonomy): domain Eukaryota; kingdom Fungi; phylum Ascomycota; class Lipomycetes; order Lipomycetales; family Lipomycetaceae; genus Myxozyma; species Myxozyma sirexii. Next base: position 747,968 of record JAJLTT010000004.1, on the reverse strand, counting down.
AGCACTGGCTTGGCTACGACAGACGACGACGGGCTGGACAACTTGTTTTCGGTGTACCTGACGTCGGCGTGTGCAGTGCCCGGCGGGACATGCATGTGCAGCGAGGAGTGCAACTGCCCGGGGTGTATGAAGCATGGGAACGTTTTCATGGACGAGAACGGGTTGGGAGACGGGTTTGGGATAGAGTGGAGCGGTTGAAGATGTACATAGAGCAACACGAGGTGGCGAGCGGTAATGGACGAGTGAATGAGCAAAACAGGAGCGTAGGTGCGCAAAAAAAAAGAGAAGAGGCGAGAAAGTTAAGAGAAGGCGAGAGCACACGCAAATGCCAGTAGAGTTGAGATGGCGGATGAGTTTAACCAATTTGATGAAAGTAGCAAATTGGTGGCGTTTTCCGGTCATTATCGAAAGGTTTGGTAAATTGGTGCAGAGAAGAGGGCGCACGTTACGTGGCTATTTGCCTGCGGATATGCGAGCAGGCCCTGCTGCTGGTGAGCCAATTCGCGCTCAGCTCCGGCTCTGCGTCGGCGTACTGCCCACCAGCAAGAGCCGGCTTCTGTTCAACGTCGAAGCAGCCCGACTCAGCGCAACCAGAGTCCGGTCCGGCTTCCGTCGAAGTACCAATGAAATCTCCGCCGGTGGCGAGCGGGTCCTTCTCAAAGCAGCGACTAGTAAATAGACGCACGAGCCGGACCTGGCCAGAGCCCAGCCAACCGAATTTCTGCTTCGGCTGCGGGTCCGCTAGCAAGCAGAGGCGGCGGCGCAGAAGCAGCAGCAACAGCAGTCTGCCGTGCTCTTATATCGCACTGCTGTAATATCTAGGGAAGACTATCCACCACTGCAACAGGCAATTCTGCGGGCACCCCGAGGCTGGCTCCGAACCGATCCGGCAGCCAGCAAGACCGGTACTGGGCCCGAACCAGTTCCAGGCCGACTGCGGTTCGAACGCGCGGTTTTGGTTGTCTGACCTTCCCCATGCGGTTAGCGCACCAGGGCTCAATCTTAATTAGGTTTGCGGGTGCGAGCCCGGCCAGGGTTGAAAAACCCGCCGCATTCCGGGCTTTCCCTTTTCTCTTTTCTCCTTTGTTCGTCCATCGTCAACAACTCCTTCCTCCTTCGCCCCTTTCTCGCCTTCCACGCTCGTCATTGCCCTGGTGTGTCGCGTCTCCACTCTTTAGACCGACCCCGTACGTTCCTTAGTCAACAACTCAGCCTCCTGCTCTCCGCTGTTCTCGTGCCTGGTGCCTTTTTCACGCTCTTACCGCCGCCAACTACACAAACTACGCCAACTACTTCAAACATGAAATTCTCCGCAGTTCTTCTTCTCGCTGCCGCCACCGCATGTGTCGCTCTTCCCGACCAGCACCTGCACCACCGCCACCACGCGCGCCAGGCCAAGGCCGAGCGTCGCGCAAACGTCGAGAAGCGCGCAATCGACTATGTTTACTCGTACGTGACCGTCGTTGTAGACGCCAACGGCAACGTCATCTCCGACACGTCTGATGCTGCCGTGGCGGATGCCACCACCGCGCCTGCCGCTGCGTCGACTGAGGTCTACGCCGAGCCTACCTCGACTTCGGCCTACGTTGCGCCTACCACCTCGACCTCGGCCTACGTCGCGCCGGCGTCTTCCACTGCTGCCGCGTCTACTGCTGCCGCGTCTACTACCTCCTCGGCCACCACCTTTGCCACCTCGACCTCGACCTCGTCTTCTTCGTCTGCCTCGGCCTCTGCTACTGGCTCCTACTCCACCTCCAGCGACCTTCTTTCCGCCTACTCTGGCCCTAGCGAGGCCTTCGTCGACGGCGTCGTCTCCTGCGACACCTTCCCCTCTGGCCAGGGTGTTATCCCCGTCGAATGGATGGGCCTTGGCGGCTGGACCGGTATCCAGGTCTCTGATTCTGCCAACGTTGGCACTTCTACTTCCTGCGGGGAGGGCAACCTTTGCTCTTACGCGTGCCAGCCCGGTATGTCCAAGACTCAGTGGCCCTCTTCCCAGCCTTCGAACGGTGAGTCGCGCGGTGGTCTTCTTTGCAAGAACGGCTTTCTTTACCGTACCAACACCGACACCGACTACCTTTGCGAGTGGGGTGTCCAGGCTGCTGAGGTTGTTTCCGAGCTCTCTGATGTTGTTGCCATCTGCCGTACCGACTACCCTGGTACCGAGAACATGGACATTCCTACCATCGTCGATGGTGGTGATTCTCAGCCCTTGACTGTTGTCGACCAGTCCACTTACTACCAGTGGCAGGGACAGATGACTTCTGCTCAATACTACGTCAACAACGCTGGTGTTTCAGGCTCTGATGGCTGTATCTGGGGTACTCCTGGTTCCTCTGTCGGCAACTACGCTCCTCTTAACTTTGGTGCTGGATATGTTGATGGCGTCTCATACTTGTCGCTCATCCCCAACCCCAACTCGAACTCGGCTGCCAACTTCAACGTCAAGATTGTCGCGTCCGAAGGCGCTACTGTCATTGGTGACTGCTCGTACGTCGACGGTGTCTTCTCTGGCGGCTCCAGCGGCTGCACAGTCTCGGTCACCAGCGGTGTCGCCAACTTTGTGCTCTACTAAGCTGAGCGCCGGATATATGGGTAGTTTTGTCTTTTATACCTTGATTTAAAGATTTACTTTTTGTAGAGGTTGTTGTTCTATACCACCTTTTTTTACTTACCTGTATTATTATTGCGATGTTTTGCTAATGGGCTTTTGTTGATTCGATTTATTTTGTGCTTTGCTTGCAACTAGTGTTAATGACCTTTATGACCCCCAATGAATATATTACAAAAGATATCTCGATAGTCGTAGAGCCTCAACCAAGTAGAGCTGCAAAGTGCGGCCTTGTGCACCAGGCCGCGGCTCGGATTGGAGCGCCACCACGCGCCACAGGGACACGTCAGCCACACCCGGCGGTGGTTGGAGCGGCGGCGAGTGCTTTGTTTAGCAGACCCCGAACTGCGCTCACCGGTGCTCTTTGTCTCCTGCCGCGTCTGCTGGGCTATTGTTTGCGTATCGTGCTTTTGGTGGCTGTTATCGGATGTTGCTATTGGCGCGTGTTTGTGTGCTTTCTTTTCCAATCTGGTAGCGCGACAAGACGACGACAAATACTGACTAGCTGGCCTAAAACAAAGCGATTCGTGCTCAGCACAGTAGAGTACAAGATGGACGATTCCGGGCCTGCTCTTCGGGCAGTCACGCGGCATACGTCCTCTTTATCTTCTCTCTCTGAAAACGGAATGAACCTCGCTGATCAGGCTGTGTATCGGCAGCAGCAGCAGCAGCAGCAGCCGATGGGGACCTTCTCGTTGGCGACAGATTCGTTGTCGGCCGAGGATATACCGTTCATTTCACCAGTTGAGGAACCCGAAAGTCCGTCTGCAGAAGAAGGAATCAGTGAATTACGCATAGATGACGACAGAGATAATTTGCCGAGGACGCTGTATGCGCAAGCTGCTGCGGATGCGGCTGCTGCAAGTCGAGCGCGAAGTCGAAAGGCTTCGAAGCTGCTGGGCATTTTCAAGGAGAAAGGGCAGGAGATTGAAGATATTCAAAGACATGAAGAAGATTCTGTGAAGATTGAAGCCGACATATGTGATCGTGACGTCGATCTTAAGGAAAGCAGTAAGCATAGCGTTGAATCTCTTCATGCCGACGACAACGACCATGAAATCAAATCGCACGCCAACGTCATCAATATCAAAATCAACAACAGTAGTGCCACCAACAATAATAACAGTACCGAAAATAGCAGCACTAATAAAGTCACCTCGGCAACTTACATTGTTCATCAACAACCGCGCCATGAAGACAGCGACGGCGAACTTGTCTCCGAAGATGAAGAGCTATATCAGCCGCCACGTGCTATCGAGCTTGTACCATATAACCACCAAGTACGCTGTTGTTTCTGTTTGAAGCTGGCGCGATGTGCATTGAGGCTAACGAATTTTTTAGGTCGGCGGACATACTGCGCTCTTTCGATTTTCTCACAAAGCAGTCTGCAAAGCAATGGCGCGGCGTGAAAATTTGTGGTACGAAGCCGTAGAGGAAAACCACTCTGATTTGCTCAAATTCATGCCGAAATACATCGGCGTGCTCAATGTGAGGCACACGATTGACTCGTCTTCGTCTTCATCTGAAGAATCGGAGCACGAAAAACCACAGAAACGAAATTCAACCGGTAGCGGGCTGGCATCAAGTCCGTTGACGCTTAGCGAAAGACGGCGGTATATGCCTGAAGTCCTGCTTGACGATAATCGCCATATTATTCCTGATTCAATTTACCGAAAGTATTCGTCATCTGCGCCAGAAGATTCGGAAGACTTTATGTCTGCACGAATATCATCGCAACATACGCGTGCAAAGACTGCCAATCCTGCTTCTTCACCTATCGATTTGGCTACAACGACTGGCTCGACTGTAATCAATCGCAAACTTCAAGAACAGGTTCTGAAAGAAGTACTCAGTTTCCCGTCTCCGCACGCGAATTCTCGTCGGATACACAGGCGGCGAAATCACTCTTCCACAAGTCTGGCGTCTATCAATGACGGTCTAGTTGGGTCTCCTGTACTATCCCCCCCTCTATCAGCCGCTGTCAGTGATGGCGAAGCTAGCGCAGAGCCGTCGCCTAGAACGGGACCTTCCGATACCTTATTTCCGATTGACGATATTCCTGAGCTGCCAGAGCCGAGCACTGTACTGTCACCCGTGTCACTTCTTCAGTCTAAGTTACCGGTGACTCCCATCCAGCAGCCGCGCAAGAAGAAGAAAGAAAAGAAGAAAAAGACCTGGATTGAGCGGTTCTTACTACTCGAGGATCTGACAGCGGGTATGTCACGGCCGTGTGTGCTAGATCTCAAGATGGGCACCCGGCAATACGGTATCGACGCAACGCCCGCAAAGCAAGCTTCCCAATCCGCGAAATGTGCCGCGACAACCTCGCGGCGTCTCGGTGTTCGTGTATGTGGCATGCAAGTCTGGGACGCTAACTCGGGGGATTATGTATATCGCGACAAGTACGACGGACGGAAGTTGAAAGCTGGTGCACCGGTGCGTGGGTGTCTTCATGAGTTTCTCACTGGTGGTAGTAACCGGTCTACCGGATCTGAAGACGATGCTGCTGTTTTGCGGCATATCCCACGAATTCTGCGGAAACTAACGGAGATTGAAAGTATCATTAGTCGATTAATTGGATATCGTCTGTACGGCAGCAGTTTACTTTTAATGTACGATGCCGATGACGCAGCGCGGAAAATCAATCTGCGGATAATTGACTTTGCACAGTGCGTTGCAGCAGGCGACACCGCTCTCGCGAGCGCGAGTTGTCCTCCTCGATTTCCTGAGATGCCGGATATGGGTTATTTACGAGGCGTGAAGACATTGAAGCGGTATTTCTTTAGGATCGGCCGCGACGCTGCCCTGCGGATTGGCGCGGACTTTCAGGCGTTGGTGACGGGTGAGATGGGGAATGTGTATGATGAGTATCTTGCTATGGCTAGTGATGATGAGATAGATGAGTCGTCTGTGTAGATTATAACTTTTCTTTTTCATGGTTTAATTGCTTGTTTTTGCTTTTGCGTTACTAATACCAGTTTTGCCTCCCCTTTTTTTTGAAGTAAATAGTAACTTTTATTACAAAATATTCTCAAAATAAAGAATAATAGCCAACCAAAACAATAGCAAACCCAAGCACCAACTCATGAGTCTTGGGCATACATAAACTGAACCCATACTTACAATAATACACCGCCCATCCCAAAAACGTCAACCACGCAACATCCCGCTTGCTCACTTCTCGCAGTAGCGCCGGACCCTCGCCAGCTTCAGCAGTAGGCGACGAAGCTATAGATTCCTTGAAACATGACTCGAAATCCAGCGCCATGCGATCGCGAGTGAAGCGTTCCAGAACCGATAATCGTGCCCGCTCGCCCATGATTTCTAGCTCTTGCTCAGGAATTTTGAATAAGACGCGTTCAAGTACACGTGCCCAGTCGTGCGTGTTCGCCGGCCGCAGCCATCCGGTCTTTCCGTCAGTTACTGTCTCTAGCGGGCCGCCTGAAGTCGTAGCTAGCACGGGTGTGCGTTGGAGCATGCTTTCCAAAGGCACGATTCCAAAATGCTCGTTTTCGGGAGTATACAGCAAGACTCTAGATACGCGTACAAGAGCCGTCCGGGCACTTGTCGAGACGGATGGCAGGAAAATCACGATCCGCGAGCCTTTCAGCGCATCTGACAAACTTTGGGTGTGAGTGTCAAGATCCATGATTGTCATATGGGGAAGAGAAATTTCATCACACAGTTGCGAGAGTTCAGATAAATACTCGACGTTCTCGCGTACTGCGACATCGTATCCTCCAGCTATAAATAATGCAGACGGGATACTATTCTCCAGAGACGCATAAGCACGGATAGCCAGCTCGATCGCTTTTTTCCGTTCGAATCGATTTATCGATATCGCTGTTCTTCGCTCAGACGCTGCAATCATGCTATACAATTCTTCATCGCCAGCATCGGAAATGTCAGCGACACAAGGATATATAACTTTTGGAATCCTCGAAATCGAAGGGAATTCTTGACGAAAGATGCCCTGAGTAAAGCGAGAGTTGACGGCTAACACGTCTGCTGCCGCCGTTGATAGTGCTTCTGCTGCATCAAATGGGATTCTATATACTTTCTTTAAAAATGAAGTCCGATGAGCTAATAACTTATCCGGAAAATGACAGTAAAATAAGATCGTTGTTTTCGTCTTCGTTGAAGTTCGCGATGGCTGAGGACGCCTGTCTAACCCGATTTTCAGCAATGGTACGCAAAAACTCAATTGATCCACAAACACCGCATCATATTCACTGTTCTTGTACAGTAATAGATAGAAACACAAAACCAGCTGTCGCAGGATAGCGCACAACACAGCGAACTTGCCGAATATAGTTCGAGGTATAAATCGGTCGCCGCGAACGTAGACGCGCAGTGTACCGTTTGAAATCTCGTCAAAGCAATGGTCTCTATCACAGCGAGACGTGTATATTGTTATCTCATGGCCGAGATCTTGTAATCCTACTGCGGCATCTACAACGAGTCTTTCGGCGCCGCCTAGTTTCGAAGTGGTGGTTAGCAACTCGTTGTCATTAAGTGGTGATTTCAAACTTACCGATCCCGAGATCCGGATGGACAAACGCGATCCGCATCGCGGCAATAACCAATTAATCTCTATATTACTAGAGAAAAGGTATTGGTAGATTGAACGGCGGTGAAAGATAATCGTAGATATTTAGTAAAAGACGTGGGAAGTTTTGAAATGTTTAATTGAGACGTGGCAGACGCGAACCCCTGAAACTCAAGTTCGGCCTCTTACGATGGACTTCATTTCGGCTGTACTACTATTGCAGACTACTTATGGTCAAAAATAACTCCAATTACACCCGGAAAATCCAGAAAAATATAAAAATACATGTATGGTGCACCTAAACCAGCTTGTCTCTGTAATAAAAAGCCATTGAAAAACAATCAATGTCCGCATCAAATCGTTCAAACTGCAGAACTCACAACTTCTAACAAGAGCAATCCACATTCATGACTGGTTCCATCATTGATTTAGAAACCACGACATACCAACGCCAACTGCAACAGTGCCAACTGCAGCAACTGCAGCCATAGCCGCGCTCTTAATTTGCCGAAGTTGCTCTCCGCGACCTTCTCGTCCGGTCTTCAACCTTTTCGCCAGTCGCCGAGCGCTACCTCTGTCTTCCAACGACTCAAAATCCGCGTCGGACTGCGAATCTGATTCGTAGTCCTCTTCATCGTCGTAAATGTACTCGTATTCGCTGTCGGTGGGTTGTGAGGAGGATACGCTGGAGAGACTGTCTGCTCGTCGTTTCCGTGACAAATTCGAAATTTGCTCGTGCTTCGACGCATTGGATTGTTGCGGTGTCGGTATACTTTGTCGTTCCTTCCGAAAATGCATTTCCGGCGCTTTTGCCTCTGACTTTGCCTTCGTCGGTCTGCTGTCCGAGTATCTAGAAGGGAACGTATGAGAAATAGACAGCATTTCAGCATCCTGTACAGACGGAGCATCTTGTTCACGACTAGGACCAATTTCTTCCTCCATACTGCCAATACTGCTACTATTAGTACGGCTTTGATCATTCGAAAAAGAGATCGGATTTCCGTGTGACGATCCTGGATCCTGTCCTTCGTCAAGGGCATAAAAGTCGTCAGTGAGAAAAGACGGCAGTGGATTGAGACGCTGCTGTTTACTGTTGAGAGCGCGCGGGGAGAAGGAATCCAGAGGATCGAGATTGTTGAAGTAGTCCGGGAACTTGAACGAGCCTTCGATATCCAAAACATCCAATGAGTCTAGAGTATCGAGCGCATCGAGTGACTCCAAAGCGGCAAGAGTATCGAGGTGATTCTGATCATGCTCAAGCTGCTGTGGCTCCTGCTGCTGCGGATGAGACTGTTCGCGCTGCGACGGGGCCTGCAACAGCTCTGCTTTCTGCTTCTGCTCGCTCTTCGGTTTCAGTGAACTCTCATCAAAATGAATGAACGAAAAACTTTTCTCCGGCGCAGACGCAACGGCCGATTTCGCTGCCGGCTGCCTGTCCTGCGGTGGCCGATTACGCATCCGCTCAAGCATTTCCTGTTGTTGCTGCATGCGGTTCTGCTGCTGCTCCAGCACCGAATGCTGAAGCATTACCACTCTCTGAAAATACCTTTCTTTCTGTTCAGGCGTTAGACTTCCAGACGGTGGGTCAAGCAGCAAGTCCGGAAGCAGCTGAAGGCCGGCATTAGCCGTAAGTTGTTCCTGTGGAATCTGTGCCGAGGGCGGCGCCGGCTGAGGGATCTCGTGAAGAGAGTGCAGCTGAGTTGTGCGTCGGGAAAGCCATTGCGAGTAATTGTGCAAACTCGAAATGTACTTGCGTGTGTCGTCTGCCATGCTGTGCAGCCGCTGTGCAGTCGAGCCCGCTGTGTTCCGGGGCCGCTCGAGATGCTTGCCGCGAGCACAAATAGATGCCGGGCACGTGACTTGTATGTTATGTAACAATTACATAACTTTGTGCTAGTGCCGAACGGGTTTAGTGCGCACCGCTCGGGCAGCTCATCACCACACCAGGCTCGTCTCCACAAACAGCACCGACCATGGCTCTCGCGTTGGACTCTTCTGCTTCTGTGTCAACAAGCAGCAGCCTGGACGAGAGAACTGTGTTGGAACTATCGTCTACAACAACCGCAAGCAGCAGACCGCGCACGCAGCCCGCGCCACCCGCCCGAAGCAACCTTCTCCGCTTCGAGCCATCGCCCACCCTTCTCGGCGAGGACCTGCCTCTTCTGAGCCATGATCCGCCTGTCTACGCGCTGTCGGCCGCAAGGCTTGCAACTGCACTTGATATACAGGCGCACAACCCACTGCCGCCCGCCCAGCACGTGTTTCCGTGGCTCCATGGCCTGAATCCTGCCAATTCGTATCAGCTCGCGTTCCTCGACCCGACCGGCGCTCACGTGCATCCATACGCACCCGTACAGTTCCGCAGTATTGTGCTCGTCAAACTTGGTTCTCTTGGGCAAGCGCGTCTTGTCGGTACCGTAGCGCCGAATGAGATTTTGCGTGATGCGGCTAGCGAGTTTCTCTATCTGGACCCGCCTCATGGAGTGGGCCTACGCAATTTCCATATCCAGGTGGCGAAAACCGCTACGCACGCCGATATCGTCGTGTATTCTAAACGTGGATTGCCAACTGGAGGCCTATTGGCGCTTGCTCGCCGTATTGCTCTAGCGCAGATCGCACATCGCGAGCGCCTGCCTACCGCACCTGTATGTCGCACATATGTCGTTGCTGATCCATTCGCTGTCTTTGAGCAAGCATTCCCGGGCCTCGTAGCGGTTTCCGCGTCCGGCAGGCTTCATGAGAGTGCGCGCGACTTTCTGGCACTCGAACGTGCGGAGATGAATCGTATGTCTGCAGCCTCTGAGATAGCGCCGAATCTCTATCTTGGGAATGCGCACGATGCGCAATTAGAATGCGACAATGAAGTAGATTACGACGAACTTGATGAAGATGAGGAGATGAGTGATGATATACCCCCAGGGCGATGGGATATATATATTGAATGCGTTGCTGCAGCCATGCTACCTACTATGCAGCAATTGCGTGCGATTGATAAGGAGTATTTCGAGTTTGCGCCGTCGTCAATGTCCACTTCCTCATCGTCTTCTTCGGCAGTAGTTGCACATGTAGAGTTCCCTGCTTCAGGATCTCTAGCGTTAGGCAATCTTACAGATCGCGACATTGATTCCATCGTTGACTTTTGCGAGTGGTTGCACCGTCATTCTAGTTCTCGCCGAATCCTTCTATACTGTGTCGATGGCTACACCGAGACCTCATTGCTCGCTCTTGCATATCTTATATACTCTACTGGACGCACTGCTCCCGAAGCATATATTGCTTTACACGTTCCCCCTTGTTCTCGTGCATTCTTTACGTTTCCTGCAGATCTTGTGCTGTTAAATCATCTACAAACTCGTCTTCTTTTGCGCTCGCCTGTGGAAAATGCTGTCGCACTGCACGGTCGCGTACCGGATCTGCCTCGGTGGTTTGTCGCCTTAGATGGGTCTCTGCCTTCCAAGATTTTCCCGCATATGTACCTGGGTAATCTCTCGCATGCGAATAACCACGGTCTTTTGCGCGAGCTTGGGATTAAGCGTGTTCTCAGTGTTGGCGAGATTATCGACTGGTGCGTTGCTTCTGATTCTGCGTCTGAATCCGAGACTGAATCCGACTGTCGACCTTCTCTGCGCCGGAAATCTGCGCCCGGTGCGATGGAGGATTTGCTTGCTGATACGCCACACGCTGATTCCGTGTCTGAAACTGCCGAGACGTTGGATGATACTGCGATTATTTCTGGCGATCAGGTTCCCGTGCCGGGATTTACTAAAGTGATGTACCTTGACCAGATCCAGGATGATGGGATTGATTCACTGAGCAAATCCATCGATTCATGTCTCGCGTTTCTTGACGAAGGGTTTCGCGCGGGTGAGCCTACCTTAGTACATTGTCGCGTCGGCGTTTCTCGTTCAGCAACAATCTGCATTGCCGAAGTCATGCGACGACAAAAGATGTCTTTACCGCGGGCATATCTCTACGTACGTGCGCGCCGTCTTAACGTCATTATCCAGCCGAATCTACGCTTCATGTACGAGCTTATGAAATGGGAAGAAGAAGAAGCTAAACGGCAAGGTCGGGTATATAGAAGAGACATGGAATGGCCGACTCTATGTCGTGAGATTGCGGCTATGAACAAGGCATATATTGGTTAGCACATGATATAGTTCTAGGTAAAGCATTGGTTTTACTACGGAGTTGGAGTTTTTTTGTTGATTATATTATTTTTATTTTCATGATTGGTTCTCACTATAATTATTGATATGTCTGAAATGTGTTTTGTGTTTTTTTATTTCGCGTTTGGAACCGGTATATCTGCATCCTCGGTCGTTCTTCCGCTTCAATGTATTGTATATTTCGTTATTGTTCGCAGTGCATCCGTTATATGTAAGAAGTATGGATTTATTATTTTTTTTTCTTGTTTGCTGAAGATTTGAGCTTTTGAATGTAATTGGGAGTTTGTTTTTTTTGCTTGGTAAATAATAATATTGCTTGTTTATCTTAATATGGATTAAATTTGGATTTATCTAATCGGGATGCGCTGTCGTCGATCAGGAGTTCCCTATTTCACGATTATCAACCGGAAAAGGAGCTCGATCGGTTCTGCATCCCCTTTGTGGAGCAATGGGTTCCGAAAAAACGTCTTTTTGTACGGCGAGCCGAGTTAAACAGGGAATTACGCAAAAAGGTAAAAGATTGATACTTGGTAGTTGAACAAAAAGTGAATAGTTGATCTATCTATATACAGCCCATTTAAAGTGCATTTTTCCGAGTCAAATAATCGACTAGATAATAAACAACGTTAGCTTTTGCAAAACAATATGGAAATAGGACAAATATCAACGTACATCTTGAATAAGTGTATCCAATAAACGGCATACTCTCCTTCGACAACTCTGCCTCTTCGCCATTATTATTATTCGCAGCCGCAACGGCTTCGTTGGCAGCGCTAATTTCCGGCGCGTCAGGGATATTTTCGAGATCTTCGGTAGGGAAGTAACTGGTATCCGTGATTGAGCTGAGTTTGGGGATAAACGGGGCGTTAAATTCGCGGATTGAATCCCAGTCAACACCATCGAAGAACGGATGAGCTTTGATTTCATCGGCGCCACCCCGTCCTAGTCGTGACTCGGCACTTGTGAGTAATCGTCGGATCAGATCTTCGGCTTCATGCGATAAATGGATTTCGTCAGGGAAATATAACGTTTCTGACCATGCCAGAATCTTGCGATATGTGTCGGTGGGAGTTTCGGAGCAGAACGGCGGCCATCCGATTAAGCATTCAAACATAATTGCGCCAAGAGACCACCAATCGCATTCCTGGCCGTAGCCCTGATGAACGAAAATCTCAGGTGCAATGTAATCCGGCGTGCCGACTGTCGAATATGCCATTAACCGTCGTGATTTGCGCCATGTTTGGATTTGTGATCGATTGGAGATTGTAAGGTGGATAGCATCGACCATGACCGAATTTCGCGGCGGCTCGGATGACGGGTTCTTTTCAAGCAGTGTCTTGTAGTAATTACTATCGTGGGTCTTATGGAAGCCAGTCGAAAGACCAAAATCAGAGAGTTTGATGTGTCCGTCTTTGTCGATGAGGATGTTGTCAGGTTTTATATCGCGATGGATGAATCCGAGTTTATGAATTGCTTCGATGGCAAGGACACACTCTGCCATATAAAATCGAGTGATATCTTCTGAAAATGTGTCGTACTTAATCAGCATTGTCATCAGGTCGCCACCGGGTAGAAATTCCATAATCAAATATAAATAATGGGCGTCTTGAAATGAGTAGTAAAGTGAGACCACCCATGGCGAATCACTTCCAGCCAGCACGTCACGCTCGGCTTTGACATGCGCCAATTGGTCCTTTTTGAACATTTCTGATTTCAATAATGTCTTCATGGCGTAGATTTTTCCAGTGTCTTTTTTCTGTACCAGGCGTACTTCTCCAAAGGCTCCTTTTCCGATCACCTTCACCGTGTGGAAATCGTCTAGTGCCAGTCGCGTACGTCGCAGCCGTAAGAAAGTCGACTCTTTCTTTCCTAAATTCTGTAATTGGCGGTTCTTACGCTCGTCCGATCCTCGTTCATTGGCTAGCCTGGACTCTAATTCCACGCGTCTGCATCATCGGAGCGTTAGTAATAAGCTGAGTACGAGGGAAACTGTACACACCTTTGATTCCGCTCGACGGCATGGCCTACATTCAATTGGTAAAAGTTTTCAAGCTTCATCTTAGCAGCCGCTGCCCGCTCGAGCGTGATTTTGGGGAAAGACTCGGTGTTGCGTTCAAACACCACATAATCTGACGCGCCGCCTCCATTGCCGGCAGCACCATTCGTGGCGCCAACGGAGACTGTAGTTGTGTTTGAGGATGTCGATCGAGGAGGAGGAAACTGTGTGAATGACGCTTGGCCGGGATTCAATTGTGCAGGTCGCTGCTGCTGCATTTGCTGTTGCTGCATCTGCTGTTGCTGCTGTTGCTGTAGCTGCTGTTGCTGTTGGTAGTGCTGCTGTTGCTGCTGTTGCAGATACGCCTGGTACTGCTGCTGCTGTTGCTGCTGCTGCTGCTGTTGCAGTTGTTGTTGCTGCTGCTGCTGCTGCTGCTGCTGCTGCTTTGAATTCGAGAAGAAGTTCATGGCTGCGACTGGCAAGTAGCAGGAGAGAAGCAATGACACAGAAATAAAGGAGATCCGGGCAGCAAGGGGTCCACCAGCGGTTTAGAGTTGGCGCACCAACTCAGTTGCATGTGGCCCACGCAAGCACTAACCCTACTTCTGCTGTAGCCTGAACTCAACCGCTCGTGTCGCCCGAGTCGCGTCGTCTTTGTTTATTTACCGCTCCTACGCGCCATTTTCCACTTGAAACGCCGTAGATTCCGGCTCAAAGCTTGTATTGCTAGCCTACGTTTCTAAATGCGCTCACCTTTGCCGTCTGCAGGCTCGTTGCTGTGCATCCGGCCGCCTCTGTAGCCGCCTCCTCGCGGACGGCTCGGTTTATGGCCTGTCACTGCTGCTGCCATGTTTTTGCCCGCGTCCTCCTTCAGACTGTCAGAGTGCACCTTATACTCAATAGAAACATTCGGTATATCCAGTGCTTTATGCATAATATTCCGGATTTTCAGATTGATGCTTCCGTTTGAACCTTGCCGGGTCCAGAGCGAGATTATGTCTGCCTGCGGGCGTACACTGATCACGGCTCCTACAATCTCCTCGTCCAAGTCATCACCGAAGTTACCTCCGATGATTTCCAAAAGCAGCGATTCCCATGGAATGGTGCCTTTGCCCTTGCGTTGTTTTATAATCCATTTCCCGCCGTGCACATTGACCGGATCTTCCCATATCGGTCGCACGCCGGACTTGAAAAGATGGTATTCACAAGTATGCGGCAGCTCTGATGGTCGTCTGATATATGAATATAGCCTCCAAAAATCTTCCACCTATAAAATATAGTCATATGTCAGCAACCTGATGTATACCTTTGCAGTAAAGATGCTCGCGCACGGTTGAAAAAGAAGCAATTTCTTTTATATGTTTCTCGTAATTTACAAGCCTGACACCCGGAGCCCTATGCATAAACCACAATGTCCAGTTGAATTTCAGCAAATGCTCGTCCTCTGGCTTGGGTGCTAAGAGCGCTTGCTCAAGCTGTAAATTGATCGAATTTAAAAGCTCCTCCGAGTCGTCCTGTCATAATTCAGTCAGTATTCAACTACCAGTCTCGTCCGATAGAATGGTAACCATACCTTCTCCTCTCCAGCCAAAGCACCGCTTCCTTGTGATATTGGATTGGACAAGGGTCGATTGTGTCCCAGTTTCTGGGCGCTTGGTGTACCGATCGGACTGCTCTCGTGCGATAGCATCGACGTAGGTGTGGTTATCGTTGACGCAATTCCGAACGGCATCGTTGTCTGTAATGGGGAGTTAGGGGAAAGTATAGGGTTGGCTCCTAGTTATTTGCACAGCATTAGTAGGTCTTTCTTCGTGGTCCGATTGATGGCAATAGATGAGATAAGATACCACTGTGGGCACAGGTTAGTATCAGATTATTGGCAGCAGAAGAGCAGCAACTTACTTTGTTCGTCGCCCCCAGATGCTGTTGTTTGGTTCCATTGTATGCTTGGGCTTGTAAGATCAAATTCGCGGTATAATAAACGTTAGCCGTTCTTGTTTCACGAGCGATGGTTGTTGTATTCTGTCGAGGTTCTGCAGTATTTGGCTGGCAAGCTGAATGTTGTGCACACCAAGTCGTGAACGCGGTATTAATACAGTATAGACTATCAGGCTTATTCTTCTCAGCTACCGGAAGCAAGTCACGTAAACACTGTACTTGCGTTGCACTTGCAGTAAAGCGAAAAAAATCAATTTCGAGGCCACCAAACTTTGCCCGTTTGTGTGCGGCGCTGCTCAGTCTATTTCAGTGCTCGGATTCTTCTGTTTTTCTTCTTTTCCTCGAGACAAACCGCAGTCTGATGTAACCAATTCGTTGGCTGCATCTACATCATAACAGTGCCGTTTGTTTTCTTTACTATAACGCTCGACACTCGGATGCTTTGTCCAGACTGAACCGACCTTAAAACCATCGCTCAACAGGCGCCGTTCTTTGAGCTGGCTGACCCATGACTGTGTGATGACCTTAGGAATTCGATACATTTTCTTCTTCTTTGTTTGTAGTGTCACTTGAATAAAGTGCGCTCGTTTACGGTATTTACTCCCGACTGCTTCGTGCAGGTTGCTGCCCTGGTGATATTGTATGGAGACTGCGATGATTATTCAGCTCTGGTAAACTGCATTTTCTTTTCTGGATTCTCTTCTTCCAGGCATTCGTGTATCAAGATCCGGGTTTTTTCCATGGCATGCCTGAGTATTAACAGGATACTTGGTCGGAGTGCTCAGGCAGAGAAGTCATGATTGAATATATGGAGAACGAATGGCAACTGTTGTTTCTGAGTTTTGGAGCAATCACCTCGGCGCGACCATCAGCTATAATTGATATGCCTGTTCAATTTACTAACTCCTATTGTTTATGTCGCAGGTTAAGTTGGTTGACCAGTGACGATGGCCAAATCGGTGTTGCTTCTACTGTGCGCGCATCGTCTCTGTCTGCATCACACATCATCCGCTCGGATAGTTTTATTATTCGTAAAATTTTCCGTAGATTTTGTATATTTAGATATTCAAGAGTAGATAAAGTTGGAAGATTTGCAATCCAATAAATGATTCATGCAATTAAGTTTGTTTTCCGACGTCTCGAAGTTTTAATTTTTTACTTTTGAATTTCGCGTCCTCGGCGCTGCAACCCAACCCCGTAAATACGAACCACTTCCTCTCACCCACACCGCCCACAGTAATTATTCTACCAGTCAGGTATTATAATTGACATTGGTATTTTCTTTTCGAATTGACGCCAATACTGCACCTGTGTATACTCTCAACATGGCGACTATTACTGAGAAGATCGCGGCTTTGAAGAAAGATGAGCCTTATTACTCATTCGAGTTCTTCCCACCAAAGACAGACTCTGTACATTTCCTTTCATTAAAATTGGTTTTTTTGTTTTATAGATATATTTTTACTAACGTCGGCTTTCTTTACAGGGTGTTCAGAATCTAATTGCGCGCCTGCGTCGCATGGCACAGCTGAACCCGCTGTTTGTCAACATTACCTGGGGAGCCGGTGGCAGCACATCTGCGAAATCCCTCGATCTTGCCAAACTGTGCCACTCAGAGCTGAATTTGACAACATGTCTTCACATGACTTGTACCAATATGGCGAAGGAAGTCATTGACCAAGCCCTGCACGACGCCCAAGCAGCGGGAATTAGAAATATCCTCGCTCTCAGAGGCGACCCTCCCCGCGGAGACGAGTACTGGACGCCGCCGGAATCACAGGAGTTTATGCATGCCGTCGACTTGGTTAAATACATCCGTCAATCTTATGGTGATTACTTCTGTATCGGAGTCGCGGCTTATCCTGAGGGCTACGCCGACGGCTCAAACCCTGAAGAGCAAGACCCTTTGCTAGACCTGCCTTACTTGGCTGAGAAAACAGCTGCCGGAGCAGATTTCATTATGACACAGCTGTTTTTCGACACAAGTCGTTTCATTGCATTTGAGAAAATGCTGAGAGATCACGAGTCTGGAGTATTCAAAACCATTCCAATTATACCTGGTCTCTTGCCAATCAACACCTATCAGTCATTCATTCGCACCGCGAAACTCAGCCACGCTCACATTCCCGAGACTATTCTTGAGAGACTGCACGCAATCCCGAATGCGGACGATGAGCAAGTTAAACAAATTGGTGTTGACGTGCTTGTCGAGATGATTTCTCGGATATACGCGGAAACCGAACACCGCGTTCGCGGATTCCATTTTTATACACTAAATCTTGAGCGCACGACCGCTATGATTTTAGACAAAAGCGATGTTGTTCATGCGCCCACTAGGATCCCTGCTAAGGCCGCGATACCTGCCGCTGCTGTACAGTCTATTGATTCTGTTATTGCCGATGTCAAGGGTCTTGAGGTGTCGGATAAGGCTGCGCCTTCGATGACAGCCGAGGCGTCTTGGGATGACTTTCCCAATGGACGTTGGGGTGATCCACGATCTCCTGGTAAGTTCATCTTTGTAACTATTGGTTTAAACCATTTGACTAACTTGACCGCATAGCATATGGTGAAATTGACGGTTATGGTATTACTCTCCACGTACCAGCTTTAAAGGCACTCGAGCTATGGGGCGAACCCAAATCTGCAGATGACATCTCGAAGCTATTTATCAACTACATCACTGGTAATCTCCCTGTTCTGCCTTGGTCTGAAGAGGAAGGACTAAGTGCTGAAACTAAATTAATCGAAAACGAGCTCGTGAGACTTAACAAGCTAGGCTATTGGACTGTTGCCTCGCAACCTTCTATCAATGGTATACGAAGCGACGATCCTGTGTTTGGATGGGGTCCACACAATGGATACGTTTTCCAAAAGGCTTTGATCGAGTTCTTTGTTCCTCAAACCACTTGGCTGCAACTAAAGCGCCGGCTGCAAACGATTGACTCTGTATCATACTACGCCTGCAACGCCAAAAACGATTTTCTGTCAAACATGTCGGCATCAGATGTGAATGCTGTCACATGGGGAGTTTTCCCTAATCGCGAAGTTGTTCAGCCCACTATCATCGAAGAACAATCCTTCATAGCCTGGAGCGAGGAAGCTTTTGGAATCTGGAGAGAATGGCAGAGATTATACCCCAAGAGCTCTGAGTCGTGGAAACTTCTTGATACTATTCATGAGTCGTACTTTTTGGTGTCGATTGTGCATCATGATTATGTTAATGAGAAGGCTTTGTGGGATTTCTTGTTACAATCATAGATTAGATTTTGTGGAGGGGAAAAAGCAGATGCAGTTTTGGATAAATGTAAAAAGTTAATGCAAATATATTAGTTCTAAACAACATTCTTTTCAAATTGTATTTTTTCATGCTTCATCAAGACCCAAACGCCAAATGAAATTAACAAGTACACTGCCATCACTTAATGGAAACCTCCAAAACTAAAGCCACCAGCCCGTCTCTGGCCGCCAGCCCCACCACCACTTTGTTTGAAGAATTGTCTCTGGCCACCGCTAGGTCCACCAGCGCCACCGCCAAACCCGCCAAAATGCTGACCACTGAAATGTTGACCACCACCAAAATGCTGTTGCTGGAAAAACGGGTTCTGGCCAGGTCGCGCACCGCCAGGTGAACTGTGGTCATTCGGATCGTCGCCATTATCAAACCGATCGCGCAGCTCCGGATCTGACAGAACTTCGTAGGCTTCGTTAATTGCCGCCATCTTCTTCTCGACTTGTTCGGATGTGAGGTCTCCTCTGTATTTATCAGGATGGAACTCTTTCGTCTTGTTGCGATAGGCTTTGCGGATTTCTTTCTCATCAGCATTTCGGGATACGCCAAGAACGCTGTAATAATCCTTTGAATTTGCGCGTTTCATAAGGACCTGAGCGTCGTGAAGCATATTATTTACTCGCTGGTTCTGGCCACCGGTGGATTCACGAGCTTTTGTAAGGATGTTGATTGCTCGCTCAAATTCGTCTTTGTTGAGAAGCTTTTGCGCAGCAAACAATTGTGCTACTATGGAGTCGGGTCTATACTCAAGTGTCTGATCGCAATAATTTGACTCCCATAGAGAGAGCTCGAGCGATGTCTCGCACATTCCTTCTAAAAGCTCAAGGTACAAAACTCGTGGCGCATCTTTAGCAATATGTTCTTCTTCATCAATTTCTTGCATCATAGTCTTGACGTTTGCCAAAAGCGGTTCTCTTGCAGAGGTACCAAGTCCAACAGTTTTTTCAAATGTTCCCCACATTCGCTTCTCTTTGAACTGAAATGCTTTAACTAGTTCCTTGTCAAGCTTCTTGTACGATCTGAATAAAGTCTTGCATTGCTTCGCGTCCGGGTCAAAATGCAGACATTTGGCAAGCTGCTGAATAGCCCTCTCTCGCTCATTCAGATAAAAGAATTGAAGTCTAGCGATTCTCACGTGAGGTGCGTTGTCCAAAGGATTCGAACTGGCTATATGACTTAGATCAGAAACCGCTTCAAGCACTAATCCTTTTTTCAGCCTGCACTCTGCTCGCATGGATCGTAAAACCATCATTGATGAAGCATGCGCAATTGCTGCGCTTGCCTGTTCGATGCATTGATCCGTGTTGCCTTTTTCATACGCTTTTGTAGCTGCCGCCGCAGCTTTCTGGGCGATTTTGACATTCTCTATATTCTTGGTCTGTGAAGGATGCGAGACTTGCTTGAAATCTTTCAGCGCATCTTCAAATAATCCCAACTTCGTCCGCAATCGGCCTCTCTGAACAAGTGCCGAATCAAAGTCAGGCTTCATCTCCAGCACACGGTCGAAATCCGCCAGCGCGGCCTGCAGCCTGCCAATTGATAAGTGAGTTGCGCCACGCTTGAAAACCGACAGATAATTCTGCGGATCAGCTTTCACAGCCGCGTCATAGAATAAAAGCGCATCAGTAAAAGCTCCTCGAGTTAGTAGTGCGTCTGCACGAGCAAGGTATGCAGTTGGCGTTAAGTCGGCTTCAACTTCCTCAAGCGCAAATAGCACTATCGCGAAAACAAGTACGCTCAGTATATATGGTCGTAAAATCATCTGTTGTCTGAAACGCGAGGATTGCAGTCGCAGAGGCGAGTAGGCGTCGAACAAGGTATGAAGTTCTATAGATGTCGGCTGAGCTGGCCTCATCGCGAATTTCAAACTCTATTTTTACGCATCCGCGAAAATCGCTTGAACAGCCCATATATGAGAGCAAATCAATTTCCAGCTTCTAGAAATAGAAAAGCTTCTGGAGAAATGAAGTAGATAATGTTAATACATTTCTGGCTGGATTTCGAAGTCATATTTGTCGCCGAAAGCGCTCCGAACTCAAATACCAAAATAACATTTTAGCTATTTACACTTAATGACCTGCTGTTATGGGGCGCTTGAAACTCCAAACAACGCGTACGCGTCAAACGATCTTTATCCCGTCGCCCGTTTCGCAATTATCTCTTCCTCACGTTCTGGAGGCATTCTGTAGGTTTCCGCGGACGGGATTGTAAGAGTTGCAAAGCAACAATACCTGTGGGTTTAGTTTGAGCTATAATCTGTTACTGCGAGGGTACTGTGAGCGCGCTTGCCTACCTGACTGATTTCGCAGCTGTGAATCGCACACCTCGATGGAGACGACAGTGATTGTCGAGTCAGCTTTGCCAGGGCACACCGGACAATCTCGAAGGACCAGTGAAAACAATAGCCTTAACGGTCACGCATCTTTACTGTTGACGGCAACTACTCCTGCTTCAAGTTCATCTACGCCCAGTCAACGCCGCCGCCGTCAGAGAGCTTTATCAAGTCGCGGTGCATTGTCTCCAGACAGATTCATACCCTCGTCCTCATCGTTCTCTCTCTTCCATGTTGATACGCCCCCGACTTCTGCTACTCCGCCTAGACCACGACCTAGATCGCGCCAATATCCTCCTCCACCTGGCTCTACCCCAGAACTGGGATTTACACTTGACGCTGGTCAAATCATCGCTGGCGCACTGGGAATAGGTGGAACAGCTCCAGGATCGCCAGGATCTAGCAGAATCTTCAAATTTCAGCAAAGCCACTCTTTTCTACGCGATGGAGCAGAAGAGGAACAGCGAGCTGCTAGACGCGTTCATTTTGACCATGAACGAGGAGTAAGTCCGGCTGATATGTCGCTTGTGCTAGCTGGAGCTTCTGCTAGACCCGCTGGTCGCGACCGTGACTCGAGATCTCCGCCTCGAAAAAAAGCTCTAAAGAGAGTGCTCAGTTACGCACCTTTCCGGTATGTTTATCATTTATGTGTGAAACTCAACATATTTTGCTGATCCTGCTAAATAAGTGTTCTCGACGCGCCTGGTTTGAGAGATGATTTCTACACCAATCTGCTCTCATGGTCATCTGCAAGCAACGACCTAGCAGTCGGTCTCAATCATGAAGTATACATCTGGACAGAAAGTACAGGAGCCGTTCTTTTACCGGAATGGGTTGCCTCACCGGTAGCCTGCATATCTTTCGCTCCGGACGGAGTCACACTAGCGATAGGTCGAATGGACGGTTCGATATCTTGTTGGGGCGCAAGTAGAGATCGACCAAAGACCGAGTATTATCATACAGTCGGATTATGCTGTTTCGCGTGGAGACCTATGCCGGCGTCGTCTAAAACCATGGAGTTTTACGCTGGTGACGAGATGGGCGAAATATTACGATTTATAGTAAACGTGACCGAGCGTGGAGCAGAAAGTTCATTTAAGATGGAGATGATTGGTTTGACAAAGGGCCATAACCAGCAGATATGCGGTTTGTGCTCTGATCTTTGAGATGAACGCTTCTAAATTGCTACTAAGACTATTGAAATAGGCATCACATTTAACTCAACCGGGACTCAAATGGCTGTCGGGGCTAACGACAATACATGTACGATATGGGATGTCGGTCCTGATGGTCCTGCAGCTACTCCGCGCTATAGATGGGATCATCGAGCAGCCGTAAAGGCTCTGGCTTATTGCCCGTGGTCACCATCGCTCTTAGCCACTGGTACATAGTCTAAACGATAACATTTTGCTCGACATATTCTAAGAATAAGAAAACTGACAAAGGGATATATAGGCGGCGGCAGTAACGATCGCACAATTCGATTTTGGCACACAAAATCTGGTTCTCTTGTTAACTCGTTTAGCACAAATGCTCAAGTGACATCCTTAGTCTGGTCTCGTAGCTCTCGTGAGATAGCCGCGACTTTCGGCTATGCTAATCCTGAACACCCAATACGAATGGCTATATATTCTTATCCTGATTGCTGCCCTATTATTCAGATTCCATGGCAAGAGGATATCAGATGTCTACATGCTGTTCTCTCTCCCGGAGGAGGTAAAATCTGTACTGCGGCTAGCGACGAAACTGTGCGATTCTATGATTTTTGGGATGAGGAGGGTCAGACACGAGTATCTGACTGGGATAATGGAATATTTGGCAGCGATATTTTAGAGCTATGCGAAGGAATCGAGAAGAATCCGGCGCAAGCAATTCGCTAAACCATTATAAAAATTTTGCTACTTGCTAGCTTCTGTTTATTTTAACTTGTGGCTGCTGCTTCGACTAGTTTCGCTTATATTGGCTGTTTGCTACATTAATCATTTTTATGGGCGACTCGACTTTTCTCCTACCTGTATGCTACTGAGGATGGGAGGTACGATGCTGTATTTCTTTTGCTGCTTGTATTATTAAATCTTGCGGTGTTCTTTTGATTACATCATTGACTGATGGCATTTTGCTGTTTTCTTAGAAATAAACTGTTACTCAATCTATTGCTTGATTGTTTCGGCTATTTTTCTAATAGCCCTTCTGTATTATAATACTGAAACTTTGTCCATCTATATACATTTCTACCTCTTCCAGAACTGGTACCAACTTCTTCCGCTTATTGACTCCGATTGTGTAGCAGCCATGTCTTCTACAACAGCCGCCTGATTGGCATTTGCGGCACCTTGCGTAATCAGCGATAGCTCCTCCATCTCTTGTCTAACCCGCTCAGCCTCTAACAGATGAGTACGACGCGGTCTTTCCAGCGCCCAGTCTGAGCCTTGGAAATTAGATGTGTTGACAGTTGCAGAGTCAATCACGCGATCGGCATGCTTGCGGTATCTGAGATGTTTAAGATCTTCTTCTTGTTCACGAGAAAGTTTGAAACCGAACAACTTTCGAGCTCGGAGTTGAAGACGATATGGCTGTAGAGGATATTAGCGTTCAATCACTTGCTGACTGTGGAAGCATGCACTTACACCAGAGAAGACGTTACTGTAACCGTCATTCCAACGATAAAAAAAAGTTCCGTAAACGATAATCACTACGTTACAGTCAGTTTGGAGTACTCGCAATCTAGAGCAAGAATTGACGAACCTGAACATAGCAATATACTAGCGTAATGCGTTCCATCTAAGAACGCAGCGCCTCTTTTCACCTTCCGCAGCACTTTCAGTCGTCCAAAATACAAATCACTCGGCGGAGCACTTCCTGGAAATGCACCCATACGCATCCGGTTGACAAACATCCGGTAGTTAGGATTCTCTCCCGCTTGTACTCGCCAGTTCTTTGATATTGGCTCATTGTACTCGGATGGATAGCCTTCCGGCGGACGTTGGTCTGTCGGGTCATACGGGTCGTATGGAGCAACTGGCTGTCGCCATCCTCGAGGATTTGGACGGCGCTCTCTCTGCCCGTCTGACATCGGTGTGGTTGGCGCTCGTTTGCTTGATACTCCAGCGCTGCGACTGACAGACAACTTGTGAGGATGAGTGCGAAATCTTTAAACCTTATATTAGGCAACAACGAGACTACGAGATGTTCTACTATTGTCTCAACGACGAAGCCTTGCTGATATTAATTCTTCTATTACAAATCGCGGATGCAAACGCCAGGTGTTGTAGGTAGTAAATAAATCGTACAAGTAAATGCAAACTGCGTGCGAAACGTCCTCTTTTTACAGACTAGGAAATATCACAGTAACCCACATTCTAAGGCGCAAGTACCATGATAAATCTTCCCATTTGGATTCTTGACTGCGTTCATCCAAACCCAATCTTCCGCTTTTTCGTTCCAAACACTTTTAAATTTCTCCATGCATATCGGACATGGTGTATTCACCACGGCTGCGTCTTTTGGCGTTGAGATATATCGCTGCGAAACTTCCTGGATCTTCTTTGCCTGCTCGGCACTGCTCACATCACCGCCGTCTGCTCCGCCTTTATCTTTTCCTTCGTTGATGTCATCTGGGTTAACATCAGCGTCTGCATCCGCAGACTGAATCCAGGCTTCTTCACCAAGATACCAACTCCTACTTTGGCCTCTATTATCTTCTCGTAGACGTTTGTTGACCCGGAAATGCCAGTCAAGATGGGCATCGCGTACTTTTCTATCCCGCTCGGTATCTGCAAAACGACGCCCACAGGTACTACAAAGCAGAGGCAGCGAGTCGTATAGAAGAACGACGAGATCGGGACGTGGCCTATTTTAGTCAGCGAAAGTTCGAAATCAATCAATACAGCAAATACATACTTCTGGATAAATTTGTTAGATAATTCAATGTCAGGTCCCATCAATTTCTCCAGCATTTTATTCTCTGGCTTAGCAGCGCCAGTGTTAATCAGCCCGGCACTCATGAGCGAAGCAAACAGGGCCGCTGCGTCATTAGCCGATGCCTGCTGAGACTGCTGGGCCGGCAACGCAAATCCTGGTATTCCAGCCAGCGCAGCCATCAGTGCGTTGTTATTCGTGGCGTACTGTGACTGGGGCTGCTGCGGGGTCTGTGGAGCCAAGAGTTGTGCCAGTAGGTCAGGCTGTATACCTGAAATTGACATAGGATTGACCGCTGGCTGAACTGGTGGTGGTGCTGCATATAGTGGCTGTGGAGTTACAGAAGGAGTCCAGGCAGGAGTTAACTGGTCTAGCCTTGGAGAGTTCCAAGAGCGTTTGGACGGCGGGCTTAACGTTGACTGATCAGAGGGCGCTTTCCGCTTATTGCTCTTGTACTGGCGTAGGTCGGCCGCCAGGACATCTAATTCACTTTTGATGGTCTGCAACTGACTGGCTGGAAGCTGCGAGGTTGAAACAATTTGATACAGTTGAGTGAGTGCAGATAGCTGCGTTCCAGCATCCACATCCGCCGGATTGTCTTCAATTTTCTCCCGTGTTAACTCAATTAGCATGCTCATATCGGCTGTCAGACTCGCTTTGGTGATGACAGGAGCGGAAGCAGGAGCGGGTGAGGTTTCTGGAGCTTGAGCATATGATGCGTAACCTCCACCAGACGTCGAAGGAGCCATAGAAGTCGAGGCGGCTGCGTATGCTGGAGGATACTGTCTAGGCGGTTCCTGAACTGGCCTGGCTTGCCCAGGAGGGGGAGTTGAGCGATATGAAGGAGGACGTGCTTGTTGGTGCTGCTGCTGTATCTCTAATACAGCCGACATGGCTTTTGTCAAATAGCTCTCTATTCTCCGCAACGTTTCATGGGCAAAAAGAGGTTGACCTGTACTAGGTACAGGCTGTTTCCATGTCTTGAAGAGTTCATGCATTTTCTTCCGGATAGAATCATTGACTAAGGTGTATGCACTGGTAAAAGTGCGATACAAATTCCGACCGAAAAGTGTGGTATAAGGACTTCCAACATTTTTGCAGATTGAATCTAAAAGATAGAGGACCGGCAGTTTATAACCTGGTGCACACTTCAATTAAAAGAAAAATGTTAGTTAATGACCGAATAAAGCAAACAAAAAAATAATAGCCAAAATGACATATAGAAGTGGTCTTTTTATGTCCGCTATTTCGTACAACAATAATTTCAGCAGTATTTTCCTTTTTATCGCTGGCTTTGCATATACCGCAGGCACATGATACGTCTACAAATGTCTTTAATCTTACATTACACTGAGATAGAGAAATGGAAAAGTACTTGAACCAAGTGATTCACAAAATTGACCAATTCTCTCGTCCGGCAACTCGACGTGTATAATTATTGTATACTTCGTCGAGGACAAAAGTATTCTTCAAAGATAAAGAAAAAAAGGAAAGCTGACAAAAAGGGGTATAAACCAACTTACTTTGTTAATGTGATCCTCAATCGCGCGGGCAATAACTTCAGCAGCCTGTACATTCTCTTGCGCAATAACCGTCAGATTTGAGATAATCGGCTTCGAATTAAACGTCAATTCTTCTAGCGACGTGGCATATTCTTGCCGGATATCTTCCAGTTCTTCTTGAAGTGCTGTGACCATTATGGAAACAATATGAAAGCGTCGAATAACACTATACCCGTTGGAAGATTTGTGTATGAAAATAGAGGATTTGGCCGATTCGAAGGAAATGGGAATCACAGAAATAGGAATCTGGAAGACCGAAAACAGCAGATTATGAATGAATATTATAGACCGATCCTAATTCTGGCAATAACAAAATTCACCAATACAAGTTCTTCGTCAATGGCCAATTAAGATTAAAATAAAACTAAGAAGCTTGGATTCAGTCGTGGCAACGGGCAAAAACAGCTTTCAACAATATGGCACAAACTAAGAAGTCTTTCCAGTCCTTTCACATATACCAAAGACCAGCTATTCGTCTAATCGATTGCTCAAGTACAGCAAAAATACCGGTTCTCGATTCTTTTTCAAATCAAAACAGCACACGCCCGGCGCACTAATGGGCACTACTAGCACCAAAAGATTACTAATATGGCAGTCTTGCTCCAGTAACCTAAAAGAAGATAGAGACCTGATTTTGTTAGACAATCATCACCGATTGAGAATAGTCGTCAAATGCGTGGAAGGAAGTGGAGCAAAACCAAGCAGCCTAGGTAAAGTGGCAACGCAAGAAGGCTGGGTTGATAGCCCAGGGTTTAGTACCGTCGCTTAGTCATAATGACGTCACAATCCTATTGTCCGATGATCGTAGTTAGCGCCTCACACTGATTGCCTCTTGCATTTCCTAAACAGAACGCTTACGCACTTCCAAAAAATGACTTTCGATACGAACATAAATGGGCTGAATGTTCGTTAGAATTCTTAATATTGCTTATGAACTGACTTCCCGAAGTTCGATATTACAATTTACATCAATTGAACTGTTCAGCAACCGATCATAGTCTCTTACAGATAGCTTACAGACTCTTCTGTTCGAAATCAGAAAATGACGACCGTCGAAGATTCCAATCAGCCTACCGTCGAAGTCATTATTGAAGAGCCAGCGGAGCTTTCGCGGACATCTACTCGTCGATCATCCACTGCCGCTGCAAGCATTGATAGTAGCGCGACTACTATCGATGAACACCCGTCCGTAATTAGATACGGACCCGGAACTGAGCATTTGGAAGGCAAACTACATCAGTTGGTAGTACAAGAAAGCCAGAAGTTGAAATTTGAAGATAGTTCGCGCGATAAAGCTGTTATTAACGATGTACCGAGCGAGACGCTGTGGATGCTGTTGCGGCGATTCAACAAGGTATTTAGTCGCGGTCAATTGTTTATTCTACCGAGTACGACAGATTGTTAACTATTTGATAAACTGCAGCAAATTCAGCATGTTCAGGCTTCTACATCTCGACCACCTGGAGGGATCGATCTCAACATCGCTTCGAGCGAGGAGTATAGATCTCCTGACAAACTACGAATGACTATCGAGAGATTCTACATGACTGTTATTATCGGATGCCTAGCCGTATATAAGCATATCGCTCGTATTAGATCATGGCGAGAAACTTATCGCACTGCTATATTTTGCATTGTGAGTATTCCAAGAGCTGAGATCGAGAATCAAGGCTAATATAGAACTAGACATACACGATTGCTTGGATTTTTGACTGCGTCAGTCTACTGCTGATAAGTACTATAGTGGCGCTAGTTGTTGTTCCACAGTCGCGAAAGATCTTATTTCCGCCAGCTCCTATATCTTTAGTTGACTCGCGAACAGGCGGGGCACAAACGCCTCCTGCTGGCAAGATTGGTAGCCTTGACAGTGCCACTGGCGGATCAGAAGAAATGAAAGGAGAAGCGTTGGAAATGGAAGCGCATAGTTTTGTTTCGAGTATTGCGTCTGTAGTGGTACGCAGCGCACTAGGAAGACAGAACAATAGTAATTCAGTTGAAGAGGATGAGGAGTCGTCATCATCGGAACCTCCGGTTAATCCAGCCGAGAAGACGATGGATCCGATTGCATTGGCAGCTAGATCAATGAATGAAGAAACTACGTATATGCACGGATCTCCTACAGCTACCAAAGACGATACGGACAAACCTATGGAGGATGCGATCTGGTCATCTTTACGCCCAATTATGCATGTGCTATCGAACGTTTGCGACGGCTGGGAGAGAGCAGGAAAGTAAGTGGTAATACTGGTTTGAAGTGAAAAGTATAAATATTGACGTAGATTATAGTGCGTTGTCGCCAGTTGGTCCATTTGACACTTGGCCCCGTAATAGGATCGGCTTGATCCTGGCTGGTGTCGGTTGCAGCTTCCATTTCATTACTGCGTACATGGTCAGCAAGAGTACTGCATTCTTGTTTGGATTCCTTATATTTGGAGACCCTATTATGACGAGAATGTTGAGTTTCCTAAACGGAAGATATCCCCAGTGGATGACAGTTTTGGAGCCAAGAAAGTATATTATCCTGGAGTCTGTTTATATTAAACATTATACTAACGTGAGGTTTATAGTACTTTCTTTTATGGAGTTCCCACGAACGCTCAATTGGCTCTTGCACTACTTCGTCAAGCTGAAATGCGTCGTCGTATTTTACCGGCCTATGTTAACGATCCTAAGAGAAAGGAGTCTACAGATGAAGACGCTGATATTAAAGAGCACGGCAAGAATCTTTCAGAAACTGACTCGGAAATCGTCGAAACTGTCAAAGCAGGACGGGACGATGAAAGCGCCAGTAGCAGCGGATCTAGTTCTAAATCGACGACTAAAAGGCAACGTCTACTGTCTGCCGCTAGGAAAGTTGCAAAAGCTTCGGTGTCTACTATGATGGCTGTTGATCATGTGAAAGCCAGGGTTGGCTATAGCCAACGCTCGAAAGCAAGACTTGGAGTTCTTTCAGGTGATACTGAAGAGCGATTTAGAACTCCTGTAAAGTGTAGTGCGCGATACAATGGAAAGCGTGGATATATATTTATTCATTGCTCGGAGGACCGTACACATATGTGTTGTGGCTTTGTAACTGAGTCCATGTGGCGAAATACCAAAGAAACCGATGTTGAATTTGTGTTTTCAGTCAAAGATATTGTTGAACTGAAGAAAGTCGGCGGGCTTGGCTGGAAAACTGAGATGCTCGCAGGATGGGCGTTTCAGCGAAACATTAAAGACGGGCTGTCTATTACGGTTGATTACGGTGATCAGAAGCAGCAGTTTGTGATAAATGCTATTGAAAACCGCGATATGATTTTCAATAGACTGATAGCTATGGGACCGCAAACCTGGGAAGCGTGGTAAAAAATTAAGAATTGATCTAGTAATGGGAAGCCTAAGTATATAAAAACGTTTTTGAATATAAACCAATTTTGCTACATCATCATGAATTAATCTCGATTTACTATTTATTATACAATAAAATTCAACCATCGGTTTCATATTCACTCTCGTCTTCTGTCTCCTCCGCTTTGACAATTTGTAACACAGTCTCGTATTTTTCAACCTCCTCGGTAACTAAAGTACAGCAATTCAACCGCTCATTAGTTTCATATACCGCAATAGGTTCTCGCGCGTTGACGTTCCAGATGATAATCTTTCCATCTGAGGAGACACTTGACATGAACATAGTCTGCGTCTCTTCTGCGTCAAGAAGGATAGGGCATGGTCTACTGAAAAAAGTGAAATCTTTGACTCTACTTGTGTGAGCCTCGAACTTGAACGATACAGGCATTGAATCTTCGGTAACAGCTTCTATATCGCGGAAACTAATTGATCCCGTAGAATCCGAAGACACTAGATATTCCATACTCTTGCTGTCTGCATCCAGTTGAAGAAAGCGGATTCTGTATAGGGGAGATGTCAAATCAATGGATGATAACGGTTTTGAATCCTAAAAAAAAGTCAGCAAGTCAACACGAACAATATTTGTACAAGATACTCACCATGTCATAAATTGAGATTTGTTTCTGCCAACCGACAGCATATTTATCGCCAGTTGAATTCCAGCATACTTGGATAGGCTCAAAATGTCCCAACTTCAGCACGCTTGCATTCTTTCCAGTCATAAGATTCCACAACCGTAAAGTACGATCGCGTCCGACGCTCAGCGCAATCTTTCCTGATGGATGAATAGAAATGTCGTTTACAGCTCCCTTGTGTCCTTTCATATCTGCCAAAACCTCCCAATCCTGTGTTCTCCAAATTAGAACTTTGCCGTCCTCGCCTCCGCTTATCAGCCATTTTCCTGATTTGGTGAATTCCATGCAAGTGACACTGCCTTCATGATGCATCAGCGTTCCAATCTCTTTTCGTTTCTGTAAATCATAGAGCCTGATGTGCTCATCATTTCCGCCAGTGACGAGGTATCGCTTTGCATTCGCAATGCACCTTATCGAAGCCGTATGCGAGGCGAAATGGAAGATTGGAGTGAAGAAATTAGTTGCTTTCGTTTCATCACTACTGGGCTTTTCATGAGCGAAAGCTTGCTTATCTACAGAGAGAGAAAGACATAGGAGTTGATGCTCATAAGATCCGGTAATGACGCGGAGAATGGGAGCAAGCGGTGAGGACTGTGATTTTTTGACAATCTCTTTCCCTTTTGAGCTTTCGGCTTCCGGTTTTTGCTTCTTCGACGCTTCCTCGGTCTTTGTCGCTTTTCGTTTTGCCATGTTTTTTGTATTTCGCGAAGATCAAAAAGAATTCCACACTAAAGAAAATTCAGAGCAGCTTCCAACTCCCAACGACTAATTTTTTTCAGGGGGCTGCTTCTAAACCGGGTCCATATTAACCAAACTCCATCACTGGTTTTCTCCGTAATCTATCCCCTTTTTAAACTAATGGTTGTCTGGTCAACGCGAACAGCGCACTAGCCTTTGTTTACTTATTGCGCGTATATCCGCGGCCATTGTAAACCTTCAGCCTTCACAATCCACGCCGGTCTTTTGAAAGATACACGGTCTCACTAAGGCTGCATTTTTTAGGCATTTACGCTACGGTCGGTCGGAATGGATTGGGATTCGGATCCGCTACCTGATGTGGATTTCCACATCGGCCACTTACTCGGTCGAGGCTCCTTTGCAAAGTGGGTGTCGTCTTCAGCTTTTTCAAAATGATACTAACAAAGTAAATAGAGTATACTTGTGCGGTGGAAGCCAAGGATTTGCTGCGAAATTTGTTCATAAAGAGAATGCTAGACGGATTGCAAACCATACTGCCAAAGATATTCAGCGCGAGGGACTTTTACAGAGGTATTGCTCTAATCATAGAAATGTACTTTCATGCACACGGCACGGTGAAGACGACAGATGGATATGGTTTGTTTTAGATGTTGCCGGTGGCGGCGATTTATTCAGCAAGATCGAGGCGGACATCGGAGTGCACGAAGATGTAGCTCATATGTATTTCAAGCAACTCATCGGTGCTGTTCAGTACATACATTCAAGAGGTGTCGCGCATCGGGATATTAAACCGGAAAATATTTTACTCGATTCCCGGGGTAACTTGCTGCTCTCGGATTTTGGATTAGCCACGCTCTTTAGACGCAGTGGAGTTACAAAGAAATCTAGCACCGTCTGCGGTAGTCCGCCTTACGCCGCACCTGAGATTCTGGCAGGTCGAAGTTCATATGAATTAGAACCGGTAGATATCTGGTCTTGTGGAATTATGCTATTTGTGCTGCTAACCGGATGCACACCTTGGGATTGGGCAGTTGATAGTGACCGAGATTTCTGCAAATTTGTCGGTACTTCGAAGAAACTAGACAGGCTACAAGAGAAGCAACCATGGAAGAATATCCCGAGAGAGCCGTTATCGCTGATTGTGAGATTGCTGGAGGAGAATCCAAAAAAAAGAATCAAGATTCCTGAAATTCGAACACATCCATGGTTTATGAGGAAGAATCCTCTCATTCGCGGAGAAGGTACATGTGCCGACTCTATGAGACTGGCCGAAACAATGCTCGGAGGCATGCACATCGACTTACCCCGGAAGCCGGGTTCAAAAGCAGGCGGTGCGCTCAAAGCTCGACCGGTGATCAAATGGAATATGGGATCATGTTCTCAGCCTACTGAGTTCGCTGCGCGTAAAGCCGACTTCAACGAAACAATGTCGCAGCCTATTCAAGGGTACAGAAAAGAGAAACCAAATCTGACGCAGGCTGAAAATATGGGCGTCGAGGAGCTTTCACTCTTGCAGTATACAAAGAAATCAAATCTGCCAAATACGCTGGACACCATAACGCAAAAGGCGCGAAAGTTCGAAGACTTACTTCCAAAAGATACGTTGAACCGATTTTTTGCCCAAGTGCCGCTGAGCGTTGTCATGTCATATTTGAAAGCATTTCTGCCTAAGAAGGGCATTTCGGACAAGCTTGAGCCGTCGCTACAAGAAGATAGCTATGTTTTCGCTATGTCTTTGAAAGATCGCCATCAATGCCCGCTTCACGGACGAGTCAAGTGTTTTGCTTGGCCGGGTTACGATGGGAACTTTGTCGAGGTCATATTTGAACGCGTGAAGGGAGATCCTATTGAATGGCGCCATTTGTTCAAAGAGGTGGTTCTCGACTGTACGGATATTATATATACCGGGGAGTTTGAATGAAAGGAGGTGGAGATATGTAGCGAGGCATCATTTAAGGGGCATGGATTTATATGGCGTTGATTGAATAGCAGAAGCGAATATACGATTGATCTGGATATTTCAAGTCAATGGCTATTTCCTATGACGACATGAAGTAGCGGTATCGCTAGACTACAATGAGTCGATGACTCCTGCAGCTATATAAATAGTAAAAGATCATGGCGGCGATGTGCACGCTGACACTGCTCAGAATAGATGGCCGCGTAATCTCGAGAGCGAGCGCACGCGACAAAGCAGCGGTCCAGTGGCAAAAAAGGCTCCGCGAGCACCTCCGGCCCCCGCAGCCCAGCAACTCGAGCAGCCGCGGCGCTGCCTTCGCAAGAGCGACGAAGCGCAGCCAGAGCCGAGGAGCAGCGGCCGGTGTAAACATACGGGCTCTATGGCGACTCCGGAGGCGGTTGGCACGGCAACAGACGGGGCTAGGGCGATTTGGCGCGATAAGGCGCAGGGCGACGGGTGGCGTCCAGACGGCGGTACGCGGCCTCAGCGCGGCAGGGCGCGGTACCCGGGCGCCGTGCTGAGATGTGCTGTGGACGCGTGCCAGGATCTGCCTGCGTATCACGACTAGCTGGCAAATGTCCTCTCTGCCAGCCTACGCCAGTCCAGCTTGATACCAATCCCTCCTCTACCCTTCTTCTCCCTCCTCCCCCCGCTTGACCAGCAGACTATCTTCTTCGCCATGGATCAGCAACTTATCTCGACCGTTAATCGTCTCCAGGTGAGCTTTCCGCCGTGCTGTCGCGTGTGATGGCGAATAGTGCCGCTGCTCGGCTACCGGATTTGTGTAGTCGGAGCTGCTATCAGCCATCTCCAACCTTCCCCAATACCCGCCCAGCCAGCGCCCAGGGCTCCTCAATGGCATCTCAATGCTACTGTGTCATTTGCTAGCAACTTATTACTTGCAGCTTACTGTCTGGCGAGCTGCCTTGGTGCCTGGTGTTTGCGACGGGGCGTATTGTCTGGCAGGGCAAGGGAGCGAGTATTGTATGACTTCATCATTGCTAACCACATATGTCTGATGATAGGACGCTTTTGCTACCCTCGGTCCAACTTCTAATCCTATCGATTTGCCTCAGATCACCGTCGTTGGCTCGCAATCGTCTGGTAAATCTTCAGTACTCGAGAACATTGTCGGCCGTGACTTCTTACCCAGAGGTGAGCACTTCCATCTGTTTCTAGATATGCAGCGGCTTCTTTGCTCTGCTAATATCATTTACTGTGGACTCTATATTAACATTGAATCTTCTAGGTACTGGTATTGTCACTCGACGACCCTTGGTATGTTTATAAACGAGTTCTAAATATGGCCACGCCAGTGTGCGGCTGCAGTCGCTGAATTCAGATGTTAACGACCTGCATTCATATAGGTTCTCCAACTGATCAACAGACCCGCCACCGAAAAATCCGACGATGCACCTGCTGAAGAGTGGGGTGAGTTCCTTCACTTGCCGGGACAAAAGTTCACAGACTTCAACAAGATTCGCGACGAGATTGTTCGTGAAACTGAATCTAAGACCGGCAAGAACGCTGGTATCTCGAACAATCCTATCAACTTGCGAATTTTCTCACCTAAAGTTCTTACTCTTACCCTTGTCGATTTGCCTGGACTTACTAAAGTGCCTGTTGGTGACCAGCCTAAGGATATTGAGCGCATGATCAAGGAGATGGTTTTGAAGTACATTACCAAGCCCAACGCTATCATCTTGGCTGTTACTGCCGCAAACACCGATTTGGCTAACTCTGATGGTCTCAAACTTGCGCGGGAAGTTGACCCTGAAGGTGCGTGCAAAGCTGTTTGCTGCTGTAATTTGAATATATATATTAACATGGTATCTAGGAACCCGAACAATTGGTGTTTTGACCAAGGTCGATCTTATGGACCAGGGAACTGATGTCGTTGACATTCTGGCTGGAAGAGTTATTCCTCTGAGATTAGGATACGTCCCAGTTATTAACAGAGGCCAGCGGGATATTGAGCAAGGAAAGCTTATCACCTCTGCTCTCGAGCACGAGCGTGAATTCTTTGAGAACCATCCTTCATACCGTGCCAAGGCTCAGTACTGCGGTACTCCCTTCCTTGCTCGCAAGCTCAACATGATCCTTATGCACCATATCAAAGCTACTTTACCCGACATTAAGCAGCGCATTCAGAGCACTCTCGGAAAGTACCAGCTTGAGCTCGCCCAGCTCGGCGACAACACACTCGGATCTCCTTCTAGCATTGTTCTTAACGTCATCACCGAGTTTTGTAACGAGTACCGTACCATTCTTGATGGTAATTCGCAAGAGTTGTCGAGTATGGAGTTGTCTGGAGGTGCTCGTATTTCGTTTGTTTTCCACGAATTGTACTCGAATGGTGTCAAGTCCGTCGATCCTTTTGAGCAAGTGAAGGACGTTGATATCCGAACTATTCTTTACAACTCGTCTGGTTCGTCGCCGGCTTTGTTTGTCGGAACTACTGCGTTTGAGGTCATTGTCAAGCAGCAGATCAAGAGATTTGAAGAGCCTAGTTTGAAGTGTGTCACTCTTGTCTACGACGAGCTGGTGCGCATTCTCTCACAGATTCTTCAGAAGCCAATCTTCAAGCGCTATCCTGCTCTCAAGGAGCGTTTGTTGTCGGTCGTCATCCACTTCTTCAAGCAATCGCTTGTCCCCACCAACAAGCTCGTCCAGGATCTTGTCAACATGGAATCTGCTTACATTAACACTGGACATCCTGATTTCCTCAGCGGACATCGCGCTATGGCTATCGTTGCTGAACGCATGCAGGCCAGCAAACCCATGCAGGTCGACCCCAAGACTGGCAAGCCTGTCCCTGGTGCTCCTCCCAAGGATGTCATGAGCAGCCCTATCACCCCTATGGCTGGAATGGGACAGGATGAGAACGGCGGATTTTTCAACTCTTTCTTCGCCACCAAGAACAAGAAAAGAATGGCTGCTATGGAGGCTCCTCCTGCTGTGCTCAAGGCCTCGGGTGTTCTGTCTGAGCGAGAGACTGCCGAGACTGAAGTCATCAAGCTTTTGATTTCGTCGTACTTCAACATTGTCAAGAGAACGATGATTGATATGGTTCCCAAGGCTGTTATGCTCAACCTTGTCATCTACTCCAAGGATGAGATGCAGCGTGAGTTACTTGAGAAGCTGTACAAGTCTGATGTCGATGACTTGTTGAAGGAGAGCGATGTCACGCTCAATAGACGGAAGGAGGTTCAGAAGATGGTTGACAGTCTGCAGACTGCTAGCGAGATTGTTGCCGGCGTTTAATTTGATTCTCTAACGTAAAATTTTTCCGTTGTGTCGCGTGTTTGACGTTGTGTTGTTTCTCTTTTGATAAAGAGTCTTTAGGGATTACTTTAGACATCAAGAGTTTTGTGTGCTTTTACCCTTTTTTTTAATGCTCTATTTATTTGTTTTTGTTTTCGCGTTTTCTATTATGCTTTATGTTTTGTATTGTCATTATCTTTATATTAAAGTCTGTGATGTGTCATGCAAGAGTATTCTTTAGTCTACTCTATATATGCGTTTTTGTCGTAATTGTTAAATAGTATTTTTATCAACATTATTCGTTTTAAGAGATCAAGAGCTGTACGGTCCACATATCAAATGGGAAGACTCATTGAATACACAATAACACCCGCATTTCAAACTAACATACACGAAATAATAATGAGACATAGTATTAGTCGACAATGTATTGGTACTAGTGCGATATTATTTGGATTCATCGTCCATTTCGAAGATTATATGCGATTCCAGAAATGCGACTAGGGCATACGGAGCTGCGCTTACCAGGACTTCAGAGCGGACATCGAATTCTCTATGATCGGTACTGTATTATGCAAAAGTATCATTAGTAAGATTTTCTTTTTACAACATAGGGGAGAGACGGATAGCGTACAGTTCGATATGATACATCAGCGCGCCTTCAGCAGTTCGATTGACGGCGTCAATTTTTTCGATTTTCTTGGCCCAATCCTTCGGCATGGTTCCGGACGAAAGATTTATTGTGTCTTGCTGCTCATTATCGTCGCGCACGAGTACGACGCCATCATTCTTGCTGGTTTTTCGTCTCTTTTTTGATTGTGATTGCGAGGATGTATGAGGCAATGGTTTGGTGTGTGGCAATGGCAGGCCGTGGTTGACTTTGACGTGGTATTCGTCTAAAAGTTCCTTGCATCCAC
This sequence comes from Myxozyma sirexii, assembly GCA_030568315.1. Taxonomy (NCBI): domain Eukaryota; kingdom Fungi; phylum Ascomycota; class Lipomycetes; order Lipomycetales; family Lipomycetaceae; genus Myxozyma; species Myxozyma sirexii. The sequence continues at coordinate 710,742 of JAJLTT010000004.1, read as the reverse complement.
TGGAAAAATAGCGGTCGACTGGTCAGTTAAGTTCTTTTGTAAAATAAAGTGATTGGATGAGACGTACTCTAAATTTGATACCGACTCCCAAGTATTGTCGGCTTCATCGTCGTATCCTTCCCATTTGACATAGTATAGCAGCTGTCCGGTACTTTTATCGTAACCGTGCGATAGTATTGCCTCGACAGCATATTCATCCTCGTCTTGAGACATTCGTATGCTTTTTGTGTATTGGTTTCTTGACTGGCGATATAAGGGGCTTTTTAGATCGTAGCTGGTTATGAGCACGATATAATGATTTTTGCGGCGAAGACAGGTGGTGAAAGTGAAGGTATCAACTCGTTGCCATCAACTGACATAACCTGTACATTGTCAGTACGATCGTGATCATAGGATCAAAATAACGGCACAGAACCGAATATATAGAATCGATACAAATGCCCACCTTCCAAATCAAGCAAACAAGGAATCAGTCGGCAAATTGAAAAAGAAGTAGTCAATTACAACACACCCCTTGTAGTAGTAGAATATTAAACGAGGCACGGCTGCGGACAAGTATGAAGTGAAGAGATTCACTAGTTGGATGTATCTGTTTGTCTCTGCGCAGAACGCGTCGTGAAGGATGAGGCTGCGCGTCGACGACAGAAGTTTAAAGTTTATTATGTAATATTAAAGAGCTTATTAGTCATTATGTTTGTACGGCATACAATAAAATAGGGAGAAGACAGCTGGAGATTAGGCGCACTGTAGATGAACGAGTTGCTACAGACCAGTTCGAGAAGATTGCATGCGTAGGAGGATGCGGGCGCATGAGCACACGCACAGTAACATACGTCGAATAGGTGCTAAGAGCAGGAAGATGCGGAAGAAGACCCGCCAGCGATTAATATAATAATGCACAAGCACCGGCAGCACAATAGGCTATTAAATAGTCTTGTTCAAGAAAAAGGAACGAGTATGGCGAAGAAGAGTGGATGCGCTTAGAAATGGCGGACTGGGATTCGCTGGAAAGCCGAATGCGAATGCGAGCCCGAATAAGAGCAGCCGGGCGCGGTGCGTATATCCTCAACAAGCCAACCGCCTAGAAAATCACTGCAGCGCAAGCAGAGCAGAGCAGGGCGCGGGCCGATGAGAGAGAGAATTCGTCGGCAATCGCGCGCTGTTCGGAAGGCGGGCGCAGAGAGAAGAAAGCTGGCTTGGAGATTGTCCCGAGCCCCTCCTTCGCCGCTCTTAAATTCTTCCCTCTTCCTCTCCTCCACCTTTGGTACCCCACACTCTCCCTTCTCCTCTAGCCCTCTACAGCCCGTCAATATGTCTGTCTCCACCGTCATGTCCCTGGAGGACCTCAAGGACCACAACACAAGCGAGTCCCTCTACATGGTCATCCATGGCAAGGTCTACGACTGCACCAAGTTCATCGACGAGCACCCGTATGCACCCAATCGTTCGTCAGCCCATTTCTTTGCGTCATGCTAACCTCTACTAGCGGTGGGGAGGAAGTCCTTCTGGACGTTGGTGGCTCCGACGCGACCGAAGCCTTCGAGGTGCGTATTTCTCTGATCTGCTAATTCCATCTCTATCTGACGCGTTTTTTTGTGCAATCACAGGATGTCGGACATTCTGATCAGGCGCGCGAGATGCTTCCGGAAATGCTCATTGGCGAAGTGGATCCCGAGGTATGTCTTTGATTATCCTTCTCAATTGAGCTGGTTGGAGTGTCTAATATCTGACCGTCGCGCAGGAACTCAAGCTGGCTACCAAGTCGGTCTCGGCCGCTACCACCAGCAGCACCAGCAGCGGATCTTCAATGTATGTGAATTTCAAATCTGTGACTGCTACTCTTTGATTAGACAGTAGAACGTGCTACCACGTACCCCGTCTCCGAACTAACATACTGAATATCTAGTAACTTTGTCACCGTCGCGGGTTTTGCTATAATGGCGGTTGCCGGATACATTGCATACTTGCAGACCGTCAAGAAGCCCGAGTAAGCGCTTCGACCGTCTTGCAATCTGAAAGCAAACCGGAGAAAGAAAGAGATAATGAACAGCTGAGAGCGCCACTATATCAGATCACTACGGCTTAATTCTTGGTTCTCGTTCTCGGTATATTTCAATACGGTATTCTGTTGAGCATGACCAAATAAGCGCGTCTGTCAGTTTTCTGCATGCATCCATAGCCGATAACTCTCAATGTCGCGATTTACGATCAGTTTTCTTCGGTCTTTTTTATCCTTAATTCTAAATGTTACTATATATTGTTTACTGGTTTGTGCAGGTCGGCCGGAGGAGCGATCCACAACGGAAGCAGATAATGCACATTTCCTGTATGATTTGTCTGATTTACGTATTTCCTATGTTTTTTAATGTTTTTCTGGTTTTTTTTTGGCTGCCTTAACATGTTTATTTTTGCTCGATACACAATTGTATATTTTCTACCATTATCTCCTTACAAAGAAACAGGGCAATAGCCTATAGCATCATGAGGCGAAGGAGAAGTTGCTTGCTAATGGAAAGCCGAACAGTGGTTGGTGAGCCCGGAGAGACTATTGCTGCTTCTTCCGGTGCGGGCCAACTTCGCTCGGCCTACCCCCACCGACTGGCTAATTTATCGCGAACGCCGCAGCATTTTTGCATTTGCTCTTTTAATCCGCTTCTCAGTACTCTCTGATTCGCTTCTTCAGATCAATGGATTCGTAGTAGGATCGTCTGCACTGTCGCTGGTTTCCGTAGGCAGGGATTTTGAACACCACCCCACATGCCCAAAACTCTTTTACCCCTGATTCGCGGAGCTGCGTTCTTCGGCCCCCCCCCCCGGGCGCTGGCTGCGTAAGAATTTGTTTGTGCTATTGACTCTTAAGTTGTTAACTATCGCGCATTAACTACGAGGAGATACCATTTGAAGCTCATTATCATCAGCGTATGCATTCAACTCATCAAATTGTATCACAAGTTGTCAAAAGGTATCATCGGCAGCAGAGCAGAATAGGCTTGGAGTGCTTTAATAACGCTGCTGCAACAAGGTATTAAAAACCACCAATTAAGATACAAAAGTAGCTTAAAATCAATGAAGCGTACACATTCACAAGGGTATAAGAGAATCACAGAACAATATCATTCGGGACAGAAACAGCAACTGTAATTCCAAAGGCCATCCTATCTAGATTTCTTTCGCGTTTGCACGGTTCAAGTAGTCATAGCCATTGTACCCCTCAGATCGCTCATTCGTATACACCATTCTTTAAAGTCGCTGCATGAGATAATCGGTGCTGAATAAAAGATCGCCGGATAGCATAATCGACAAGCTCGTTTTGCACATCTGATAAATTGCAATCATGTGCATCCTGTCTATCCTTTATCATCTTCTCATCCAACTGCTCTTTAATACCTTTTTTCTTTGGATCCTTAATCAACTCTGCTGTCTTTTCAGCGAGCTTCGGCATTTTCCCTTCCGCAGCCCTGCGCCTCTCGCTGACTGCCACCGATTCTGTTTCTTCGCTATGAGCCTCAATATTTCCTCTTATCTCACCTCTAATCTCCTGGATAGTGTCCGCATTCAAAGTCACTAATGTCTTGCACGGCAGTCCTACGCTTTTTCTCACCCATCTCGTAAATTGTCCTTTGCCAAAGAAATCTGCAATCTTACTGCCGCTCTCAGCTGTCCGCGCGGAGGACGCTTCTTCTTCTTCATTTCCGTCTTCTTCTTTGGATAATTTGTTACCGAGAAGTCTTTGTTCGAGCCCAGAAATGTCCGGCTTTGGCGGAAAACGAAAAACGGTCGTAGGGGCCGTCAGCGGCCGATTATCGTCTATAGGTGTCATAAAAATAGCTTGACTCGACTCGTCTGAGGTCTCTACATTCTCAAAATTAACGGCACTTGGAGTTCTGCTCAGATGCCACGGACTGTCTGTTGCGTTTTCGGTGGTCGCGTTCACGGCTCGAACACCTGGTTTATCTTTTCCGCTGGTATCATTCGTCGTGTACTTAGATGCCCTCGACCTCAAGTTTTCACTGACACGCGCAAGGGCGGCGTTTATTTCCTCTGCTAAATCTAATGAAGACGGCTGAGACTTTTGTTCCGGTGGCACCGAAATGCCAGTATCCCACGCAGGACTCAAGTAAATTGCCTCATGAGAGTCTGGAAACGGAGACTGCGTGTGCGTGAACGGCGAAAAATCATCCAGATGATTACTAGGAAATCGGGAACCGTTGGAATTGCTCATATATGTTTTCAAGCTAACAGTCTCAGGCCATGCAAATTCTCCCTCGTCAACACCATCACCAGCCGTTGATATTGAAAACGAGTACTCTAACCGTCGGGACCTTCGCATGACAGGAGAGGCACAATTAGATTCACTAAGAGAGGGTACTCCCGACATCAACGGCAAAGATCGTTTGTCATTAAGACGTACAGTGCGCTCACATGCGGCCCGGTATTGCGGTGAAGACATATATGACCCAACAAATACGCCCTCTTCCAGCTGCGCGGCTACATGTGACCCTTCTCTCCTGCGATGGCGTCTCGTCTTTCGATGTGGCGTGATGACTGGTTTGGTATCTGAGATTGACACGATTTTCTTACGCCGATGTATGCCGATCTCAGAGGTATTCATAGTTTCTGCTTCTTCTTCGGGACTTTTACCGTCAGATACCTTGCGCAGCGTGAAAATATCATCATGTTTTTTTGTCTTTCTATGACCAAGTTCTTCTACTGCTGTTTCTGACTTTAGGTTTGTAATAGATCGCAAAGGCACAGACTCTGGAGCAGGACGCGAAGCCTCCAGATATAAAGAGTCACTTAGATCAGGCATCAGTATATGAACGTCACTTTCAGCAGCAGAATTCTCATTTGAAGACCGCGCGCAACTTTTCATGCACATCTGAGAAACAGGTCTTTCAAGATCCGAAACCGGCAAATTAGGTGGCTCCAGACCAGGAGTTACAGGTAGCTCATCAAACGGCGGAGAGTTGCCAATCCTCACATTTTCTTCCTCGATACGTCTAGCTTTAGCTCCTGCTGCATAATTGTCAAACAGACCGACGAGTGTTTCTAGGCGAGACACACGAGCTTCGGCTTCCTCGTAAGTGATCGGTGCGTGTGGGTCTGCGGGACGCGGAAATTCGGGAAGAGGATTAAGAAATTTTCGGATGGATGCAAAAGAAGTGACATCGACGTCCGTGGGCGAGAGTTGTGTGAAGGATACATAGGCATTATCAGCACCCTTTTCTTCCTCTGCCGTTGCCTCTTCATCATCACCCTCGTCTTCAGGAGATTTCAAAGTATGAGCAGAAAATACCTCAAGACATTTGTAGTAACGTTCTCGCTGGATGGAGTTTACCTCAACGAATGGCAAATGAATATCAATGCTGTCAGTCTGTTGCTGGACATCGGTCACGCAGTTTGAGATTACCGCCAGACGTCGCGCTTGCTGTGATATGCTTTCTTTCTCAATCGTAACCATACAAGTGGCAGTATTTTGTGCTTTCCGATATTGTTTTAGAGGTTGATCTTGATAGCTATTTTTTGAATTATCGACTGCTCGCAGCTCGCCTGCCATCTCCTTGGTCTCATCTGCAAGTCCCGCATCAGCAGTGCCAGAAGGTTCAGGGGTATGCGGCTCAGAGATCTTTCCCTCGGTCTCACAAGAGGCGACTTCCTCGCTACTCTTTGAAATTGCCTTGTAAAAAATGAAAGACTTAGAATAAATAGCTTCATTGCAAGGTGCTTGGTTATATTGGGCAATTGATGAATTAACGGGGGTTAAAAGCGGTGCTGCGCTCGAATCGAAGGAATCCGATTTGCATTCCACTTGAATGATCTTATCGAAACCAGTATGCAGAATGGCAGCAGGGATCAGGCAAGCGTCTGCTATAATCTCAACCTCCGGAATAACTTTGAGCGGAGAAAAAAATTGAACCTCTTTGACATGCCCAGGAACGGCACTTGACTTGGAAATTGGAATGGGTGCAACTTGTCCAATCTCGTGCATTTCAGTAACTTTCTCGACATTCCAAAAGTCATGTGTGCCCAACGAGGGATCGCTCGCTCCAGCTGCCATTGGCGAAGATCTTATGCCAGCAGGGTGTTTTTTGGGAAGAGCAGATTGAGTGAAGACCGTTTGAACTTTGCCGTTCGCCGGTTCTTCGGCGGTGTCAAGGCTGATAATTTTGCGCTGCGGTTCGGCGACGAGCTTGACCTCATAGTTCGGTTTCTGCTAGTGTTAATGAATTAGTCAACGATATTTTCAAATAGCTATGAAACGTATATGTATAAAAATTACCGGCACGGGATGCTTATTACTGGCAACAATTTCAGTTACGGCGGGGATAACCGGTCTCTCAACGTCACTATCTTTTCTGACGACAGTAGTAGGCTGACTGGCGACTTTCTCGAGCTCAGGGGCAGGTTCGCTAGTGTGCTTCTCAATCGGCTTGCAAAATCTATACCTAGACTGAGAGTAATGAGTAGCGCCAGCATAAAGCTATTTCAATTGTTAGCGGGAACTGAGCCAATTCGAACACAGATTGAGTATTTACCGGAAGAGGTCTGCGCTTCCGTGAAGTTTTGACGACTTGGATGTCGCCTGCTTTAGTTGAAGACGAAGCGGTGCGCTTCATATAGTTTGGGATAACGTTCACGGATTTTTGGGTGGAAGAGAAAGATGAATTGACTGGATTAGAGTGCATCGTTGCTGTAGAGGGTATTGGAGAGTGAAAGGAAAGGTAGCGATGGCAGAAAAAGAGTGCTAACGATGGAAAGTATCTTCGTAGACACGAATAGCTGATTAATCGACGATGATTGATAACTCTGAATTATGTGTAGCACGGAAGAGAAAATAGGAAACTCGGAATTAGCGACGTGAAGTGAATTTGTGGTTACTTTCGACGAGGTCAAGCGGCCATTTTGTAAATCGCGTTATACAAAAGTTCGGACGCGCGAGTTGGTAATGAATTCGGCCTTCTGTCTTTTTTTGACGGTGTTTGTCGGGTATTACCTATCCAATTTATTGGCGCGTACTGCTTTCTATTGCGGTTATTGTGAATAGAACCTTGTTAGCAACAACGTCTGGATCTGCTGAGATGCGGCGATGCGCTGTCGGTATTGACTGACTATCATAAGTGGTTAATTAATATTGGCTTAGGTAATATGTGGCCTTGGCTATTCAGCTGATATTTACAGTTGTTATTTAGGACTGGGTTGTCTAATGGCGAGAGATAGTTGTAAGAGCTTGGGTCTGGATGTTTTTGCGGCCAACTTGTTCGTTTCTATTGCTGTTTTAGGCAGTAGACGCCAAACATAGGCCGATCTCTAATACCAGCTCTCTTATCTTCTTATCACGGCCAGCCCGTATAAACTACGGAAATTGCAACTGCAATCAAAATATTAGTCGTGGGCTGTTTACTTTGTATTTGATTTGATATTTGCTTGAATAGAGTGGGAGCTGAACAACCCCTGCATTGTACTCAACCCTCCTCGCTGCCTCATCTTACTTTCGAAATCGCTGTGTATCTCGTTCGTGCGTACGACCACAAGCCTTTATTTTTTATTGCGGAGTAGTGTTTAATTGTAAATTAAGCATTTTTGTTATATTCAAATAAAAAAGCAAGTAATGTTTCGGGAGATGGAATGGTCTAACACGGTGTAGTATTACTGCGACCAAGCCTTGGGCGCTGGGCTGCCGCAATCATGACGCTGCGCCTTCTCAAACCCAGCCTTGCCATTGCTAGTGTTTTGCAATAGAGCATGAATTTCAATGCTTTCTGGCACGGACACAAATGCTTTATAAATTAGCCATGGAGTCCGCACGCCCGATAGTCGATATCGACTTTCTATTCAATGGCGAGCATGAATTTCAATAAACTAGTCATATTACTTCTGCGGTCCTCAGAATTATTTTTCAGCGGTACTGTCCTTGGAGAGATTAGCTATGAGATACATTCACTTCAAGTGTCTGACTCTAGCAAGATCCCCACAGGCTACCTTCTTTCAGTGATATCATGCTGTCTCTCGTTGGTTACCATCGGTGTCGGGTTAATCATGAACTCTGCAGGCGTAAATATCTGGGCCATGTTTTGTTGGGATGTCATTCTAGCTATTCTACTAGCTGTCTCGTTTGTTGTTACTACGAACGAAACTGATAATAGGCTGGACTCATGTACATGGAATCAATTGAATCCGTTTGATTCGAATTCATGCAGACGACTTCGCGCTGCTTTGATATTTTCTTTAGTTCTTGCGTATGTTATGGCATGTTTTAAATAACCCCGTTATTACAAAGCTAATATGTTGGAATAGTGGACTGTGGGCGCTCAATGGTGTCTGGCGAATAATGGTGAAACCTCCAGCACCAGCAAAATCTACTTCCTGACTATCCGAAACTGCTAAGGAGATTGTGGTTTTTGAATTGCTGTAATGACTATGGCGCCGCTGGTAGTAAATGTTTCGTAAGGTATATGATTGGGTTTATTTTTGCGATACTATACGAACGATTCTATACATTCTTATATCAATTGGCTTTTCCCTCAGCTTCGGCTTTCTCCTTCAATATCTTCTCGACAACGTCGACTTTTTCCGTAAACGTTTGCGTTTTGTCAATTCTGTAATTTTTAATCTCAAATCAGCTTAATTCACTAATTAGATACTTAATAACAAATAGAGCTTACCTCGTTCCAACACGAATGTCAGACTGCACTCTTGGAATTCCCAGTTTATGAATCAACTGATGCGCTTGACCAATAAGTTCCATAACTTGATCCCAAGGTCCTTCAACAGTCGTTCCAGCTGAATGCATAGAGTACTTTAACCCCGAAGAGCGTATGATGACTTGCACTTCGGCAATGTATTTCGAGACTGAAGCTGTTTCTGTTCCGATCTGTGGTGCTCTGGTTAGCAGATGACGAAGCTTGAATGATGTTTGCGAACGTACCGGAATCAGACAAAAGTCAGCTACACACTTCAATTCAACACCCATTATTTGTATTCTGTAAAGCAAAAATTCACAATGATTCGGTCGAGTAGGTTCCTCAGATAACTAGGAAGATGGGTCGGTATTATGGAGACGGAGCAGAGTCGTGCGGCTGCCGTATTCGGTCCTCGTTTATTTTACTCTTGGAAGTATAATTCGTGCCGACTGGCAAAGGGTCGAAGTCTAACTTCTCGCGTTCATATTTACAGCTATAGTATACACAATAAAAATACTCCGATTAGATCACGTAACAGCGTCGTCCCCGCTTTTCCCAACAGCTGAATGATACCATCCCTGCCGAACCCAATATCCATTTCCTTTTGCGGCAACACAGTCGACAAGTCCCTTCTTGACCGTCCAGTCCAAAATTTCCGGTAACTCCACCTTTGTAACTATACAATGAAACCTTCGAAGCAACTCGTTGGCCGGTACTCCTGGTCGCAGAGCAATAGCCATCAATAGCACATCCACGAATTTCGAGAAAACTGAAGTAATCAGTGAACCTTTGACATCAACCCAAGATCGACATCCCGGTATGGTATTTCCTTCAGCATCTCTAGCAACTGGAATAGGCACATCAATATCTGGTAACTTTGCAATAGCGCAAACATCGCTACTTCGCAGTACGACGTCGCAATCAAGTTTCTCGCGATCCACGAGCCGCGAAGTATAACCATCAATCAGGGCACCTGTCTTTACATTAACCCGCACAAGATCGACTTGTTCGTCGGAAATTAACTGTAATATTACTACCATCGAACTATTAGGCGCAAGTCTAGACATGATCATTCCCTTAGTCTCAGCAAACGCGCTTCCAATGCGCGCATGGAATGAACACGCCTTCGCCAAAATATTAGCATCAGGTCGTAATTTTGCTAACGAATTGAAACGGTCTGCAAACGCAAAATTCCGACCGGGCACTCGCTTGTCGAGATCTCGCGACATATAAGTAATGCTTCTTTCGCGCTCCATTTCGCTGACAACTTGTGCGCAAAGAGCTGCACCATAACGCTCTAGCATGGACTTTGCAATTTCCGGATCATAATTAGACTCTTCAGTAGCAATTATTGACTATGAAACAATTAGCTATACAACATCGGATCAGTCGAAGAAATCACGTACCTTAACAAGATGTCTGACTTCATCAGCTTTCGGTGACATCAGTGCTTGATCTTCCATATGTTCATCCCGCGCACAGGAAAACACCGCGTTAGCCAGTGCCTCCTCGGTCTTTACAGAAGACACAGGCGCGTTAATTTCATCCAGCCACGAGCTTTTGGGCTCTTGTCGAATAAATACGTAATCACGCTCGATATCCGCCTTCTTCACATTCGCAAACGCATCAACGCTTCCACCGTCGTCAATAACTTCAATATCATTTTCCCGCCAATATTTGACCAGCCTTGGAATATCCAAGTTGTTGAAATCCAGGTCTGGAAATTTATCAGCCTCATAGGCGTCGCAGAAGATTTTCTCCCATCGTTCTGTGATTTTCTTGACCCCTGGTGCACCGCCGAGTACCTTTCTATGTCGCACCCATACAGGGACCAAAACTGTAGTAGGATATTCATTGTTAAGTGCTTTGGATACTCGGTCCCAGTCAATCGTGCTAGAAAGTCCGCCATAAAAAGAACGCACAACAATAACGGTTCGAAAAATTTCATCTGTCTGCTTATCATCGATACGACTAGACAAGCGACTTCGCCGAAACGTTTCTGCAAGTAACTGTCAGCTCAATTGCCTTTAGCAATAAAATATCTGGGAAAAGAAACATACTTATATTTTCAGCCTGCTCCGCTCGCTTTCTCTTTGACTCATCAGAGTCAAAACTTCGCGGTTTCTTAGATGTAGGCAGAAACTCATCCAATGGATCAGCCTGCGCACTTTTGCGTCCCCGTTTCCGAGAAATTCTCGGCTCACCCGACTCGCTAGGCTTTGTTGCCAGAGTAAGCGGATGCGTTTCCAACTCAGTTAAGACTTTAGCAACTCGTGGTTTTCGCTTGGGGATTTGAAGCGGACGTCTGCTAGCCGTAGACGAAGTCGCTTCGCCGAGAACATTCTCAGGCTGCTCCGGCACAGACGCCGGTGGGATATCGACTCTCTTTGGATGTCCTCTCTTAGACCGTGGCATGATGCTAGATGGTCCTTCACCTACAGTCGCGAGCGACATCGCACCCTGTTCAGCCTGACGTTCCTGCATGCGCTTCTTTAACCTTTCCGAGGCGGCTTTCTTCTCAGCCTGAGTAAGTTGTGCTGATAGTATGGCTCTTTCTGCTTTTTGCTGGACTCTGATCTGTGTGCGCTTGGAACTAGCAGGATTTATCTGGTAAAACGAGAAGTCATCGGTGATTACTTCCTGCGTACCTTTCCAGGCTTTATTCTTTTTATAGCTTCCGGTAAGTTTGTTCCTGAAGTCCTTGACCTCCGGTGAATCGACGTCCAGATGAGGGAGTGACAAAATCCATATATTGGTAGGAGCGCCATATTGGTCAGCCACCGAAACCAAGCTTCGTTTGATCATCTGTTTGTCAACTAATGAACTCACGTCTCGAGCAACCGTCTTGCGATCAAGTGTACCTGTGGAGCTGTCGTCGTCTTCTCGCAATGTTCTTTCAAGCCAGCGGCCACCGTCTATCACTCCACTGTTATCTTCAAGGAGCTTCATGATGCGAGCTTGGCGTGCAGCGGCAGTAATTGATACCGCTCTGCGAGACTGTTCAGCTGTAATCTCTGTGGCTTTTGTGACTTTTTTAGGAGTTTTGAGCCTAGGGAGACTAGCGGGTCGAGGAGGGTCCGTAGCGACGTTGCTAGTCTTTTCAGCAGCAGAAACATCTGCATTGTCAGGCTCAACAACTGGCTCAGCTGTAGCAGTAGGCGTATCGTTCGAAAGCCTGGGAGCTGAAGTCTCGCCATTACTTTCATCTACTTCCTCATCTGCAACGACAGCAACCAGAGATTGTTTCTTGGGTCTACCACGTTTCCTTGGCGGTACAGCTGGGCTCGGCATCTCAACAGAAGCTTCTTCATCCGATTTCTTCGGTCTATTGCGTTTCTCTCCTGCCAGCGGCCAAACGGGCGCTACACGAATACGTTAATAAGTCATTTTGCGTCGAAAACAATAGTGGCTCACCGTTGTTGCGAATGTTGATGTTCACCTGATATCGTTTTGCGCTTTGTGCCTTGATTAATTGCTGGCGATTTGCATACACAGATCTCGTTTCTATAGGAGGGAATTGTCCCCATAATAAATCCTGCGGCTGTTGGCTAAATTCGTGGTATGCCGGCAATGAAAAGTATCTGAAGAACGACAGTCTAGCAGAATTGTCGGTGGCGCGTACTAAACCGTATTGACCGATTGCTCGAGGCTGTTCTCCCTTATTCGACTTCGCCCCAGCTTGCATGCTGAACTTTTCCAGAATAGTTTCTAGTGGTCTGCGAAAATGTGAACCAAGTGTTTTGGTCTTTATCTCCATCACCGGTGTTCCAGCTGCACCTCCTGATGCGACAACATCATATATCTGGTTCTCAACAGGCAAGAACCTGCTGAACCCAGGTATACTGGATAAATCCTCCGCAATCTCTTGAATGTTGTCATCTTCGCCAAGTTCGAATGGCTCGGTCGTATTACCTTCCACGCCTTCTAATTCAGATAAGTCGTCGGCATCATCTTCTTTTTCAAGTGCGGATGTGTCTAGCGGTTCTTCTTTGATCTCTACTTCATAACCCTTAAGAAACTGAATGCAAAAATACTGCCTGTTGGATGCTTCAGACGACCTGGCGACTATCACACGGCGTAAATATCCGTGGCGCTCTAAAGACTTCAAGGCACTGTTGAACGCTCGCCGAGCCCTTCTTCCGCCTCCTAGCTTTACCAAATTTTTTGTTAGATATATCAACAAATAAAAGCCATGGATAGAACTTACCAGCTCAGCCATCAGATCTTTACGCTGGCGGATTCCGTTCTTAGCTACCTCCAGTTTCTCCATAATTTGTTTCCTCAAAACAGTCAAATCCACAAACGTTGGTGAATCATTCACAGTAGATTGCGCGCCAGATTCGCGTAGTGCATCATCACCTTTACGGACGAATCGAGTATTTATTAGAAGCGCAGTCCTGCTTACGTGCTTTCCTTGTACCAAGAAAGGAATTTTTTTGACTAAGCCTGCATTCACTAAGTTTGCAACTCGGCTAAACATCGAGCGGGGATCTTGTTTTGTTATCTTAGCTGCTTCAATACTGGTGATGCCTTCTTCTCGACGTCTAGTGATGGTGCAAAGTAGTACGAATGGATAGTAACCAATCTGAACTCGTTTGTCAGTCTTATCTTAAATGACACCAAGTATAAATGATACTTACAGTGGCACCTTCTTTAGGCCCACCTGTCAAAGTTCTCCAAAGTAGATCTTCAGAGGCGCAGACGAAGAGACGGTCACCGTATTTCGCGAGCAGCGGAGGTAACTCGGATAGATCCTCTTTAGAGCCATCGAGATTCAACTATGACATGGTTAGTAAACAAAAAAAGGTTTCTTTTCGTGAAATATCCATACCGGTTCCCCAGCTTCTTCTGAACTTTTGACTCCAACAACTATTTGATCGTCTTTACATCGTAACCATCTCCAGAAAGTACTTTTCATATGCTCATCAAACGGATACATACGCTTTCCCGCGTATTCCCAAAGCCGGCCAATTGTAGAGCCTGCAACTAGAGTAAGTACTGATTTATTAAATAGACTGCTAACTGGACTCACCCTCGACGCCGTCGAGCGCTATTTGCTCTATCACGTAGGCAACAATCTCATCGGCCGTCGACATCGTCACAAATCAGCTATCCTAGTTCTCTAGACATAGAGGTGTGCTCCTAAACTAGACCTGTTCAAGTAATGACTAGATAGACTCTTTTAGTTCATACACAGGAATCAGGCATGCACTTAACCAGAATCCAGATTGAGATCGCGCGCTGCGCATTATTTGTATACAGCTGAGGGTTGGGAGGTTAAACACCAAACCTTAAAGCTAAAAACTCTAGAACACTCATTATTCCTCCCACACGCTGTGAGCAGAAATCATTTAAATTTGCCCACCCGTTCATCTCATACGCCACTTTCGTTTTACCTGCTAAAGATCGCTTGACATCCCGTCTGCTGAACTACTCAAAAGTGCTTAACATGGCGTCAGAGATCCCGCAAAATCAACCTGTGACTGCAGAAAGTGCCATTGCTGCACTTACGGGAGCCGCGCAAGATGCAGTGGTAAGACTAAAGCAACATTCGTCACGATTTATATCATTCTCTGACTTCTTTGATGGCGTCAGGACTCTGATGATTACATTACGTACTCTACGCTATTGGATATTTACTTAGGGGAGCCTCAGAGATATAGTGAAGCGGATCAAGTTCAACTACTCCAGGCTTTGGAGACGATCCTACGCAAGAACGTGAGTGAATCCGAAGTTTTATAAATTTTCGGTGATATTCTAACGCATACTTGTGCAGGAAACTCTTTTGTCGTACGTAGCATGGGATCTTCCAGTGCTGCTTTTACCATATTTAGCGTCGGAAGAATCATTCGATCTGGTAGCAACTGCGAAATACCCCACCCCGCGAAAATCAGCACTCAGGCTATTCAACCTGATTGCAGAGAAAGGAAATGCTAAAGAGCTATTTTTGAAAGCAATTGAAGCGCTTTCGACGTTGGATGTTCGCTCATCTCCGAACACGACGCCAGAAAAGAATCTTGACAACGAGAAGCTTTTTATTCTAAAGTTCTATGCGCTATTTGAAGTCATCATTTCAGGTTGGCATACTTTACTGCATAAATTAGCGAGTATTCATACTAATGTAACGTTATATAGTCACACGTCGTATCACCACTCAATATCCATCGCGATTTTTAACAGCGTCGTCGACCGCTTTACTCTCTTTTTTCTCATCACATGCCGATGAACTGAGCGAACATTCACTTCCAGTACTGCTTCGCCGACTATACCTATTTGCAAGAGACTATGTTCCACCTCCTTCAAAAACCCCCGTCGATCCCGAGGAAGAAGCGCTTCAACGACGAATGCTGCAGAGCTACGTGACACACATGGTGGAGATTATGTTACGGAATCGAAGCGTTGACTGGGGTCGGAGGTACTTTGCAGCAATCAAGCCAGAACTTGAAGTGGTTCCCCAAAGAGAACGGCTTCGGCCAGTAACGTTCGAAGGAGCTGTCACCGGCAGTATCACGGAGATGCTTGAACGGTTCATGCAGCTGACGATGTCGTACGACATCGAAGCCGATGAATTTCAAGCTGCAATTCTGGAAGAGCCTCCTGAAATTGAACCGCAGAATGAAGATGACGAGGTAGATCCTAGTTTCCCAGCTCCGCCAACATCAGATGACTCGATTCCATACTCTGCCGAGGGCTGTTTGCTGTTACTTGCCGAGCACTTGATTTCCGAGTCGCGGATGATTATCAACTTTTCCTTCCCGGAAATCATTCAACTGACTAAACGGTTTGTGATTGGCGACGAAGGCGAGACGCCCGGCGCAGGTATATGCGACGCAATAGGCTTTTTCGGATGGCGCTTTTTGTTGAACATAACCACAGAGCAAATCGAGGCTGTACGCACCGAAGAGTTCAATGGATATCTGCAAGTTTTGACATCGCTGTCTGCTACTTCGCCTATTCCTGAAATCCGATACATGTTTCATACCTTAGTCATCCATATCCTTTCGCGCGCTAGTCCTGAGCGGGCCTATGGATATATAAGCGATACTCTACAGTTTTGTCCGTTTGAGAATGTAAGAAGTGCGTTTGTGTTGGTACTGAAGGAGTTTTTGGATATCCCGGCGAATGCAGAGCGCTTTGCCGAGGGTAAAGAAAAACTTTGTAAAGTGACTTATGACGAGGCGAAGCGTGAACAGATTGAAATTCTTATATCTACATGCGTCGACGAGATTGAAGGCAGTCCCGCGAAATTACTTGACGAGAAGTGTTCTACATTGATTGCTTGGGTTAATAATTTCCTTCCAATCGTCGGCGGTAGTAGAAAATTATTGGACAATATACTACCGCGGTTAAAAGCGCTTGCCGCTCAAGAGGAAGCCTCGGCGAAGAAAGAAGCTGATGTGGATGAACGTGACGAGCGAGTTGTGCGCGCTGAAATTCTATTGTCTGGAATTGAGCTGCTGAATGCAGATGAGCTTCGGTTGACAAAAGATCTACAAGGGCTGAAGGTTGCCGATCCGGATGAGACGCCTGTTCCAACTGGTAGTAATACGCCTGTTCCGCAGACCAACTGATTGACATATGTCTATCTGACGAGTACTTTGGCAGGCTACTAAAACTACAAAAATTGATATTTCTTATCTGATTCAAGAAGTCCCAAAATTGGCGGAAGAGGTGTAATATCAATTGTTTGGCCATCCTAGCTATTAATAAAACGCAAATGTGTCTATATCATATACTAGTTCGTTAATTCGTAGAAAGCGTGAGTTATCAAGGAGGCGCTCCTGCTTTGTTCGTTGCTCACTCTTTGTTCTTTGACATAATGACGTGAGACGACGACACAAACGCCTTACATTTGTTCACTCGGGGAATATCGAACTTGGCTTGATAGCCACAAGAGGCAAGCGAGCAGAACACTACGTACTCTCTGTCTCTGTGTATTCTCACAAAACAATCAGCTACAGCAATATTAGAGCAACCATATAGAATATACCAACTGCGATAATACGGAAGCTTAACATGCGCTTATATGCTGACGCCGATTATATGTCACAAAAAGTGACTGCGCACAGCCATGTGTTTCCCTCAACAGCGCACTTGTCCCCCCCAGCCACTCACAAGGAACGAGGACCTGAATATCCCGCTCCTTTAATGCTAGTAACAAGAGAAAGACAATAGCATTTTTTTGGTCTTTGTCGCCGGAATACTGTAACTACTATGTACTGTCGCTGTTTGCTTCCTCGATACCAACTGACCGCTCTCCTTCCCTCGCTGCACAATGGATTCCGACTCTACGCCGCCTACGGGAGGTGACTCCGTTACTGAGAACCTCAATCTCTACTTTCGATCTGGGGATATGGCGTATGTCACCGCTTGCTCGGCCATGGTATTTCTCATGGTTCCAGGTCTCGGGTTCCTGTACTCTGGTCTAGCTCGACGCAAGTCTGCCTTGTCGATGATCTGGGCTTGCGTGATGGGTGCCAGTGTCGGTATCATGCAGTGGTACTTCTGGGGATACTCTCTTGCATTTTCTCCGACTGCAACTAACGCGTTCATTGGTAATTTGCACTCCATCGGTCTTCGCAATGTGCTCGCCGCTGCGCCTGTCGCAACCGAGCTTATTCCGGAGATCTTGTTTGCAATGTACCAGGGCATGTTCTGCGCGGTCACGCTCGCGATCATTGTTGGCGCCGTCGCAGAGCGCGGACGTATTCTCCCAGCTATGGTGTTCTCCTTTGTCTGGGCTACGATCGTATATTGCCCTATTGCTTACTGGATATGGAATGCCAACGGCTGGGCTAATAAGTGGGGAGTGTTCGATTATGCTGGCGGTGGACCTGTCGAGATCGGCTCCGGTCTTGCCGGTCTTGCGTACTCTCTTGTTCTAGGCCGTCGCTCTGAGAAGCTCTTGTTGAACTTTCGCGCTCATAACGTTTCACTTGTCTCGCTGGGCACTGTACTGCTTTGGTTCGGATGGTTAGGATTCAATGGCGGCTCCTCGTTTGGAGCCAATATGCGTGCGATTTACGCGTGCTGGAATTCCAGTCTTACCGCTATCTTTGCCGCAATGTCTTGGTGTTTGCTGGATTACCGAATTGACAAGAAATGGTCTACCGTCGCTATGTGTTCGGGAATTATCTCGGGCCTTGTCGCTGCTACCCCTGCCTCGGGGTATGTTCCTCTTTGGGCATCTGTTGCGCTTGGAGTTTTTTCCGGTGTTGCTTGCAATCTAGCTACTCAGCTCAAGGTATTATTCAAGATTGATGACGCACTCGACATTTTCGCTGAGCATGGTGTCGCCGGTATCATTGGTCTTTTGTGGTGTGGTTTCTTCTCAGCTGACTACGTTATCGGCCTTGATGGCGTCAATTTGGAAGCTGCCGGAGGCGGACTGAATGGCAACTGGAGCGCTCTGTACAAGCAACTCGTATACGTCTGTGCGTGCTCCGGCTACGTATTCATCATGACGTGTCTCATCTGCTTCACGCTTGACCGTATTCCCGGCCTTAAACTGCGCACCAGCGAAGCCGGTGAAATCTGCGGTATGGATGAAGATCAAATCGGAGAATTTGCTTATGATTACGTTGAAGTGCGCCGCGATTTCCTGGATTGGTCTGCGCCTTTGACTATTGATGGTGAATATTTCCAGCAATTGAAAAATCACCCTAGATTGGCGCTGACGCAGGCTTCGGACTCGTCACAGACGGCGGTGAGTACTGGGGAAAAGCAACAACTTCCTCTGTAATGGGAAGCAGCCGGGGCTTTTGTTAGAAGAGAAATACAGCGAACGTAAATATTAAAGGGTTGGGTGCATTTGCAAAGTCAAATTACTGAGCCTTGCCTTCCTTACCTATGCTAGGCTCCTACTGTGCATGTCCGCCGCTGGTGCCTTCCAGTGTAAATACGCACATCTGAAATACCTCGAAAGCAAACAATAAGGGGTTAGGTTTATTGGTAAAGCTAAGTTTCTGAGCCTTACCTCTGCTAGCTCCTACTGTGCGTGCCCGTCGCTTGTGCCTTCCAGTGGTAAATACGCACATCTGAAATACCTCGAGCGCAAATAATAAAGGGTTAGGTTCATTTGTAAAGTCAAGTTCTTGGAGCTTTACCTCTGTTAAGCTCCTAAGAGGTTAAGCTCCTACTGTGCGTGTCCGCCGCTGGTGCCTTCTAGTGCAAATACGCGCATCTGAAATACCTCGAACGCAAATAATAAAGGGTTAGGTGCGTTTGTAAAGTTAAGTTCAATAACGTCCCAATACTCAGTATTCTGGCGAGTTTGTGAAATGTGGATTTATTCTGTATAAAGTCACGTAATGATTTTTTGGTTTTGAAACATAATAATATGCCTGATATCTAATACTCGTTTGAGGTGCCAACCACTCGACACCTTCTAAATAGAAAAAGAAAAACCCCTCCAGCAAGTCTGGCCCTTATATATCCATTGTCAAAACAAAATAATCAGTAGACGCGCGCACATATATGGCAGCGTTTTCGTTTAGAAAGTGAACAATCCACTTCGCTTCTTACCAAAAGGATAAATCACCAGCGTTGACACGAATAAGCCAACGACAATACCAATACTAACTTGAATCATATTCATTCCGACGTTCCACATACCGGCAGTCGCGTCACTTGAAGAGCTAGACGACGTAGCAGAGGGGGTAGTAGTGACGGTTGTGTAAGAATAATACGTCGTACTGGCCTCAATGAATGTGTTTGTCAGCGTTGACTCAGTAGCATTGCTGTCCGACACGATCAAATCAGCTACAGCGATACCCGAAATCAGCGAACCTTGAGATGCAAGACCTGATGGCACCTGTACGAAAATTGCAGGAAGCATAGCAGCGAACGCTAGACCGTGGCCAAGTCGTGAGTAAAGGTTTCCGCAGATACCAATGACAAGTGCACCAATTGCTGACGCCAACTCAGACGATTTCTTGAAGTGAATGTTCGAGAAATAAGACACAACGTAGCCCGCACCGGAAATGAGGACCATGATGGGCAACTGTCTGTAATGCGCTTGGTTGACCAGAGCAAGACCGATGGTAAACAGAGGCACGAATATGAAACGGAACCATGGCGAGAGACTCGTTGTACACTCTGTCCGAGATGTTGCGTTGTGGTCCATCCATCCGTAAACTGCTGCGCCGAGTGTGATTCCAAAACCCAAGAATACTATGATAAAAGTTAGTACTGCACGACAAAGAGCCGAAAATCAGAAAAAAAACTTACATGAATAGATAATGGAATAAAACATGCGAACTGAGCCAGCGACAATATTCTTAGACTGCAATTCAAGAGCACCGCACAAGATAATATATCCGGGCAGAATCAGAGCAAGCGCACCTTGAGTGACAGCTGCGAAACAAAACAGATTAACATCATCGATAGAACCAAATGCTCGTCCCAAGAAACTGACAACTATGGCAGCCGTAATCTCAAAAACGTTAGAATAAAGATCTGATCGAGGCGCCACCACAAGCTGCAGGAATCCCACTATACATCCAAGCACAAACGCAATTGGCATGTCAATCCAGCGACCGCTGAACGCAAAAGGCGCAACCATAGCAGATGAAAATCCAAAAATGAGAACGCAGATGTATCGGTGGTATAAATTCTTAGCTTTCATGACTTCATCCAAGCGCTGCATAGCTTCTTCGACTCCAATGCGATCATGTACAACTTCTTTGTAAATCAAATGGGTGAGATGTAATTTTCCTAAATCAACACCTTGCGTTACACGCACAAGTTGCATCTCTGAAGTGTGCGTCGAGACATCGCCAAATGAAACAATCATACAGCCAGGAATATATAGAAATTGCCCATCAATCTCAAGTACTCGAGCAGTCATCTTCATATACTCCTCAAGTCTATGAGTAGGTGCACCGTAGAGCATAAGAGCACGGCAAAGCTTGAGAATAAACCGTTGGCGTTGCAAAATTTCAGCAATGTGGATTGTAATGCGAACTTGGTCTTCTAATCGTTGTTTCTGTTTTCTACTGGTTTTCTTTCGAGTATGACTATGTCGCGGATGTCCTAAAGAATGACTGACTTCCTCTTTTTTATTGCCGCCGCTCATGAGCCCCGCTAGCGAAGTCGAGGATGCGTTTGCGGATCTGCTGTACCATTTGCGCGTCGGAGTGGTACGACCTGAAGGCGGAGTTGACGGTGCCGAAGTTGCCATGGTGTCCAATGATACCCGGGAGGAGTTTGCGGTGGGCTCGTTGTTGTTGTAAAGACGCAGGAGAGAAGACAAGATACCGCTCTTGACGTGTGAGGGCGCTGGAACATAGTCGTCGTGCTCGACGGGAGTCTGCATACCAGACTGAGGCTGCTCGTTCTCGACCATGAATCCGTCATTGACGTCAGTGATATCATCAATCGAGTCCAGTTTTCCGGTGTGAGCTCGTACTAGTTGGCGGGCAGCATCCGTTAGCTGGTCACCATCGAGCGAGAGTTGGTGGTTGAGCTTTTCGAGATCAAGCGCGTGCTCGTCAACGTCAGCAGCTTGTGGCGAAGGCGGTTCTATGCGGATATGAGTTGAATGCTGAGGACTGCCAACTTTTTCACGGTCAGGGGAAGTCGAGCGCGAGCCGGGAGCCGAGACCGAGCCCGAGTTAGCAAGAGCATATCGCAGCTGGCGCATGGTTTCGTCGTCTAGGCTGACATTTTCATAGTTGTGCGCGTTACCCTTCTCATCCTCGTCTTCCTCGACAAGTACGTCGTGTGAGCGCCGGCTGACTGCTGGCACATTGAGTGAACTGCTGGAGGCGGTGGGATTAGTGTAGGCGGCGGTGGAACCTGAAGCGGACCTGACGCGCTCGGCGGACGATACGCGTGGAGGCATGCCAGGCCGCCTCGGCTCGAAGAGGTTGAGGTCCGATCCGGCGTCTTTTGGGTACAGGACCTCGTTCGGGTTGTTGTCTGCCGGAAAGCGAACGCGCATGTTTGGCGAGCGCAGAGGGCCAGGGGAGACTCCTCGTTCGCGCGAGTGAGAGCGCGAGCGTGGGGCGAGGGAAGAGCGCAGAGCGAGTGGCGGTGGGCGCGAACGTTCGCGGGCGCGTTCTGATGGAGCCGAGTCCACGGGGGACAGCGGAGTAGGCTGATTACTGTCAGCCATAGTGAAAGCACGATATGCGAGAGGGAAAGAGGGAAAGAGCGTTGCGGAAGAAGAACACTTCCTGAACGTATTTAGGCTGAGGTTTCCAAAGACCGGTGGCTTAGGGCCCGACCGCCACTGGAAACCTAATCTGGCAACCCAATTCTGTGTTCACTCGAGACCGGTGTCGACGAGCAGCTGGATGCGCAACGCACTGCGGCCTGGATGCGGTGTAGACAGCGGTTATCGTGTAGAAGCAGCAGTTGCATTTGCTCTGACTATGCGCCTGTGTTGCTGCAGACACCCGCGGTCGCTGCCTCGCTGCCGCGCTGCCCCTGGCGAGCCGGCTCGTTACGTCACTCGCTTGCCCACGCAAATACCTTGTTTCATCCTCCGCTTGATTCACAACGGCGGTGTTGAATTCGCGCTGGAATTCACATTGCTCGCAAGCGCCCGCTGTTCTGCTGGACTGGACTACGCATGCTCCGCCGGCGCCGTTGTTCCGGCGTGAGACAGGTGCTATGAAAAGAACTCGGGCGCAGAAATCTAATCGCCGCCGAGGCAAGACATTACCGTTTGTTCTTTATCTTGTTGCATTCAAGTCAAATTACATCCATGTACAAGCCCTTGCTTTTCCTATAATCAGTTCGTAGTCAACTCCTCGATGCCCTGCTCAAGGCCGGTGCTGCTAGCGCTACTGCTTAACCCCCACTCTTTCTTCATCGCTTCGTACTCCACCTCAGGCAACTCAACAACAGCCTTGCCGCGCTCAACGCGGCCCTCCTCCTTCACGTCCAGACGCGACACGCCCACGCTCCAGAAATTGAGATCACTGTGAACCGGCTTCTTCAGCTCTTCCAAGGTGATCGGGATCATAGGCTGGCGACTGGGAGGCGTCTCGACACCGTTCGTGCCGCTCGAGTTGCCGCTCGCTGCCGTACTCCGCGTGCCAACCGCGACCTTGTACTCGTCAAAAGCAGGATTATACGGCGCCGGGCTAGGAGACCTCTTGTCGGCTGGCGCACTCGCCGCATTGCGATAGCCCTTCTTCTGCTTGCCGGACGCACTTGCAGTGTCAGAGCTATATGCAGACGCTGGTGAGTTCAACCTGGAAGGCGACGCACTAGCAGAGCTATATTGATTGTACAGTACTGCCTCCGCCGTTGCCGTCGGCGCAAACCAGTAATTTCCATCCTGATCCTGCACGTACTGTCCCGGCTGTTGCTGCGACTGCTGATAAAACTGCCCATAGCCACCATAATATTGCTGCTGCTGCTGCGCGGCTGCATTCTGCATTATTGCTGCCTGCAACTTCTGCTGATGCTGCTGCGCCGCGTACATGCTGGTTGACAGCATCTCCTGCTGCTTCGCAAGCAGTTCCGCATACGCCTTTGCATCAGTTGCCTCGCTAGCTTTATCGTCCGTATAGAGGGACGGTGCAACATTATATGTTGTTCCATACCCTTGCTGCAGAGCTTGCGGAGACTGCGGCGAGTATTTTCGATACGGAGAGTTGACCCGTGCAGGTGCAGAATTTCCACCGCCAGTTAGACCAGGCGGAAAAGGCGTACGTGGAAGTCTCTGCTGATACTGCTGTGGCTGATTATCATAGAACCGTTCATTTTTCCTGCTCGAGGGTTTCGTTGGTGGCGATGGCGCAAACGAGACTCCCCCGTTTTGCTCTTGAGAAGACTGCTGCTGCTGTTGCTGCTGCTGAACTTGGATCGGAGGCGGTCGGTGGCGAGGCGAGAACGGCCTTGCGTTTGGATTCGGAATCAAAGGCATCTTTCCAGTTGTTCTTCACGACAAGAAATATAACTATAAACAATAAAATATATCCAAATACTGATAGGAGTGCCGAAAGGATATTTGATGATGTGACAGAATGTTGATAATGCTGGAAATGCTGATCAGAACAAATTATGATATGCGATATCTCTCGTATGCGTGATTTTGTGAATACGCCGACCGTAAAGACTTATAAATAAAACAAATGCAACCAAGAAAAGGAATTAAAGCAATTAACAATAACAATAAAAAAGAAAAAAACAAGAAATCCAACCCAAAAGCAAAGCAAATACGTAGAAGAGAATAAAGAGTGAGCGGCAAGCACTTAGAAGCAAAGGGGTCCCTTGCTCTTTCTGAAAACTTTAATTGCTTATATAATATTTATGCTGACATACTAGTCACGTGGAGTGGTATTTGTACTAGTTTCTCATATTAAAGGCGAGCGAGTGGTCAAAAGATGATCAATTACATTGAAGCTATTGGCATTACTTAAGAATATATACAATGGGATCTCACAGAAAGCCACCCATATTTCCACCAATATATGAACCATACATATCGCTGTTCGAACCTGTAAACTGCAGGCCTGCTGTTGGATCTGCCGTAGACCAGTCAAATGTAGACCAGTCGAGATTGAACGCATTCTCCACCGGCAGGTTTCCTCCCAAGAAAAGTGCTTCAAGCTCTTGATTCGCTAGCCGATCAGATTCCATGTCACCTAATGGTACTGTAGTAGAGTACGGTTGGTTTGCATTGTCTAATGACGAGTGTTCTGGTCTATCAGCAAAGTTATCAGCGAACGGCGTCGGCAGACTCGATAAATCGGATGATGCTGGAGTGGGATTCTGCTGTATTTGCATAGTCGGCGAGCCAGAATCTTCTCTTGCATGTAATTGCCCAGTAGGTGACGACCCTATTGGCTGCAGTTTATCCAACTTGTCCACCTTTCGCTCAATCGTCTTCAGATATTTCTTTCCGGTTGTCATTTCTTTCAACACGATCAACGTCGCAGTACGTGTGAACAGCTCAGCCACCCGGTGAAGCTTGATAACACTTTCAGTAGTATAATTCATTCTCTTAAAAATCGACGTAGTCTGTCTCAAGAGCTTCAGATCATCTCGTGAGTTAGTTCTGATAACAGACGAAAACACTTCAAAGAACGGCGCAAATGGCTGAAATATCATACACCAACATGCAATCATATCAGCGGCGGCTCTGTTCTCTGTCCGAGTAGTCAGATCATAGATAATGCTCAAAGCCCGTCGCGCAGCCTCGAGTCCCACATCTTGACTTCGTCGTAGTCCGTCTGGCGTACTAATCTTGTCTGCATCAGGATCATCTTCATCTTCGGGAATAACCTTACTAACACGATGAATCATAGTCATGGATACATGGAACATAAACTCCGCTTCTCCAATCAACGTCTCTTTAAGGGCATCATTTGTAAAGCGCGACTCCTCATTCCATTGCTGCACATCAACCCATGTCCGTCGGAGCATACTATCAAGTTCACGCACAGCCACTCTCTTTTCTTTATTGCTCTGCTTCAGCGCTTGCGCTGAGTATAGCCGTACATATATTGAATCGTACACCTCCGCAATACTCGTAACCACGCGCATCTTCCAGCGTCCGAGCCATCGGCGCCGTTTAGCGACACTCTCTAAACCGTCAGGCGTCATAGCTGCGGGCGCAAAATCTAGCTCGAGCGGGAAGTTACATCTGTCAACGTCACAATCGTACCGTGGCAGACTAGACGTACGGCCAAACGTAATCGAGAGTATCTTTTCTGATACGTAGATCAACCAAAAAGTTGATTGGCGCTCAGTGACTTCAGCATCTGATAACCCTCTTTCAATATAGAAGGCCGATTTTCTGTGAAGACCTAACGTTTGTGCCATTCGCGAGGTATGCGAAGTAACCATCCAGCATAAGCCTGGCTGGATGGTATAAATAGCTGCAAGACTCTGAAAATTATCCCTATCAGCATTCGATCTCCATTATACCATATAAAATACAGTTACACTTACGACGAAAAAGAGTGTCTGCAGATTCAAGAAAGTGGCGGTAATAAAGATAGATGAATCTTTCAAAACCGTCCATATATTCTTAAACAACATAGCCTTGAGCCCAGAATCTTCCGATTGAGATTCATATTCGGTCGAGCAAAACGCTGCAGACATCATAAAACTCGCACAAGCGATCTTTTGTAAACGGTACGGTTTGCTATCAGCATCGGGAGCATATACCTCGTTTCTGATCATCCTTGTGAATGGAAATGAACAGACCTGATGCACCGGCTGCACGAACTCCATGTAATCTACGCTAGTTAGGTCAAATCGGTCATAACCAGAATTTAGAGTGAACTCACAGTCAAGTAATGCGAGCCCTTTTTCCTTCTCCGGAAGCCGGGCCTCGTAATCAGTCACTCCGAGCTGCTCGATCCAATCGGTATGTAAAAATCCAGCGCCGACATACTCCAGCGAAGCCGACAGAAGAGCTTGCAAAGTCCCGTCGCCAACCTCATTCGACTCACCGGGCAATTTTCCGGTTCTGGTGCCTAATCCGGATGTTCCAATATCACTGCCCAAACAATCTGCCACATCCTTGGACTTTGAGATATTCGCATTTATACTGTCTAAATTGTATCCAAGACAGCTATGCGTGCTGTTGGAAATGTCTGCAAACTTTTTACTGGCTTTATCGTGCAGTGAAGAGGTAAGTAACTGTGCTTCAATGGACATCGACAAAAGGGACGATCTGCCAAGGTACTGAAATTGATCTTTCGTGTCTGTCGTTACTGAGCTAAGAAATTTCAAGTTATCTGGAGTTGATTTCGATCCACTATCAACACTTGATTCGGTTTCTGAGCGATTTAGCGAGGGCACGTCTGCTGATTCCGCGTAGGCTTTCAGGCTGGCCGTAGTATTAGTTACCGACGTTAAATTGTTACTAGTTGACGTTGCAGTAGCAGTTGAGCTGTGAGGGGAGGTTATAGGTTGATTCAGTTGCGCGAGTGCTGATTGCTCTACTTGAGGTATTTCAGGTCCAGGAATGCTAACCGGAGGCGCGCTATTAGTCTGACGGTTGGATGTAATGAACTGTGCCATTAGGTCCAGTTGCTGTTGCATTTTGTCAAGTCTGTCCCGCAAATCATTGTCGTTTCTTCATAGGCAGCTGTTAACACCAGATCTAACAAAATTGTAAATTATAAACCATACTCTGCTAGTGGTTGTCTCTTGCGTTTTCGAGCATCCGGCATTGTTCGAGCACATACAAGTCCTCTTGCTACGCACGCGGTACACGGATCAATTTTGTCGCATTTTATCTGCACGGCTAGGTTAGTGATTGCTTCTAGCTTCGGATTAATTAAATGATGATATCCCGACCTTTTTGAGGCGACATGAATCGCACTGTAGCAAAAATAAATGCGTTAGCGTTATTGAAACGAAAAGACATATGAAAATTCAACATACGGCGCGACCGGCTTCACAGTCGTCTTCAGCATCTGACTTTGCCATGGCTTGTGACAGATATAAAACCACAAAAAAGTTTAGAGCCTCTATCTAACCTCTGAGCTATTCAACTTTCAAGAGGGTATAACAGGTTCACGGCTGCGCTCATTCACTGAATCCCACCTGATATTACTTATTCGTAACGCTGACTAAATTTCATTGTTGATTCATGCGGCTCTTAGGGACGGAGATTCGGAGATCGACCTCCGCTCAGTTTATTATGTAATTAATGATAAGTGTATTAGTAACGATTGTGAGCCGCACTGAATTTTTTTGCAACTCCCAATGAATTACTTACTTCCTTGTAGCATCAGATTCCGTATTAGCATATATAACCATGTCGAAAGTGGACACCTTGATTCTGGACGCAGGTCCATTGATCACCAATGGATACTCTGCATTTTCAAGTCTTGCCAGCGAATTTCTTACCACATCGTCGGTTTACAATGAGATTCGTGATGAGCGCGCAAGACAGAACTTGATACTTTGGGGTGATCGATTATCCGTTCGACAACCGGCTGCTAAGTATGTTCAAATTGGTGAGTAATTTTAGTCTGTGTTTAATTTGTGGGCCAAGGTGTTGATTGTAATGTGGTTTAGTGGCTGAATTTGCTAGAAAGACTGGAGACTACGCGGTTCTCAGTGCGACGGATTTACAGATTTTGGCTCTTACGTATGAGATCGAAAGCGAAAAGAATGGAGATGACTGGCGGAAGCGATTAGATGAAGCTGCTAAACTTGCAGACTCTAACCAAGAGCCTGAGAATGGTTCGTCTACTCAGGCTGTTGATCAGACTAGTGCATCTCCTGCTGAAAAATCGGTTAGCAACGAAGACAATGCTGCTGAGAACAAAGAAGAGGACCCTAAGGACGATGAGTGGAGTACCATTAGACGAAAAACTAGAGTCAAGAAGAGAAACCATCATAACTTCCGCACACAAAAGGAGTTTGCTGGTCCAGCAACTTTCGCGCCGGTACCTGAACCCGAGCTTGAAGAAGTACCCATCACTCGCGCCGACTCTGTCTACGCCCCATCAGAGGCCGCAGAATCTGAAATCGGGCCAGAAGACGCTGTTGATGCTAGTGCAAGTAGTAACGGTCTCAGTGATCAAGAAGATGACGACAATGATGACGAAGGCTGGATTACTCCTGAAACTCTTCATCATCAGCAAGTCCTCGATGGTACACTTGAACCAAGCGCGCCAGTTGAAGAACAGCAAGTTCTCAGCGTCGGTATGGCGTCAGGTGATTTTGCTATGCAAAATGTTGCGCTTCAAATCGGATTGAATGTGATTAATCCTCGATCAGGCTTTCAGATTCGAAAGATTCGAAGCTGGATGTTGAGATGCCACGCTTGCTTTTTCCTGACGCCACCACCATCTGGTGACAAACCACGTCAATTCTGTCCGCGCTGTGGTGGTGCTACGTTGCTTAGATGTACTGTTACTACATCTGCGGATACTGGTAAGGTGCAGATCCATTTGAAGAAAAACTTTCAGTGGTCGCACCGAGGAAATATTTATAGTATTCCGAATCCGCAGAGTAAAGCGAATCGGAGAACAGGTGGTGAAGGAGCCGAAGAAATTTTACTCAGGTGTGTTTCCTTGAAGATTAATATCATTAGGTTGTGCTAACACAATGTTGCAGGGAGGACCAAAAAGAATATCTCAAAGCACTCAAAAATGACGCCTGGCAAAAACGACATAGCCAGAAAATGCTAGAAGAATGGATCGGTGGAGCAAGCGATACAATAGGATCACCATTCGCAAGCGGTTCATATAAGCGAGAGAATACTATAAAGTCTGGCGTCAAGGTTGGAAAAGGTCGGTATGTTAACGAGAGACGAAGAAAGTAGATTTCACAATTCCCAGAAACTGTTATCCATAATGTGTAGATTTATTTCTATTATTGGGCGTTTATTTTAGGTACTCAAAAAAGTTCTTTCGTTTGAATTCAAGTGTATCCATGAGAAAAAAGACATTTGCACGCATATAAGTAACACCTTTTATATTTGTTTCGTTCCATCTGTAAAACTGTGCCCCTTTCCATATACTTATGTTCAATTGTTTGAGCACAACAAGTCCATGTACCGCCCTATCAAGCCATTTCCATACCCTGCGGATTTTTCTCCTTTTCGCTTTGTCGCTATCGTACACATTTTCAAATCGTTGTCCGGCCTTTAATACTTGATATCGGCTATAGATAATACAACAGTTAGTACAGTACTTTCGCTGGTTCGGAAGTAAATTTGTAAATCAGAAATTAGATACCTTGCTGAGTCAATAAAAGTCCAAATCTCTTCTTAAGAGTAACCCGCTGTCGCGAGTACTTGTCATCAGGCGAGAACCGAGCAGGATGAGCAGACTTAGTGATCAATCCAGTAGCAGTAAACTTCTTCAACGTGTACTGACGCTTCCCGTCAGGGCCCATAGTGTACATGAGATGCATGGTTGGATGTGTGAGCGTGCGAAAAGAGCAGACTTTGATTGATTCTTGAGAGGTGAGTAGAAAATTTATTCTTCCCAATGGAGGTTTGGGAGAACAGAACACGAAACCCATGGTTCGCTTACATATTCTCGCCCTTCATCTGGTTCACAGGAGTAGATTGTTTTGTATGATTATTATTAGTTAATTAGCCTTTATTGTTGTCGCTTTATTATACAATTACATATTTCAGTTTTTGTACTATAAACCCTCGCATAACCACCTTTCAGAAAAGCTTAGGGTTCCCGTATTTCTTTGCGTACATTCCAAGTGCTTTGATCACGAAGTAGAACTTGTAGTTTGGATATTCAATCATACAGCTACGATTGAAAACACCTTCGATACCTTCCTGCAGCCATTCTCCATTCGCCTTCTGTCGGCTCATGATGAACTTGATTCCTCGCGTAATGACATCTGTTTCAGGGAATTCTCCCATCATGAGGGCAAGGCATGCCCAAGCAGTATTCACCACTTGTGTTTGCTCGTGCGAAACGTATGAAACAGTCTCGCAAGACTACAGCAAAAATGAATTAGTAGAGACTCACAATATGACTCAAACACTTCTTCTCTTACCCGATAACTTTCGCCCCAGCCGCCATCTTCCTCTTGTCGCTTAGCAAGGAAATAACATCCTTTCTGAATGCACTCGCTATTTCCAAATACCTCGCCCTGGTAAGACAACGCTTCGATCGCAAACATACCAGCATACGTATAGCAAATTCCCCAAGCGCCGTACCATCCCCCATTACTATCTTGAGCAGACTTAATGAATTTTACGGCATCTTCAATCGCTCTGGCGACTTCGGCATGACGGTACTTCGAGTGATCTCTGAAGTACGAGAGTCCTATCACGACAGAGTCAGAGCACTCGACGTACGGATACTCAACCATAATATTGCCAAAGACTTCTGCAGGATTGATCAGCTCGAGCATCGGCGACGCACGAATCTTTTCATAAGAAGCAAAACTGCCAAAAGAAAATGAACCTCGGTTTTGCAGCGAAAGTAAGACATCGACCGCTGGATAAATCTTCTCGTCCGGAATCACAACGTCAATATACGGGAGCTGTTGGACCATAAGCACAGCTTTCATAGCCTCAGCGGTACAGTCACTGACGGTATATCCTTGGTCCTTGGTCGAGAAAGGCCAGCATCCAAGTCTTGGATCGCGATAAGAACCTGGAACACAATTCTCTGTAAATTGAGAATTTTCGAGGAATTTGAGACCTTTCTTGACCGTGTCCTGAAATTCAGGCATATCAGCGGCACCAATCATGCACATCGTCTGCAGCGCAAAACTAGTATCCCAAACCTGCACACCGTTTGTACCAGTCATAAGCATACCATCATCACTCATGACCATAAAATCATTCATTCTCTCCAGATGCTTTAGCCATGCTTCTGAGTCCGGGCCTTCTTCAGCGTACATCACCAAGGCATTCATAGCGAAACTAACCGGGCCGACACTCAAATACTTCGTATTCTTGTTCTCTTTGCGAATGAGATTGACAACAGTCTCTCGTGCCTTGCGTTTCAGCCACTCCGGCCGTAAGTATTTCTGAGCCAAGACAAGTGCTGAGTTCATAAGGTTCAGGATTGTGGTGTGCGGGTAGTACACATCGATTGATGATACAGTATTGCGATGTTTGGAAAAATCGATGCTTTCGTAGGGTCGGGTATAAATCTCTACTCTTATAGACTCAAGCAAAGGATCAAGGGGCGCTTTTAGCTGTTCTGAGTACATGTATCCCATAGGCAAATAAACTTGTCGGCAATGAATCCACCATTTGCTAGGGTGAATAGGGAGCCAGTCCGGAAGAATCCTAGTATCGAAGTTTAGTGGCCATATTTGGTCAGACAAAATCATTAAACATACCAAACATCGGGAGGCACGGGGTTAATTCCTTCGTACTCATACAAGTTCAGAACAGCTAGCCAGATCTTTCCCCATTGCGGAGCACAGATTGCGCCGCCCATCTTTTGTAGCGTTCGTCTAGCAAGGGCAGCAACGGGATGATCGGGCTCCATGCCCAGCAACCGCAGAATAACATAATTGCACGACGTACCAAAAGCGGTGCTCTTGTCTTCGGAGTGCAGACCCCATCCTCCGTCGACTGGGTGAGCGGTGTTCGTCAGATATCTGATGACTTCGATTCGCCATTCCTCCGGAAAAGGAGTTTTGGTGTAGTAATGTACTGCGACAATGCCAATAAGAAGAAACATAGGACCTCCGTATCGACAAGCCCAAAATCCCTCGTCCAATTGTAACTCTTTGAAGAATCTTAGGCCATTAAGAGCGGCGTCTGAGGCAGTTTCTGCAGATGGAAACTCTGGAAGGCCCTGTATATGGATTTGAATTAAAAACATGAAGTTAACAACGACAGCCAAAACCTGCTACATACGGTTTCTGATCCCAAAAGGTACTTCTCGTAAGTTGTCTGCGGTCGCTGTTTCGCTGCGTCCTCATCGCGAAGATATATCCATTGCAGACGGCCAACAGTATCAGTGTTGAGTCTCCATCGCGCTTTATCGGTACGAGGAAGACCGAGTCTCTCCGACAATAATGGGGTAATTTTCGATGGCCTAGACATCTTTGTGGTCAATTGGCTGTTGAGAACTGCGCGCCGAGGGTTATTTAACTAGCAAGACGCGGTTATGGCTGATCTGATGCACAGTTCGGCTGCCGCAGACTCGTATTCGCCGGGGCTGTCTTAGGACTCGCAAGAACGCTCTCCAGTATCACCCAAGCACTGACGAGATCAGATATATTATATTTGTGGCGAGTGTCAGTCAAGCTGCAGCGATAAAGTGAAAACTGGAGCACGCGCAGTCCCGAGGCCGAGTACGAATACGCGAGTTGCTCTAACGGCATAAGTGTTTAGTGCACCTACCCATTCACTCCAAAGCCAGGATTTTTTCGGATCGCGCGACACTAATTTTCGCGAACCATAAAGTACTTCGGCACGTATTTCACGCGGACGGCCTACGGTTGGATATCTGGAGAACACAGACTATGAGCATTTTCCGGCTTATCCTGCGGCCTTTGCGGCCTGCTGGTTCGCATCTGCTGAGGACGGCGCTGAGACTGCCGACGACGGGCAGGCGAACAATCGTCTATTTAGACGGATTGGTTGAAGAGGATCGCGCTACAATCAAACCAGTTAGGCCAGACATTTTGCAATTACAGCAAAAAACAGAAAAGCAGGTTGTGGATGCATGGGCTCGATTCACGGGCGAGCATTCAAGGTCGTTTATCTTACCAAAAGATTTGCTACTGCAAGTCTTCACACATAAAAGTTTCCGACACGGTCTGCTACCATATAACGAACGACTGGCATTTTATGGTATGAGCGCAGATTTGACTGCAATCAATTGCAACAAAAGGATTGAACTAATTGTTATATTGCGGATTAGGTCGACGATTATTTTGTTTACAAGTTGCATGCTTAGTGTCGGCGTACAAGTCTGACGGACCTACTTCGGTCGCTGGAAAAGATGTCGACGCTTTGGTTGCGCCTACAGCTGGCGGTTTACTACACAGCCGCCATTCTCTCTTTAAAGTTGCAGATGCTGCAGGATTATTACCAACCATAAGATGGTCCCCAGCGGCAAAAACGGTTGACGTTGTGGTATGTGTCAATGCTCGGAGATATCAAAGATAACAAAATTAACTTGATGTTAGAATGAGGATCCACGGAAGTCAGGACTATTTGAAGTCGGCGCACAAACAGTCTACGCTGCTATAGGTGCTGTAGCGATGTGTCATGGCGGAGCAAAGGCGGAGCAGTTTGTCAAAAAGGTGGTCATGGCTGGACCATTCGGAATCGTCAAGACGAGCTCAGAACAATCAACTTCTGCTTAGAGTTATTCATGAGGATGATATAAGACAGCTATTGGAGTTATCTTAGGATTGTAACATAGACAAAAGTCATTTTAATACATGCCGTGTACATACGCAAGATAGATTGGCGCATATGATGACTGGGAGCACCTTATATATATTAAGCTATAATTTATATATTATTAGATTTTAGTAGTAGATTTTGTTGATTCGTTGATTTACCGTATTAATATACATCAGTTCAACATGCTTTGCTGAAAATGATATATATTATAGTAGAATAATCGCCGAGACTAAGGCTGAGGTGAATTCGTAGCTCGAAACTCCCAACTTGTTCCCACACGCGTTCTTCGACGACAAGATATTGGTAACATCTCGTTCTAGAACAATAGCACCATATTATTCAATTCTACGACCCCCATAGGGATACTTCCTGTTTATGATAGGAAGATTTACTTACTGTATATATATATCATTTTTTGACTGTGTATAAAAGGACGACTGAGCGCTGCTGTGATTGCAACGGGTCTGATCGGCTCATCCAAATCAAAAGATGGCTTCGACAACTTCATCATTTGTTCCAAACATCAAAGATAAGCCTGCAGCAGTGCGTCATTTTTTTGACCGGCCTACTCGACGAAGTCAGCCTGTACACTTATCTCGCTCCGTGTCTGCAAGCGTCATACTCCCTTCCTCGACATCCAATGTCAACACCTCGCCTGCAGCGGCAGTCCTCGATGTAGCAGCAAAACGGGGACGGAATGACGATAAGTCAGGAACTTTATCGGGTCGGCAGGGCTGGAATCGGGGAATGAATAGGTCATCGTCAATGCGAGGTCCACGCGCTCCTGCAGTCGAGCTGAATGCAGCATCACTGAGCCATGTCCGACGACTATTGCGACAATTACTAGAGGAACTGAATTTCTCGTCTGCGAGCTTGGTGACGAAGTGGGAGAATGCATTGCTACCGATACTGTTGCAGGCAACTGATGATCTTGATCCCGACGTTCGACAAGGTGATGATATCGACGTGCGGAATTACGTCAAGATAAAGCGAATTGGCGGAGCTACGCCGGACGATACATCATATTTGTCCGGCGTTGTATTTACCAAGAACATAGCTCTCAAATCAATGTCTCGAGAGATTATGTCGGCCAAAATCATGTTGTTGGGATTTACAGTTGACTATAGAACTCAAGAACCGGCATCGTCAAAGAATCATGGATCTCTTCTCAGTGGCAGCTCAGGTAATGGCGACCAAGCTGATGTTAAAACGAGTGGCGATATGGACGGAGGTCCTAAGGTGGCTCCGCTGCATTTCATGTCTTTGGAACCGGTTTTACAGCAAGAGAAAGATCATTTACAGAGACTTGTCAAAGCAATAACAGCGAGACATCCTAACGTTGTGCTGTGTGAGCACAATATCTCTGGATATGCACTAAATTTATTAGAGCAGCAAGGAATTGCAGTTGCATATAATGTCAATCCTAAAGTGCTACGAGCGGTGGCGCGGTCTAGTCAAGCAGATATCATCCCGTCTGCGGATGTATTGCTTAAAGATTTAGAAATGGGCAGTATCTCTACATATCCTCGAGTAGGCCATTGCGACAATTTTGAAATCAAGACATATGTATTCAACAAGACTCAAAAAAAGACTTTTATATTTATTTCCGGATGTCCGGCACAGTTAGGATGCACGATTGTTCTTCGCGGGGGAGATATGGAGACACTGCGACAGATTAAAATCATTGTTGCATTCATGATTTATGTCGTTTATAATTTGAAGCTGGAGACATGCCTTATGCGCGATGAATTTGTGTTTATGCCTGCTCCTGCTGCTTCAAATTTTCATAATCCGGCAAATACAAAGAGTTTGCATGCATCAAATGGTAATACAGCCACGACTGAATCTGATGACGAAAAAGACGACACTGAAGAGTGCAATGAGACCGGTTATTATGATGCTCTAGTCAAACTTCACGGCGAAAGAATTGTGTCTACCTCTCCATTTGTGCAGATTCCTCAGCCATATTTACTTTGGAAAGCTCGACAAGTGGAGAGAAGGCTGCAGACGCTTGCAAAGACCACCGAAGAGTTTCATCGGGAATTTGACGAGGCCACGAAGAATGCTAAAGAAGGAAGCGGCGTTGAAATGGTCGAACAAGAGCCCGAGAAAGTTACAGGTATGATTGCTGTCATTTCATAGTGGAGCATTTGACTGACGTTTTTAGATTTGGATGGTAAGAGAGACGGCGGTCAAGACAGACACGCGACGAGTATCTCGTCTGCAGACGAAAGGCTCTCTGATGCATCGGGCGAAGTTGACGGCGAAGCCGCAAATACCGAGCGCGTTGATCCGACGGCACATGCAACACTAGTTCCCAAACCCGAGGCTACGAAGGCAGCATTTGACTTCATTCGGCCAGAAACTCTCATGAGTTTGCCTGGAGAGGGAGATAGAATTATGGCTGAAGTCAAGCGAGCAGTGTTACAGCTTGAACATGATAAATTGGAATATGTGTCTCTGATTCAGAAGAGACAATGGGAAACTTATTTAGCGCAGACAGTGCAATACCTCTTTACGCCGTTTGCCTATCAGCATATTACCATTCTTTATTCGTTGGTGTGCAAGATTACTACCGCACCATGCACGGGACCTGAGTTGGTATCGATTGAATATTATCGAGACGGCGATTGCACTCTTGGTCAGTTTATTGAGGGAATTTGTGACAATGTTGATCAGCAATGCTCAGATGGATGCTCGTATACCTTAGCGCAGCACTATCGGTCCTACGTACATGGAAATGGTCGAGTCAATGTCAGTGTGGAAAAGATGGCATGTCGAATTCCAGGAATGGAGAATACTATATTGATGTGGTCTGACTGTACCATCTGTGGAGCCAAGCTGCCAGCACTGCCGATGTCTGATAATACTTGGAAATACTCCTTTGGAAAATATTTAGAACTGTCATTTTGGTCTGCGCCTCTTTCATTGCGAGCAGAAGTATGTCCGCATGATATTCACAAAGACCACGTTCGTTTGTTTGCACTTCACGGCTTGGTTGTTCGGTTTGAATATGAGCCTATCGAGCTTCTCGATATTTCTTTTCCACGAACGAGACTTTTATGGAAGCCACAGATCGATGTTCGTCTGCGCGCAGACGAGTATGTGTCTATTGAGGAGCGAATCACCAGGTTTTTTGATTCAGTTAATGCAAGACTCGAGTCCGTGCGAGTAGACGAGTTTTCACTCAGTGATCGTACCGATGAGTGTAAGGCAAGAATTCAAATGATGCAAGAGAGAGCAAATAACGAGTGTCACGAACTGATAACTAAGCTTCAAACCATTTATCGAGAGTCATCGTACCGCGAATACCTTCCTTTGAACGCAGTCATCAGATCGTTACAGGAAAAAGTTGTACAGTGGGATATTGATTTTGCTGATTTTGATCGGAGCTTCTTCCCATCTGAGAAAGATATTGCGCGACTTACTGCCATGCAACTCAAGAAGATGTTTTTGGAGAAAGATACGTCGGCTGTATCATTAGCAGCTGACGAAGGTCCAGCTGAATCAAACGGCGTTCCTGAGAGCACTGCCGTAGAGTTAATGCCGGTCATGTCTGAGCAGCCGTTGGCTTCGTCGTCCATGCAAGAGATTACACCCAGTACTACCGCCACTACAGTTGGCGATATGACAGAAATCACGACCACACAAAGTCGCGCGAGTACCGCGCCTTCGGATTATGCGCCTCCGATGGGATTTCCTTCGCCTGGGTTATCAGCTGCTACTAAACCGGATCCTATGGCAAGGAAAACGAGCTCCCTGGGAAATTCTAAGGAAGCCACGAAAGCTGATGACGGTGAGGATGACAGTGAGGCGAATGAGGCCGATGACCACCAGTCGTTGAAAGTAAAGACAGATGTCGGCGATCAGTCGGTTAGGAAAGAGGAAAGCAGTGATTCGACGTCTAGCTCTGTTGACACTAGCATGATACCAGCCGTCAGTCTGACCGCACCTTCTCCTGTTGTAGCGATGGCAGACAGTGACTTAATTCCGGGTGCGGCTACGGGTTCTGACGTTAATAACGCAACGCTACCGCGATCTAGTGCGTCTATCTCACGCTCAAGTATTCCGCGACGAAAATATCCGCCTGAGCGAATTACTTTACCGCCTACTCCTCAGTTCAAGCATCGCTTTACCCAAGGTACAACTCGCGAGCTTGCACGACAACTACAGTTAAGTCGCGGCGGTGGCGATGTACATGGCCCTCCGACCTCGGTAGCTGGCATTGGTTCCAGTTCGTCTATGGGACAAAGTAAAGTCATTTCTCTGGCGCGGCATTTCGATCAGCTTTCAAGGGAATTTGAAAAAGAGCGAGCTAGAGAGCGGAAGAAGCTAGCTGAAGGTAGATTGCGCGCTGTCGGTTCGTCGAAACCAATTGTTGAAGTCTATAATACGATTGAAGACGCTGTTGTCGAAGGCGAAGATGATGAAGAATACGAAAACGATTCTCTATCTGACGATGGAAATAACTCTGATTATGAGTTATTCTCAGACTCTGGGACTATTGGCCGTAAGGGGAAAGCGCGGCGAAAACGTGTACCTCATGATCGCGGTAAAACTGATACTGTGTCTTCGTCAAAAGATAGGGCGAGGCCCGGCGCACTAGTTGCGAATATAGCGCCGACTGATGAGCCGGGCGGTCCTCCT
Organism: Myxozyma sirexii; assembly: GCA_030568315.1. NCBI lineage: Eukaryota > Fungi > Ascomycota > Lipomycetes > Lipomycetales > Lipomycetaceae > Myxozyma > Myxozyma sirexii. Next base: position 672,630 of record JAJLTT010000004.1, on the reverse strand, counting down.
GAGCGTACGGCAACCAGCGAAAGCCATACCTCGACAGCAATTTCTCCAGGGATTATGTCGCCTCCACCATCAGCTTATTTTCGGTCGGCGTTCCCGTCAGAGTCGGTCGCTACGTCATTGATGAACAACTCGCAAGCTACTGCCGACGATTCCCATCCTTCTGAGACACCAAAGGATGACGATACTGCAGAATCTGTCAATAAAGAAGAGTTAGCTCAGCCTTCACAGGCACTTCAGCAAGGTCAACCGTCCGGATTCTCTGCTACGTCATCTCAACAAGATTTGCCTCCGGTTCCTGAACGACTGTCTATCATGACGATGCTGTCCAATTTCTGGGCCGATAGATCGGCAAGTGGCTGGAAACCATTAGATTATCCACTGCAGCCGTCCGAGCATATATTCATGGACTCTGATGTTATAGTCCGTGAAGACGAGCCGTCGTCTCTGATTGCATTTTGCTTGTCTTCTCCTGATTATAGCGAGAAACTTCATCAGATACGAAAGGCTGATGATCAAGCATACGAATCTAGCTCGTCGGATGACGAGGTCAAGCCTATATATCCGTCGCAGCCCAATAAGGAGTATTATACTCGGCAACGGCCGAAATCGGATGGAGTGCCTACGACGCCGACGTCAGCCCACGGCACGCATCCTAAGTCGCGAGAAGAACTGAAGAAATGGCTGTTGAAGGAGACAGGCACGCATTTGAAATATCAATTCCAAGAAGGCTCAGCTAAATTGTCCTGTAAGATATTTTACGCGGAGCTTTTCGACGCATTCAGAACATTATGTGATTGTGAAGAAAGTTATATCCAGTCACTATCGCGCTGCGTGAAATGGGATTCTACCGGTGGAAAGTCCGGATCCGCGTTTTTAAAGACCTTGGATGATCGCCTTGTTGTGAAGCAACTTTCTCCGTCCGAATTGGATGCCTTTGTCAAATTCGCACCATCATACTTTCAATACATGTCGCAAGTCTTTTTCCACGATTTGCCTTCTGTAATCGCGAAAATCATGGGCTTTTACCAAGTTCAGGTGCGCAATCCGATTACCAATAAGTCGATGAAGATGGATATTCTTGTGATGGAGAATTTGTTTTATGATCGGAAGCTTTCGCGAATTTTCGATTTGAAGGGGTCGATGAGAAATCGGCATGTCGAGCAGACTGGTAAGGCGAATGAAGTGTTACTGGATGAAAATATGGTTGAATGTAAGTATCATCTCTCTATTTTGGTTTTGCAATGCTGAATACGACTTGTGCTGATTATCAATTGCAGATATTTTCGAATCGCCTTTGTTTGTGAGAGAGTATGCGAAAAACATTCTACGCGCCTCCCTCTGGAATGATACATTATTCCTGGCAAAAATGAATGTGATGGACTATTCACTTGTAATTGCTATCGATCATGATAGAAAGCAGCTTGTCGTGGGAATAATCGGTATGTCGACCATATCATCAAAGCAATGGAAAACATAAACTAACAGTCTCTTTTTCTTTTCAGATTGTTTGCGAACGTTCACATGGGATAAGAAATTAGAGAGTTGGGTCAAAGAACGAGGATTAGTCGGTGGCGGAGGTAAGATTCCGACGGTGGTCACGCCTAGACAGTACAAGAATCGCTTTAGAGAAGCAATGGAGCGATACGTGTTGATGGTGCCTGAGTACGTAACTTTTTTATTCTAACCAGTCGGCGAGAAAATTCACTAACGGTATCTTTAGTTTTTGGCATCATTGAAGCTATACATTCTGCGTAGAACAGGTGTATTTTGAATAGATTAGAATTGACAATGGGTTTTCACATTGGTGGGGATGTTGTATTGACTTGCTGCCGGATGGAGTTATATTTATAAACTCGGCAATGTAGCGACGAATTCAACCATACCTGATTCCATTTTTGCATCCTTTATACCGTAACACATCTATGCCGTTTCATGTATATTCTTAAAATATAAATAAGGGCAGAATTTGGTCCAAACACCGGTATTCGATTCAAAATTGGTTATATAGAGGGTTAGGGATTTCACTGAGATTTCATTGGCTCTGCTCGGCCAAACCGGGAGAAAGAGAAGCATCACGGGAGGTGGGGTTTCTATTCAATTATCTTAGGTATTAACGGCAAAGAGTAGAAGAAACCGAAGAGATTCTGTGGATTTTATATCTTTTTCACCTTTGATTTTTCTTTATTTATTCGACTTGGCTTGATAAGAGAATTGTGATGTTACGGATCATTGCTGCTCGTGGTGTTTCTGCCAGTCGGCAAATTCGAGTCGCTCAGTCTGCCAGATTGCTTTCGTCATCGGTAAGTTTTCTTTGCTTGAGACAGGTTTACTTTTGATATCAGTGACGGATGAGATTGTTGAATTGATTGGGAACTGAGAAGAGATTGAGAGACCGGGATTGCTAATTGTGGTTATTGATTGCGGTTTGCAGATTGCTCGGCTTAATGTTCAAAACACCCCTCCGTCATCGGTCCCCCCCAAACCGCCCGTGAGTCCTATTGTCGTTCAACCTACGCCGGCTACACCGTCGACACCGATTCTCTCGACGTCGGATCTCAAAGAGGAAACCGGCGCGCCTCCACCACCACCACCACCAAAGAAAAGTCGACGTCTTCGATCGCTTCTTGTGCTCGCGATCTTGGCTGCTTCGCTGTATGGAACCGGCGTGTGGTATTCTACTGTGAATGATAACTTTCACGATTTCTTCACCGAGTATGTGCCGATGGGAGAAGAAATTGTGATGATGCTGGAGGAGCGTGAGTTCCAGCGCAGATTCCCTAACGCCGGGCGTAAAGCTGCTAGCCCAGATTCTCCGCGGGTGACGATCCATCGTGGTGGTGCTACGTGGAAGGTAGTAGGGGATGAATATAAGGGACCTAGCTCGGGACCGCATGTGTCGGCAAAGACTCCCGAGCCAGTTGTGCCCAAGAAAGAAGTGACGACAGCTGCTCCTGCCGCTGAGACTAAGCAGGCGCCGTTGGTTGTCAAGGAGCTTGTATTGCCTAAACTTCCAAAGTTTGTGTTTGACGGCACTATTGATCCGTCGTTGGAAGGCGTGGTTACCTCGATCAACAACTTGTTCACTGTCCTTTCAACCACCGGTGCCGCTGGACCTGAGGAGTTGGGAAGCATTGCCTCTAGTCTTGCACAGGTTTCGGATAAGTTCGTGACTGTCAAGGCCAAGTACGAAGCTGATCTACGAAGCGCTGCCGAGTTGCAAAATCAACTTCTGGCAAGCCAGGCCGCTGCCGACGCTGAGGAAACAAAAAAGCAGCTGATGGCTCTTGATGAGCAGTGGAAGGAAGGATTCTTTGCCGAGCGTAAGCGTCTGGTCGACACTTATAAGCAGAGGCTTACAAATGAATTGAAGAAGTTTGGAGCCTTGTTCGATACGAGAGTTAAGAACGAGGTTATTGCTGCCGACGCGTTGAAGGAGAAAGAGTTTGCTTTAAAAGTTTACGAGAAGGTCGAGAACGAGCGATCTGGTAGACTCGCCAAGTTAGAAGAACTCAAGAAGGCATTTGAAGATGTTGTCGAATTATCTAAGGAAGTCGACAAGCTTCTCGATTTATCTGAGAGAACCGCCGACCTGCAGCTTGCGCTTGGAGCATTGTCGAACGCATTAGCTACGCCGTACCAAGTTCCTTTGGCACCCTTGTTGGCTCGCATTAAGATGGCTGCCAACGACGATCCGCTGGTGGCTAGCGTTATTGAAGCTTTCCCGCGCTCAGCATACGAAGGTGTACAATCGCCTCAGCAACTTGCTGCTAGTTTCAGACTTATCGCGCCGGAGATCCGAAAGGTTAGTTTAGTTCCTGAAGATGCCGGTGTGGCTGGGTTTGCCGGATCATGGGTTCTCTCGAAACTTTTGTGGAAGAAAGAAGGAAAACCAGTTGGCAGCGACGTCGAGTCTATTCTTGCGCGCGCCGAGACCGCGTTGATGGAAGGCGAGGTCGAACAGGCTGTTCGAGAAGTCAATTCGTTGGACGGATGGAGAAAGAAGTTGGCTGACGACTGGCTATCTGAGGGTCGGAAACGGAGCGAAGTCGAATTTTTGGCACAGGTTCTGAGTGAGGAGGGAAAGGTTTGGCAGTATAGAGTTTGAAAGATATACTGTTTTGTGGAAATTGCAAAATGGAATGGGGATGGAACCTGTTGGAGTTACATGAGAATATAACTTTGCAACCTGCATGTTTCGATACTTATATTATTTTCTACTCTTTTTGAGCGCTCGTAGCCCATACCATTTCATCGTCTTATAAATTGATACTTAATCCATAAACACAAAATTGAAAACATTGTCAAAAGTGTAAAGCCCGAACAGTTATGAACAAACAAGCCCAGGGTTAGGTCGTAAGCTGCGAATCAGAGGCCTTTGCCAGCCTAGCATCTACTCCGAGGCCCGTGTTCAAATCAAAGTTTAGAGGATTTCGACAAATCTACCTTTGCGTGCCCATTCGTTTCTCTCTCTTTTAACCTCGAAAGAGACAACGCAAAATGAGTGTGCGCAATTCAATTAGTTTTGCGTCGCGGCGACCGAGATTATACGCGACATTCAAAACGCAACAACCGCGAACACTTTTCACGAGCCGGAAAACACCTACGCCAGTTCGGAATTTTTTCATAAACACGGTGTTATTATGCGGTATCGGAGCTGGTGTATATTACGTTACGGATGCGCGATCTGCGGCTTTGAGATATATTGTAGTGCCTGCTATTCGATGGACTACGGATGCCGAGACTGCGCATAGACTTGCGATTGATTTGATGAAGGCCGGGATAAGTCCTGTTGATCGATCTAAGGATGCTGAGGATCCTGCGTTGGAAGTCCAGGTGAGTCGTCGCTTGCGTGAAAGAGGAAACATTGAATTGTGGGATTAATTTGAGGTAATTATTAGGTGTTTGGAAAGACCTTGTCGAGTCCGATTGGTCTTGCCGCCGGTTTTGACAAAAACGGAGAAGCAATTGACCCGCTTTTCGACATGGGGTTTTCTTACGTTGAAATCGGTTCAATCACGCCTAAACCTCAAGAAGGAAACGCAAAGCCGAGATTTTTCCGTCTTCCGAAAGATGAGGCTGCGATTAACCGATACGGGTTCAACTCAGACGGACATCTTAAAGTGTTGGTCAGATTACGTCTTCGGCTTCATCAATTTCTGACGAAATTCAAGGATGTGCCTGTAAACCATGCGTTTCGCGACGGGAAACTTTTAGGCGTCAACTTGGGTAAAAACAAAACTGGTGACGAAGTAGAAGACTACGTCGAGGGCGTCAAGTCGCTGGGCAATTACGCTGACGTGCTGATCATCAACGTATCGAGTCCAAACACACCCGGGCTGCGAAATATGCAGAATGAAGAAAAACTAGCCGGTCTCCTAGGCTCGGTAATCAAAGCTCGCGACGGACTATCGACCCCACATAAACCACCAATTTGCGTCAAAATTGCTCCGGATTTATCCGAGACTGAAGTCGTCGCTATCGCAGAGGTCGTGCGCAAGTCTGGGATCGACGGCGTCATTGTGTCAAACACGACAATCTCGCGCCCGTTGACTCTCAAATCACCTCACTCGCTCAGGGCCGAGATCGGAGGCCTGTCCGGACCGCCGGTTAAGGAAGTCTCGCTGCGAACATTACGCGCGCTGCGAAAGAACATTGGTCCCGATTTCACGATTATCGGATGCGGCGGTATCAGTACTGGGAAAGACGCGATCGAGTTTGCAAAAGCCGGGGCTACGTTTGTGCAGGTCTTGACTGGGTTCGCCTATGATGGGCCAGGAATGCCTGCGCGGCTGCGCGAGGAGATCAAAGCTGAGTTGAAAGGGCAGAAGTGGATGGATATTATTAATGCGGATTTCAAGTAGATGTTTTAGCGTTGTTATTTATTTAAGAGACTTTTGCATTTTCTATTCTTCAACGCGCTGCGCCGAGGTATAGAGCCGAAAGGTCAACGAGCGAACCCCCAGAGCCAGCGCTCATATCGCCCGCGGCCTGCCAATAAAACATTCCCCCCAGCGAGTTCGACTTCACGTGCGCGCTCTTCCTTCTTACCGACTCGTAATTGTCGAAACTATACCAGATGTTTTCGCTTGTATTATAAAACCCAGCGCTAACTTGTGTCTCATTGTACGTGACTTGCGAATCAAATATCTCGAGACCTAGTTCGTTGTAGTTGACTTGAATGCCATCTTGAGGCATCTCGGACTTGGTCCACACTTGATCCGGCCCCGTTACATTCGGAAAGCCTTGCGCGTAAAGCGGGATCCCCATGACTAATTTTCTGGAATCGATAAACCGATCTTTCAAACATAATGACATTGCGTTCGAAGCCGAGTCCGTGTTTTCGACTGGTGAGAACAATCGCGAATGGTATCCCGAAGTAGCGTTCCAGGGACCGTAAAAGTCGTAGGTCATCAGATTGAATTGATCGACGACGGAAACTGTGCTGCTGATGTCGATGTTTTCAAGAGCCCAGATTGCGCCGGTGTAGGTGGCGGTTAAAAGGTAATCTTGAGGGGTGAAGTATGTGCGCAGTTGACGCATAAGACGGAGAAAGTAGTATCCCTCTGTGTCATTTAGCGGCGATTCCCAATCAACTATTTTCTCTCGTTAGTCCACTTTGCTTAAAAGACTTTACATAACCAGTAAGATATACCGTCGACCCCGTCAAACGAGTACTCATCTATAAGAGCTTTCAAGCTCGACACGAATTTCTTCCGCGGCTTTGCATTCCGCGCGACGGTCGAGAAATTCGCACTCCCGATCCCACCCCCGACACTCATCAGCAGCTTTGCATTCGCATTCCGACTATCGCGGCCGTCTTTGATTTGCTGCACACACGATTTCGTAGTCAAAAGTGATGATCCGGTGTTTCCGTTTGACTCCGGCTCGGTCAAGAATACCGAACCGTCTTTATTGACGCCGATAAACGTGTAATATATATGCGTGACGTTTTCGAATGAGATGGCTTGTTTTGGCGGGCGCACGTTGCATGCCCAATCAGGATAAAACACCGCATTGGTATACCCAGTGAAATTCAATGGCGCTATCTCAGGTATATCAGGTACAGCGTCATATAATGGAAGAGGCGGCACGGGCGTCTGTAGCGAGATCAGGGAGACCGCGTCGATTGTCGCCGTAGGCGCACTCGGGACCGAGATGGCGCTCGTTTTCCGCTTCACCCGGCGTCTATGAGATAGAAATGGTATATACATGGCCAGATTGCACAGCAAGAACAGAGCATTGTGAAAATTGAGGGTATTATATACTAAACCAAGCACTGGGGCTGGAGTAAGGCAAAGTAGCCAAGGTCCGGGTCAATGCATGCGAGGCCCAAATATCAAGCCCCTGAGGAGTTTAAGGTTTGCGGGTTTTGAGGATACATTAAGCGGCTTGTTCGAGCCTCATTTTGTATTAGACAGCGCCTTTGGATGTCCATTCATAATACGCGGTTGTGTTTGGGTGGAATAGAAAGGGCAAGACGCGTGGCAGTCAAGAGGCTCGCGACCTGATATACAAGATATATTTCACCAAAAGATTAAACCCAAATACTTTCGAAAACATCACTTCCCTTCCTGGACCACTTACTAACCAGATTCTAGATAAACGCCTTTACAAAATATCATCACGCCTAGTATCTACTTTTGCTCCATCATCCTCATCGCCCGTACCAACATCCAACAACACTTCCTCCCGTTCGCTAGACTGAGGCTGCTGCGGCTGCGCAGAATCCTCATTCTCCGAGTCAGAATCATCAGTGAACCGCGACTGTCCCGCGAATCTCTCGATATCAAAACTACCATTAGACGACCCACTTGAGTTATTTCTCGCGTGGCTGAACCGTAATGGCTCATCATGCAATTCCCGCTCGTGCTCATGCTGGGCCTGGATTATTCGCGCGCGCTCCATTGTCCGCTGGTATATTATCCATCCGGTGGCGACGGCGATGAACGCGCTGAATACAATCGAGATGATATTGACGAGTTTACTGGTCCAGTCGAGTTTATCGTCGCTGAGGTTTCGTAGCCTGGAACCGATGAAAACTGGAATAAGTAGCTATTTGCCCCCCGTTAACAAACCTCTTGCGCGTTTTCATAAATATAAACGCGTCACGTACCTTGGGCGTAGAAAGCGCTGTTGCGATTGCGAAATTTTTGGGTGAAATAGTATGGATCGTTGATAAAGCGGCGTTGCTGAACGAGAACGGAAGCGGAGACATACGTATCATCCATAGTAATTGCAGACCGTCAGTATCTAAAGTCATTGCCAAAGCTTCAAATTTGTGATTTCCTTGAGCTAGCCGGTATGCAAAATCAGCAAAGAACGCACGTGATGCACTGTTTAGTATTAATGAAAACGGTTAGTTATGGATATTTGATATGAGGTGGAAGATTGGGGACATACACGAAACAGGCGTAGGACGCGATAACGGTCGAGATGGCCGAAACAATCCATCCTTGCCAGAACCCGTATATCATTCCAGCAATCTAGCAAATGAGTCAGTATTGGAATAACCATAAATCAGATCAGACAAAGTCATACGGTGACTGCCGAGGTATATCCAACAATAGGCGGGAAACTCGTGACGGTGATCAGCAAAAACAGCAATATAGTGCCTCCTCTCAGATTACTAGATTTTAACATTAACATCGCACTTTCCCTTTTCATAAAAAAACCGCAAATATAATACTCGGACATACCTCCAACTCTCGCAAAACGGCTGTATCCAACCAAATATCGCCTTATGGAAAATCACCAAAAGCAGCGTGGCAGTCCCCAAAAACACTAGTGCCGAAATACCTAGTATCCGCTGCTTCAACGGAATGTTTTCCAAGTAGTCTGTAATACTTTTGCGTAATGCTTGCGGATCACGAAAGTTCTCTGGCGCTACGGCCGGTGGAAGCATTAGCAGATCTGCTTCTTCAGCTACAATCTGCGCAGCCATTTGACTCGCCATTGCGATTATATGCTATGGTATTCAATTTAGATAAAAACAATCTTCGATACCCGGTGACAGAGTGGAATATCGCGAAAGTATTGCACGAAGGATGATCTCAAAGACATATATCGAGACGAGGCCGAGCTCGAGAGCAGTCTTCTAAATTCCCCGCCGCAGTAAGCCAGATCACGCTTGCCAAATTCACAAGCACGTGACTGGACTCGGTGCTCAAACGGCAAAAGTAAATTACGCGTCCAACCGCACCGCCGCGTACAGGGCTGTGCAATGTGGCGGTGCAGATTTCTAACTGCGTGCGGCTAAGAACCTTACAATTTTTTTGACTGCAGAAAAAAATTCAGATTTCATTCCCGTATTTTTCACGCTCGTTTTAGATTTTTAATAGCGAGTATACTATCTCGAGGATACAGAGATGTCGTCGAAGAAAGAAGAAGTTGAAGTTGCGCCACAAGCGGAGATCGTGGACCAGGAGATGGCAGACGGTGAAGCTCCCGATGAAGATATACCGACTATCGATCCAAACAAGATACAAATCGTATTGTATACCCTTTGTGAATTAATTTATCGAGGGAATGGAGGGTTAACGGTTGCGGGTTTGCGATTATTTAGTTACCTGGTGCATCGGACGACGGAACTGCTGCCTCGTTTCGAATTTTACAAGAAGATCATACGCTCGGCAATGCGCTTCGCTATATAATCATGAAAAAGTGCGTTTTTGCGTGTCTCTGTTATTGCATATAACATAGAAAAACTAATCACCTGGTATAGTCCTGAAGTTGAGTTTTGCGGATACTCGATTCCACACCCGTCAGAAGCAGCCATGAATCTACGTATTCAGACATACGGGGAAATAACAGCCGTTCAAGCGCTCGAAAAGGGATTAGACGATTTAGTTGATTTATGCGATGTGATTGAGTCGGAATATAAGCAGGCGATTGAAAAGAAAGATTACGATGTTTCACAGCCTATTGATAATTAGATACGCGGTTCGTTCTTTAGTTGACATTTCTGCTTTGGGGGTTTTTTTTATCTTGCTCTGGCGTTAATTATGAAATTATTTTATCTGGACATTGAAAAGTTTTATATAATATGTAAGATATGTTGATTGTTACTCTAATAAAATATATACAGTCTATCTATTCTACATTCTAATCATATATAACTTCGTCATCCACCTGGATCCCCTCATAATCCTTCAACTCATTCAACAAGCTTTCCGCCGAATACACCGAGTCCTGGGTTTGATGCCCGCTCCTTGCATTCACGATCGCCGCCAACGCGCTATTCACCGGTGTCGGAATATTCATTTCCGACCCCGCATTTGCTATATACTCGTTCAAATACTGGATCTCGGTCGTGCGTCCGGCCAAAATATCAGCGCGCATGGACGAAGTGTTTGTCGAAGTATTTCTTGCAATCGTAAGCACGTAATCAACTAATTGTGAGACATCGAATAAGACCTGCAACTCGAAATACGAAAACGCGGTTTGAATCTCTGAAAGGCGCTGGAGAACCTGTACGGTTTCCGAGATTATAATGTATACTGCTTGTCGCATATTCCGCGATGTGACGAGCCAGCCGTTGGGAACATTGAGGATCGCCGTGAGCGGATTGATACAGCAATTCGCAATCATTTTCTGGATCTGTGCGCGCAGAATGTCTTTGTATGAGACTTGAATTGCGCCTAGGTCTGGAGATGAGAGGAGTTGATTGATTAATCGTTGGGTGGATCCAGAAGGCTCTTCTCCGTCATGTGTCAAGCGTGATAACGTACGAGAAGACCGTCTTCTTTCGTTTTTGAGACGTCGTAGAAGACGCTCGGCATTCGCGCGTGAAGCAGTCGGGACCGCGCCGCTTGAGATAGACAGCGATAGAGCGCCTATTCGAGTATCAAGATACTCCACGAAGCGCTCCAGTGAGATTGTCCTCGGCACTCGAGCGAACTTTATCGTTCCCACGCCGTTCTGCTTGACGACGCCTATCGAATCTGTTTTGGCTAGGCCATGAGTGTTTATTGCGAGAATAATATTCGGGCGTAGGCGGGCGTTCGGCCATATCTTTCGCTCGATCTCAGATAATAGTCCCATTCCGTTTTGTAACAAGACGATTGTCGACGACGGGCGAATACGATAGGCGACTTCTCGCAAGGCAGAGACCGTCTGGTGCGCCTTTGTACATACTATAAGGTTATTAATCGCTACGGGAACGTAGTATACCGCGTAGACCGGTAATCCCAAAACATCGGTGACGGGCTCGAGCGGTGGATAAGCTGGCCCGCGGTGTACTTCGACTTTGTTAGATTCGTTGAAGGCGATGGCGTCGGACATTTTGCGGAAGAGTAAGGTCGTCGCCGGCGGATCTGGTAGGCGACCAAAGCTGTGCGCCATGAATGTTCCTATACTGCCAGCTCCTAAAATATCTTTAGAAAGGGTCAGTCGCTCGGTTTGCATGAGGCACAAGCACAAACAGCACAGCACTTACAAATTCTCCGTCGTTGAAGATCAGACCTGGTATACTGAATCGGCATCTCTGGCGCGGTTTTTGGCATTTCGATCCCAAAAACCTCAGCATACGCCTTTGCCAGAATCCTAGGCCCATACCGTCTCATGAACTGCTCGTCATTTTCAAAATGCTTATACCACTGCGTCCATAGTTTCTGCATTGCATCACGGTCTATTTTGCGGCGCTCAGAGTTGTAGTCTGTATCAGCTAGGGCGAATGCGAGATGATTTAGTTCGTCGCGCGACCGCGGAGGAGGAGCTTTGTCGGGATGGCGTCGCCAGAGCCGGATCGAGGAAGTCGTCAGACGGGGCTGTCTGACTGTTGGTATCGGAGGCAGACGCATGGTTGAGGGCCTGTTATCGAGACATTGGTTTGGCTGGTGTCGAGACGCGTTTTTTTGGTAAATTGAAATCGGATAGAGAACTATTGGTGTCCGTACGAGACCCTTGAATTTACGTTGCGTCGGCGCGCGTAGATTGAGTTCTATGGAGCAGCTTATAATGTAGCAAGTCATTGAACGATCAGAAAGCAACTAGTTAGCAGACGTGTAGGTACTGTAGCTATTTACTAAACTGACGTCAATCATTACTACACGCGAATACCCGGCTGCCGATGCTGTAGAGAGAGCTGTGCACGGATCCGACAGAGCTTCCTTTTACCCGCGAGTTGGCCCGGAAACGCAAACGCCTTTCCCCGCATTCGTCATGCGACGACCTCAGGAATGGCGCAGAAGCAGCAGTGAAGAAGCAACGAGTGGGAATCCGATAGAAGTAGACGGTATCGGACTCTGATGGCCAAGCGGTTCATAAATAGTTGAAACAGACATCTGCATTGATGCTGCTATTATTGTACGCCAAACATGCTTAACGTGCGTCTAAAGTGCTTCTGGCAAATTACATTAGTACACGAGACGAGACGAGACGAGACGAATGTCGGCGCTGCACCATCGGCCCTCGTGACCGACGCAGACGCAGCTGGCCCCGCGGAGTCGCCGCGCCAGGAAATGAACGAGCATTCCATTCGACTCGAGGAGACACGAGCAGAGACTGGAGACGAGTTGGCGCCCGAGTAAACAAGTCTGATAGTAACTGTCTTGTGGTGCTTGTTTGCGAGATAGTAATGGGCGACTGTAAGGTGCCGTGGACTCGTGCCCGTCGCATTCGGACAGTTCTGGAAGCGTCTCGTCCAGGCTCAATCTGACGACCAGTTCCACGGAGCCGTCCGTTCGTTCGTCTGCAGAAGGCCGATACTCGTAGCTTGTAAAGACAAACAGATTGAAGAAAAGACAGAATAGTAAAAACATTTCTGCGCAGACTACAAAAGTGCCGGTGTAATTCAGCCGTACTCCTCAGTATCCCTCGGCATATCCACACCACCCTCGACGCGCACGATTCTCCCACCCCGTCCCAGCTACAGCATCCGGCAAACACACTCCTCCAAGCACATCGTCTACACGAGCAAAGTTTCCCGACGCGAGTCTCCGAACAAGGAAGAAACCTTCGCCCGCCAGCAAAATGCGGACGCACATGACGTAAACGCCGAAAACAGGAACTCATTTCGACATTGTTTCCCGGTTCGGCTCGGTAATGTCTTTTAATCTTGTGATTCTGGTTGCATCCGACCTTATTTTGCAGCTGGTGATGAAGCACATACCAGTATAGAACAGGATTTTGATTTATAATTTACAAGTGTGACAAGAGGCTATAATGGAATACAGAAAGCAGACAAATGTGATATTACAGACAATTGCGTGAAGAGCCTACAATGCAATTGTTTCAACCCGTGACACTGATGCATCCAAGCTATTTCATCTTGCGTATTTTATTCATTATTCTATAAAATATTCTATAAAAACCTAACTGGTATATACATGAAAATGGCATATAATTACATATCTTCCACTTGCCCTGCGTTGTTCATCATATAATCCATCGCCAATTTTCCGAGCCCTGAAACCACCTTACCTCTTTTCCAGATTCTTCATATATATCTTCTAAGCATATTCTCGACAAACATATACAAATCATCCCTACATTGCATATAAACACACTAATCTAGAAAAGGGGATGGGGTTCTGATGTCGCAGCGGTTGCGCCTACACGTCACTTGCTTCACTCACATGCAAATAGATCGACGACGGTTATCAATGTCTTGTGCTATCTCACCCCCGTTGCTGCAACACCTCCGCCGCAATAAGATGAGGTAACTGTAATAACATTTAATACATCTTGGTAAAAATCCCAAACAAATCCAAAAACGCCGTATCCTAAAACAAATCAAACATTCCCAAAACTAGATTCCTTCGTATATACAAAGCCATATTCACCCTAATGATACATAAAAAAACATGCCTATGAAACCCCACAATTAAAGCGTCTAGTCTTTTCAGCACTTGTCCAGCTCAGAAAGCAGCATTGCCTGCTCTTCAAGAACCTCGACGTCGACTTTGAGGTCGAAATCGATCAAGAACAGGAATCCGATCTCTAGTCTGCACAGCTCACTTTCTGACAGTCCGCCAACTTTGGCAAATCGTTTCTGCTGGTGATTAATGTCTTCGACGTTTTTGCACGCGATGCGTAAGGCAGCAATGACCAGTCTATGCACGTTCAATGGGGTGAGCGGCACAACCTCCGACACAACACACAGCCGGTAGATGTAGAGCGAGGTGGCTAGATAGACGGCCGTCGAGATAGGACAGTACTGGTGTATCCGGCGCAGGTACTTTTCAATGTCAATCGCCGGCACGGCTTTGGACCAGAACCGACGCGAGACAATGGCGCGCTGGTTGGCCTTGTCGACGACGTACTGCTCGTGCTCCAAGTCGTCGTCAGCGTGCTCCTGCTCGCTGATGTGCTTGGGAGACGGCTCGCTGGACATGCATTGCGCCGGCTCAGAGGCGGGGCTGAGCTGGCCGACGCTGGGGGCGAGGGAGTCGATGGTGGGCGAAGGAGTCATTCGCCGCGATGAGTGCAGGGTGTCGTCTGCTGCGGATACCGGCGGCGAAAGAGGCGCCGAGGGCGGGGGCGAGACGGGCATTAGCGACTGGTGGTGGTGCCAGGAGGCCGCGGCCGGGTCGCTGAGGGCGAGGATGCGCCGGATGCCGACGATGAGCAGGTGCAGGGCGTCCGAGGGCGCGAGATCTGCCATGGAGGGCGGCGGCGAGGGCGGGCAGTCGGGCTTGAGGCCGGCAAAGGGTGTTCGGGGCAGGGAGACGGAGCACCGCTCAGGCAGGACAAAGGCCGACATGGTGCATAGGCGGGCGGGGACGGGCAACGAGCGGAAGACCAGGAGAAGGCGGAGAGCGAGGAAGCTGGAGGGGCGCCGGACTGTATTTGAAGGGCCGCTGCGTCACGGGCCCGGCCGGTGAGGGCGAGGGTTTGGCGACAGAGTTCGGCCGTGTGCCGAGGGCGCGACGCGGGTCGAGCGAGTCGAGCGAGTCGAGGCGGCGATTGCCACCGCGGCCGAACCAGAGCAGCAGCAGCAAATACTAGCAGCAAATACTAGCACTGTAGGAAGGGAATATAATAGCAGACGCAGCAGCAGCAGCAGCAGCAGCAGAGCAGTCGAGGGCCTGGGGAGAGTTGCCGGCTGAATGGCGCAGGCAGCGGCCGCAGCACTCGAGGCAAAGCCAATGCGGACGCAGAGATTACTCAAGCCCGGCAGACCGAACGCGGACGCTGCAAGTTATAAGATACTGAATGTTAAATGCATACAGAAATACAGTAACGAGGCTCAGATATTCTACGTACCGCGGTCTTTGAGGCCCTCTGCAACTGCTATACGCTGCCTGGCTGAGAGCGGCTATTATACGCGCAGCTCTGCGTCTGCCCTGCCCAAACCAGCTACTTCTCCGGCCCTTTGTTTACCTGCCGCCGGCCACTCCACATTCTTCCAGCGCCTCTTCCCACTATTGTGCTGAGCAGCCAGACCGTGCAATCAACTGATTTGTTCTCAGCGCTAGCAGCGTCGCCAGCCCGCCAGCCTGTCTTTTGCCCGCTCTTTCTCTCCTCCACTTGCCTCATCTGTCGGCTGCGCGCTGCGTCTGCCGCGTCTGCTTATGTCACCACCTTACCCTGGACGTAGCACAAAAGCAATTATCCTGCAGCGGCTGATCTCCGCTGTGACTCTGTGACTTGGCTCACGGCCCGCCGGCCCTCGCTCCGGAACTGCTGCGTCTGGCGGCCGCGACGAAGCTGGAGCTATCCATGCGAGGGGCGGTTCGTTTACGATAGGCCTATCAATTGGCATGCGGGAGCATCAGCCTGGCGCTATATCACGTCGCATTAGACCGCTGCTGTGCCTCACTAAACGTCTAGGCATGCTCTCTCGAGACGGCCTATCCGTTTTTGCCGCCAAATCCCCTTTCTCCTGTCTCTGCGCGGGCTGGTTCTGTCTCTGCACGCAAACGGAACCGTCGGCCGGCCGCGCACCCGCACACGAACCCAAGGAAAGCTACGTTTCCACCGGATATGTCTGCTCCGACATACGAATACTTTTCTTTTTAGTTGCATTGACTGTTAAACGACAGTATGAACGTCATTGGATGTTCGGGCAGATCTGTCGACCGTTCAACCACGTCATGCCTATCAGGCAGATCAAACAAACCAAATAATACGTCTAATAGGACTTCATCTAACTCTTAACCAATCCATTCGTTTTCCATTCTTTTTTTCTTTTCTTTTTCACCACACGCACCATGATCGTCGTCGCCGCTCAAACTATTTTCCGAAACCCGTTGAGAATTATTAGCGCATTCTGACAAAACTCTCTTACGCGCTTCGACTAACCGAAGACCAAACCAGTCTCCAATCTTGCTGGTTTCTATTTATGGATTCGTAGATGTCTATTTGTCCAGTTTTATATCTGGGCAGTGCACTACGTACACCGGGGCCAGCTCGACAAGTATTGCTAGCAAGGACTAGGAACAAAAAATAGTTCCCTTATAAGCAAAGACTTCTCTATCAGAATCAAATCCGTACTGCATGCTCACTTCCAAAACACTGTTCCCTCAAACAACCTCCTCGCCGTCCTAAACACTGTAGCATAAGCAAGTTTCAAACCCGCTCCCGCCTCCTCCTCCTCTTCCTCTTCGAATTTCGCACCAACAACAATCTTCCCGCTCGCATGTCCAATCGTTATCCCGTCCTCATCGACCGGTTTCCGATCTTTAGCTAGCGCGCCATACACTACCGATCCCGGAATCCGCGCCGCAGCCGCAGTCGCGAGAGCCACGGTTATCGGAATCGCGCGGTGCGGTTGTCCTACCGACATCGCGCGCACGACGACGTCTATTTCCGCCTCGGTCAGAGTCGTAGCTCGATCAAACAGCATGTGCGAAGAAGGTTTCGACACGATGCAGATTTTGGGTATCGATGTTGTCAATTGCGCCTCAGAGAGTGATTTGACAAAACCCATCTTGAGAGCGCCGTGAGTGCGGATTGTTTCCAGACGCTCGAGAACGTCGGGTAGCAGTTCGAGTTGATCAGGTAGAATCGCCGGATTGCTCAGTCCTACATCGTCCGCGTTGACAAAGATCACCGGGTTGGCAGCGTCAATCAAAGTAGCCGACACCGGTCGACCAAATCCCGGCAGCTTGTCAAATATATCAACCACGTTCCCGCTCGGCAACAGCTTTCCCGTCTTTGAACCCCCGGGATTTATGAAATCCAACTGGATCTTCGCCGCTGTCCCGCTGACTCCATCGATCGCAAACTGTCCCTCTGATATCGCTTCGACGCCAGGAATTACCGGAAACGTAGAATGAATGATCTTCCCGGTGTTTGTATTGTGAATCCGAACCGTCGCAGTCTTGCCGTCGGCCTTAACCACAGCTTTGCGATCGACTAATCCCCAATCATACGCAAACGGTCCCACCGCAGCACTCATATTCCCACAATTACTTGCATAATCAACGTACGTGCCCTTGACTTGAATCTGCGCAAACGTGTAGTCTACATCAGCAGCCTCGACACTAGCATCCCCAATCACGCAGATCTTGGATAACGACGAAATCCCACCGCCCATACCGTCCAATTGCCGCCCATTCGCATCAGGCGAGCCTATAGTTGCCGTGAAAATCGGCGCCCAGTCGTCGCGCGCCGGCGGCAAATCCGACTGCTTGAACATGATTGCGCGAGAGGTTCCGCCGCGATAGTATGCGGCCGGAAGCCGGTGTTGCGGGCCACGCAGGACATTTTGCGACGTAAACGTGCGGAGGTGAGCGAGGGCTTGAAGTTGGTTATTATGTTGATTGCGAAGGAGGTTGGATATACGCGATAACTAGGACCTTTTGTTAACTTTCAACATCACAACCACATGACAACCAGGCGTACCATTGAAATAAAGCGATTCACTAAAAGAACGCGGCCCAGCAGAATTGCAAAGTCGCAGCTGATCTGAATGCTGGCCGGTCCTTAATTCGGCGGATAGAGTTAACCGAGGCCCGAAGAACAACCTAAAGCGGTTAATGAATAGGCGCCCTACCTAACTGCAGCCAACCTGAACGGACATGCCCGTTTTCTTACGCATTTTTAGTTTGCTACGCCCACACTATTTGACAAAAACAGAAAGTAGGATTTTATTTTAAACACCGTAGACACTATATGCAATTGCAACTTCTTCTCCAAATAAATTATAGACAGTCCAAAGAAACATCGTAGATCACTGATTTTGACACAATGCGCGGCGGATCCAGCTCCGCAACTAAAAGGACCGAGGCGCACTGACCCAGCGCCAGTTTCATTACTTGAGCTTCCCCGCCATCGGCAGTCTGGGGGGGGAGAGATATTTCGGCTATAGCAGAATGAATTGTTTGTACTGTCCGTGACATATACTTACTGACATAAATGCGAAGCAAGTATAAGCACGGGATTATAGAAATAGCTTGGCGGGATTTTCCACGCACATTTTATGGAAAGCAGATTCCCCCGTCCAAGCGCGTAAATTCGAAATCACGAGCCGATCGTCAATAACGCGAAAGGTCTCGGGATAGTCATGCGATCTGTCAACTCTGTCCTTTGCTTCGCCGGTATGCGGCCAATCGCTCGCGTACAGCAGCTGATCGGGCACTTGGATCGCAAGATCGTGGATTATGGCGTGTAGATCGTCGAAGCCGGGCGCGGAATGCGACGCGCGGTAGAGACCTGACAGTTTGATGTATACCCGTCCTGCTTTTGCTAGACGGATCAGAGATGAGTAGCCTGGCTGGCTGAGAGGGTCGGTGAGCGTGGGGTCTTTGGACGGTCCGACAATGCCTCCTAGATGGTCGGCGATGATGGGAACCGGTAATGACATGACGAAAGGGAGCAGATCTGATAGCGCATTAGTCCTCTGACCGATATAAAAGAGCGCAGGAAAAAAAAACCATGACCACTCACCATCCCAGATATGTCCCTTGACGTATAACTGCAGCAACCAACCGGGCAAGAGCGAAATCGCAGACGCAAACTCGGTAATCATTGATCCGAGTTGCTCGGCACTGAAGCGGATACTCGCCGACGACTCTAGATTTATTCGCAGACCACGCACGCCTCGGCGATGCAACTCTCTCAACGAGTCCTGAGTCACACTGGATATGTCGACGACGGCGATTCCTCTCGCCCGGATAGCCAGTTTCGAGTCGCTGTTGAGCGCATCTAGCGATTCGACCAGGCACGAATTCTCCAGACCATACGGCGATGGTTGCACAAGTACGAGATTTGTCGGCGAGGCAGTTGACGAGATTGATTTCGAGAACTCGACGAGCGCGGGCAATGGCGCCTCGACGGGCGAGTAAGAGCGGGTGGCCGAGTACGGATGCGACGCCGGCTCGAACACATGCACATGGGTATCCCATGCTCCCGCGGGCAGGACGTCCATGGTCATTCCTCAGCAGCAGGATATGCTATGGGCAGGATCCCAGAGTCGTCGGAGAGACAGCATCGGTGACGACGGAGGTTGGTATGAAAAAATACGGACAGCGGCAAGGCCATCCGAAAGCGAGCGCAAAAGAGCGCGAAACGCGCAACGCGACTATCGGCTGTCAAAAAGAAAGCAAATGGGCCGTCCGCTGCGCCCGAGCATGGACCCGACCTTAAACATCCCCGGCCTTGTCTTCCCCTTTTCTTTTCCCGGCCTGCCCTGCTTTCTTTCTCGCCCTCCCCGCCCTCTCTCGCCTCGCTTCGTGCACTTCGTTGCCCTGCCGGCCGGTACAAAACCCGCCCGCCAGCACATGGCCGCTTCCAGCCCTAGCCCTCCGCGCGGGCTCCTCCGTCTCGCCATCCTCATCGCGGTTGGTCACGGACCGTGAACGCCATCGTCCTGTTCTGCTTCCTCGCCGCCAGTCTCTCTCTTCTCCCGGCACCCCGCTCTGTCTTCTACACCTCTCGTGCACATGCTACGCGCACAGGATCAGACTGCTAACCAGCAGTCGCCTGCCGGCAGCGCCACCTCGTCGGGCTCTGCTTCTGTGGGTAACTCTACTCGCACGAACTCTGGGCGCAAGCATCGGCCGGGGCTCACTCGCATCCAAGTGGCGTGCGAGTACTGTCGTCGACGCAAACAAAAGGTATTTCCTACTTTACTGTCACTATTGTCGAGACCGCGACTGACAAGCTTTAGTGCGATGGAGCTGTGCCGTCTTGTATGACATGTATCAAAACTAATAAGGAATGCGTCTATCCCGACCGTCTCACTTACCGCCAGTATCCGCGCGGATACGTCGAGAATCTCGAGGATAAAGTCCGAAATCTGGAGGCGCAAGTACGGGCGATGCGCGAGTCAACACATAATGGTAGCGAGACTGCGAACTCTGAATCACCCTCCGTGCAGAGTCCACCTGGTATGTCTTTTCTTGATCTACGAATAGTATTGCCGACTTTGACGCTAATCTTGCTGGTATAGACGAGGATGCTACGACCGAGTCTTTGATTGCTGATGTCGGATATCTCTCGCTTGAAGGTTCCTCTGAGAGGCGGTATATAGGCAGTTCGAGTGGCGTGCATTTTGCCCGTATCCTACAGTCGACATTCAAATGGTCTGATTCCTCACGAGCGCAAAACTCGACTCTGCCATTTGACGGAAGACATGATTCCGTTTCGTACTCAACCACAATACCCTCGTCAATAGACGCCCTTCCTGACCGCGCCTCCGCGGAAGCACTCGCCAACTCATTCTTCGCCACGCGATGGCCGCAACATCCATTTATCCACCGGCCGTATTTTTATGCGAATCAGTTTGAATCAACGTTTATGATGCCTGATGTGCGGACGCCGAGTAGTGATGCGTTTATCACGTTGATGATCTTAGCCATTGGCGCTATTGATATGCGGAAATTGAATATTAGACATCAGTATGAGCCGCTGCAGTATTACCAGACTGCGATGGAGTTCCATGTTGACGCTTTAATTGCGGGCGATGATTTACAATCTATCCAAGGCCTTGTATTACTCACGATGTTTGCTATTAATGAGCCGCGAAGTTTGAATGTGTGGCATGTTGTCGGTATCATGATCCGTATGTGTATCGACATGGGCCTTCACCGGCAACCAAGCAGTGGTCTGCCGCTCTACCAGCGAGAAATCCGCAAACGGATATTCTGGTGTGCCTACATTTTTGACCGCAGCGTATCCCTGGCATTAGGACGACCGATCACGATCGCGGATTCAGATATAAACACCGAATTGCCGCTGAACCTGACTGATGATGACTTACTTCGTATTTCAGAGGAGCAGCAAGATTGGTCGCCGCAAGCTATCCAGCGTCGCGACTCACAACTGAATTTACCCTCAAAACCGCCGTCGCCGCTTGATATGTCTGCCTTCTTACATATTATCAAACTACGACAACTTAATGCCGAGATTCAGTTGAATTTTTACCCGGCAAAGTCGGAAAATATCCAAGCCCCGGCTGTTGTCGAAGAGAAGCGGAAAGTGCTTCGCAAGAGCCTCGAAGAATGGATTCTTAACGCGCCGCGATATTCGGTGCAGACTGAGAGTACGTTCCAGTCGATGGAATGGTTTCAAATTGCCTATCATAATTCACAGATTCTGCTCCACCGACCATCGCCGGCTGTGCCGACGCCGACTATGGAATCAATGCATACCTGTTATTCTTCTAGCGTCAGCCTGATCAATTCCTATGTAGCACTCTACGCTAAGAACAGAGTGACTTACACGTGGGTGGCCTTGCTAGGCTTGTTTATGGCTAGTGTGACTATGTTGTATACTCTGTGCGCGAGCGCGGAGATTCGCGCGTTGACGAATTTGCCGGCAGTAGAGCAGTTGATTAGGTCTTCGATTTCGCTGTTTGATGCGATGAGCGATATGTGGCCGATTGCGAACCGGTGTATTTTTGTCATTGAGAATTTGGGACCGCGGACGCTTATGATGTTTCAACAGCCACAGCAGCAGCAGCAGCAGCAGCAGCAGCAATTCCATCAACAATTACCGCAGCAAACACAAATGCCGACCATGCACTCGTCCGATGAGTCGCCTATGAACCCCGGATTCCCTCAAGAGCCAATGATTTCACCGCACTCTTCTATCCCGATCACCTCGAGTCCTTTGGGCTTTAATCCGCGATCCGACGGGCCGATAGTCAAGCAGGAATCGCTGCTCAGCAGGTCACAGCCCAATCCCACAGTATGGTTTAACGATCCAATGAATGAGTATAAGCCGAATTACAACACCGGTATGGTCGACAATCCCATGTACGCCGCTGCGTCGGCCGACGTAGGCATTTCCTCGTCCACGATCGACACCGCACATCCATACTCTGATCTTGCGATCCACTCTCTATACCCGGACTCAATGAATGTACCGCACGGAGGGGTATCCGGCGGGAGTAGTATGCCAGGGGCGCAGTTTGGCGGAATGGGATTCGATGGAGCGTTGACTGATTCGAATGGGAATCCGATTATCGATATGGGGTATTTGAATAGTCTGTTTGATATTGCTTCTTGATTTTTGTGATGGTTGGTTGACGGTGTTTTTCTTTTTTTTGTTTCTCGAGAACGGATAGTTGTTTGAGAGAGGATGTTTGGAAGTATATAATAATTACCTTAATACGATGTACATTATGTTAATGATAGCAACGATGAGTATAAACTAAACCGAACTATGATTAATGCCCATCAAGCGCGATTGCAGTCGACGCTAGCTAATGAATGGTAAATTAAAGTATAAACAGTTAGAGCTAGTTCTCGGTATGCGCCATCCGAAAAATCCAAGAGGCTATCAGGCGTCACATATTTAAGTTTACAGTATGCGCGGGGTGTTTTGAGTAGTTTGTATATAAACTAGTGAAGTTTGCGGTCCGTTGAGATTCGCGAGACAAAAGCAATGGCAAGTGTTTAACATTGGTGACATGGATAGTAGATTGAAGAAGGATGAGAAGATTAGGAAGATCTCGTGGTCGAATTTGGTGGTTGGTGCATGTATGAATTTATTTCAAGGTGAGACGATGCGTATTGCCCCCTGCCGATTTATGTGAATGTGATTACTGACTGGGGATAAAGTCACGACATTCGGGCAACCGTTCGAGGTATTGAAAACGCAAGTATGATATTCTGTTATTTTATGTCCAAGTCTTAGGGAAATCGGGCATAAACTAATCGCATGCGATGGGAAATAGGCGGCTGCGAATCGCAATGATACGATCCTGCAAGGCGTGAAGAAAATCTGGGCGCGAGGAAAACTCGCGGGTTTCTATCAAGGACTGATTCCATGGGTACGTCTATTTTCATTTCAAGCATCTTGCAAATTCAGATGATTTATCAACTGTGTAGGCGTGGATCGAAGCTTCGACAAAGGGATCGGTTTTACTATTGACGTCTACGGAAGTCGAGTATTTCTCGAGGAATACACTGCGCGTATCGCCTACGACTGCCGGAATACTCGGAGGGGTTTGCGGAGGTGCTGCGCAGTCATACTTGACAATGGGTAAGTTACTGTTTTTTGCCTGTACGTCTTTATCGATCATGGCTTAACTCCTCATCTAGGCTTTACGACATGTATGAAAACAATCGAAGTAACCCGCAACAAGACAGCGACCCCAGGCCACCGTCCTCCAAGCACATTCAAAGTATTCCGACAGATTCTAAAAACGCAAGGAATCCGCGGCGTGAATAAAGGCGTCAACGCGGTCGCAATGCGACAAATCACTGGCTGGTCATCGCGCATTGGCATCTCTCGGTTCGCAGAAACTCTTATCCGTCGTTTTCATGGCCACGACTCGGAAAAGAAGTTAGGCGTGCCGGATAAGATCCTTGCGTCGACAATAGGTGGCGCGCTCAGTTGCTGGAACCAACCGTTTGAAGTCATCAGGATCGAAATGCAATCGCAGAAACCAGATCCTCTGCGTCCCGAGAAAATGACAATGTCGTCGACTGCTAAACATATCTACAACACAAATGGCGTCAAGGGGTTTTTTAGGGGCGTGGTTCCGCGGTTTGGATTGGCGGCGTGGGCGACGATTTGCATGGTTGGACTGGGCGACTTGGCGAAAGAGCAAGTTGCCAAGTTGGAGACGAGGAACTCGCATTCTCCATGACTGTCTTTTTTTTTACTGCATTACTATGGTGCGCTGTGAATATTAGAGAATTGTATCAGGTTATTGAACACTTTTCGTGCTTAATTTAATTGGAAGCGTCCACAGTCCTTGAGCTCATGAAAGTGTATCTCGACCACCGAAGACCTCATATGATCGAGAGGTTTTAACTCTACTTCAATAAATCGACTCTCATCTTACAATGCAGTGTTGAGTATATTCATGCCAGATCTATCAAGTAAACCACTCCAATGGCTCAAGCGAACCAGCCCAACGGAGTCGACGTCTTATACCCCTTATTCTCTCCCTGCCATCCCCTCCCATTTTTCATTAACAAGTACTCTGCTTATCTGCCACACTGCATCATCTCTATTACCATAACTGGGAACTACCAATCTACAAGATAAGGGTCTAGTAACGTCATTCTGTCAGCGAACAGGCGCGCGTTTCGACTGCGCCGCGCCAGAGAAGTCAAAGACTTGGTTATTTCGACAAGGCTCATAGATCAGATTACCAAGCTGCCTCTCCTGATATTTCTAGTTTTTATCTCTCTTTTCCCTTCTCTTCTTTTTTTCTGCAGTCAATAGCGGTGTTTTGAACATATCCGTGATTCGTGAGGATTATTACAGGGAATTGAGAGTCAGGATAGGAAAGAACTGAGATGACGTCGTTACCTGATCCGGAGTCGATGCAGCCGACGACCGAGTTGCAGAATATGTCTTCGGCGCGGAAATCAGGGACTGAAGTCCAGCATTCGTCGCCTGTGCGTGGATCAGCTGTGGTGTCGAGTTCGGAAAATAGTCAAGGGCCTGAAGTCGGTGAGTTTTGTAACGGATAGAGACGATGACGACGGGGGATAACTTACTATATTCATTCTAGAAGAGGAGCAGAATGAACTCATGAAAGCCGCGCAACGGAACGATGTCGCTGAAGTAGTGCGGTTAATTGAATCCGGCGAGTTCACAAGCCAGGACTGTTCGGTAGACGGTACAACCGCGTTACATTGGGCCGCGATCAACAATGGTGTCGAGACTGTCAATTACCTTCTCGAGCATGGCGCCGAAGTTGATAAGAAAGGCGGGGAATTGATGGCTACGCCGCTACTATGGGCGTGTCGTGTTGGACTGTCGAATATGGCGTATTTGTTGATTCAAAAGGGAGCGGATCCGTTACGGTCTGACGCTCAAGGGTTTAATGCTTTACATATCGCGATCCATTCGTCGAATATCATGTTGATTGTTTACTTGCTTCACCAGGGTTTACCAGTCGACTATGCTGATCCTCAACAACGTACGCCATTGCATTGGGCCGCATACCAAGGCGATCCGCTAAGCGTCGACGTGTTACTCCGCTGGGGCGCCGACGTAAAGCTGAAAGACGACACGGGATTCACACCGCTTCACTGGGCAGTAGTAAGAGGCAACATGACCTCCATGAAACGCTTAATCGAAGAAGGCTCGGACGTGAAAGCAGAGACTGCAGATGGCAAGACGCCAGCTATTATCGCCAAGGAAATGATGTGCTATCCAGTCTGGCTTCACGCCTTGAAGAAAGCAGGTCGTGATCCAGAGGGAATGCCGATTCCGAAGCGACTGTCGCCATATATGATGCGCAATTTGGTGTTTTTCTGGCCCTGGCTGATGTTATGGGGTACAGTGGAGATAATCTCGTATATCAATGCCTTTGTTGCCATCCTGTTGAGTATCGGGTGGGTGTGGGGCATGCATACTGCGCTTATGAAAATTATCGAGACTGGAAGCTCAGGATCAGTGCAACTGCATAAAACCGTGAGTGTTGCTATATAGATTTCATTGTGTTGCGTGATGCTAATGAGCGTATAGCCGTATCTGGCCGGTATATTTTCCGGTTCTGCATTTATAGTCGCCATGCGCTGGGTTTTTTTCATCCTCCCAGGCACATTTGGCGATGCGATTGCTATGAACATATTATTCTTCATCACGTTTGGTACTTCAATGTTTTTCTTCATTAAATGCCTGCGCATGAATCCGGGGTACATTCCTCGCCCGGCGGGAATTTCCGAGCAGCGAGAAATCATTGATGAACTATTAGCGCTAGGAGAATATGATTCGAGACATTTCTGTATATATTGTTTTACAAGACGACCGTTGCGAAGCAAGCATTGCCGAGTATGCGAGCGGTGCGTTGCGCGACTTGATCAGTAAGTTGTTGAGTTACTAAGTGGACGTGAGCGCGAGTTGATGCTAATGGGTTTGCGATAGTCATTGTCCGTGGATTAATAGCTGCGTCGGGGTTAGAAATCACCGACCGTTTTTGATTTATGTTATCCTTTTGGAACTTGCGATTCCTATGCTTTTATACCTCACCTACAAATGTAGGTATTCCCCCTTGTCATCTTTTTAGATGGTGTTAACTCGTGCACGTTTAGATATCTCCAAAGTCGACGACGACGATGATGATTACGAATGCCTGATCGTCAAAGACGAGCTCTGCGCTCTAATAAGCTACGACCCTTTTACACTCTTTGTAGCCCTGTGGTCCGCTCTCCAACTAACTTGGGTCACGATCCTCACCGTCAGCCAATTATACCAAATCAGCCGGGCGCTAACGACAAACGAGGCGTATAACCTGCACCGATACGGATGGATGGGTGGTACGGGTGATGACGAGCCTGTGCCAACTGGGCTTGCTGATCCGTTTGATGCCGACAAGCCCGGTGCGTTTACACATAACCATGGACATCAGCATAGAAATCCGATTGGATTCTGCTGTCGATTATTAGGCGTCACTCAGTTCATGGCGCTCGTGGCCGATTTTTTCGCGGGATCGTCGGTCTTGGGATTCGTCTCTGCGTCAGCGGGTAGACCTCGCGAGTCGAGAGCGCGCAATGCGGTGTCCAACCATCATAATCCGTTCGATGGAGGACTTTTCGGCAATTGTAAAGATTTCTGGAATACGGGCGACAGCCTGATAAACCAAGACCTTGTTGACAGCGAAGGAAATGGAGCGGTGGGCAAGATTCGAGGGAAAG
Source organism: Myxozyma sirexii (assembly GCA_030568315.1). Classification (NCBI taxonomy): domain Eukaryota; kingdom Fungi; phylum Ascomycota; class Lipomycetes; order Lipomycetales; family Lipomycetaceae; genus Myxozyma; species Myxozyma sirexii. The sequence goes on along the minus strand of JAJLTT010000004.1, from coordinate 645,640 downwards.
CTGTGGACTATTATAGGCTCTGGGATGTTAATGTTGGAGACGGGAGTATGACGAGACGGGTTCATAACGCGGAGGAAGATTACGAGGCCTTGCCTGGTGAAATTGTGTAGATGATTTATGATGGGGGTGTTTATTTTTATTTTGAATATATTGAAAAAGAAAAGTATATTGGCGAGGGGGTATTCTGAGAAGTATGAGAACGGCAGGGTATCACGCCGCGGGTTAAAGATATCATCGAATACGGGTATCAACAGAAAACGCAGAGTTAGAAATCAAGATGGTCAGGATACGCTTGAGCGTAAAGCTCCTTCTCAATCTCTGCAAGCTTGGCAAACACGCTTTTCACACTATCCTCCTCTGTTCTCCACAGCGCAGCAATCGTAGCCGCAACCATCCACGGCGTGAACTCTTGTTGGAAAAGTTCCATGCCGGGCATTATTCGCGCGGTTTCAATTACTGGAACCAAAGCTAGTTTGTAGAGAAGATACGGGTTGAATGGGCGGGAGATCTCAATTGGTCCTCGGGTGCTGTCTGAACAAGTGGAAGTTCCGGAGGTGGGTGAGGTCTGGAGATGCTGGTAGGGATCAATTTTGACTGCTAGGAGCGCCATTCGCTCATACACCAATAACACGGCATCTAGAACCTGTTCGCTGAACGACTTTTGCGCAGTACTTATTAAATTGTGAATCTCCTGTCGACGACAGAGATTCAACTCTGCATGCTGCACGATGTGGAGTTGGTATTCGATGCGCGGCAGATTCAACGCCTCGTCTAGCGATTTGAGCCGTAACCGGGATTTTTCAAGAGCTTTGAAAGCCGTAGTCAGAACCGTTAGGTGGAAAGACTCGTTGAGTGTCGTAGGCGATGAACTTTCAGACGACATCTTTTGCGGTTTTGGAAAGCGAGTGCGCGGCAGGGTGGGGAAGTTGTTAGACGTGGAGATTTGAGATGCAATTGGTTTTACTTGCAGCTCAGGCTGTTTGCCAATTCAACAATCACCACTTTGGGATCGCTATTGCCCAGATACTAAGTTTTTTTCATTAATTCTCGACATTTGCATGTTTCGAGTTTGCTTTACTAATCTGACGACAATCCGAGGAATCTTGGTAATCGTGTTGGAAGGCAGTGTCGATTCAAGTATCCGACGCCAGGCATTTATCTAGCGTTTATGCCATACCTGTTATATTACTGTTATACATATGCTGTTACCGCAGTAGTAGTGAAGGCTGCCTAAAATTTGTATTCCCCAGAATAGCACACACAAACATAAATAGGTAATAGCAACAAAACTGGGTCACAAGATAATAGATTGGTGCCGCCGGATACTTGACCCGCCGCAAGTTCCCACATGAATTAGTGATACAAAATAGTCTATAAGAAATCCACGTCGTGCTCTTATTTCCTTTTCTTGCTGTATTATTCTCTGACGCTGTTCTTTACTACTCGCCAGTTTTCCAGCGCGTGAAGTAATTTTTTCAAACTTCGAGTCCTGTTGATACACTGCAATCTATAGAGCAAAGCTAGACGCCTAACTTCACACTCAAGCAATGTCATCGACAATCAGCGCTTCAGCGCGCCATATCGTTCGCAAATCACATCTCCTGACGCGCATTGTGCCTCTGCGCACATTTTCCGCCATCGCGACTGAGAATCCTGCATCAGCTACACCGCCCGAGACGCAATCGAGTGTCGAACCAGTTCCCACGCGCCGTCGACGGCCTACGCGTTTCTCTGACGTGCTAAACGCTGGTCCGTCGTTTGATGATTTTCTGGTACAAGGGGCGGGTAAAGATGATGTTATTAGTCCTGAGCAGCGGCGGAAGGGGGAGATTGTGCGGTTGCCTACGTGGTTGAAAACTGATATTCCAAAGGGTACAAACTATACGAAAATCAAGGAGGATTTACGAGGGCTTAATTTGCATACTGGTATGTGTTGACATCGTAGAGCGAGCTTTTTGAATAAGTTATTGACCGAGATATAGTCTGCGAGGAAGCGAGATGTCCAAATATCGGAGAATGCTGGGGCGGCAGCGATAAATCCCAAGCAACAGCAACAGTGATGCTAATGGGCGACACATGCACGCGTGGCTGCCGCTTCTGCAGCGTGAAAACCAACCGTGCACCACCACCGCTTGACCCGCACGAGCCGGAGAACACGGCGGCCGCCATCGCGCAGTGGGGGCTCGGATACGTTGTTCTCACGACTGTTGATCGCGACGATTTGAGTGATGGCGGAGCACATCATTTCGCGGAGACAGTGATCAAAATCAAACAGAAGGCGCCGCATATTCTTGTTGAGGCTTTGACGGGAGATTTCCAGGGGGACATGGATATGGTTGCTGTCATGGCGAATTCGGGCTTGGATGTGTACGCGCATAATGTAGAGACTGTTGAAGAGCTGACGCCGTTTGTGCGCGACCGTCGAGCTACGTTTAGACAGAGTCTGAAAGTTTTGGAAAAGGCGAAGAAATCAAAGCAAGGTCTGATTACAAAGTCTAGTATCATGCTCGGCTTAGGCGAGACTGATGAGCAGATTGAAGCGACTTTGATCGAACTTCGGAAAGTCGACGTCGACGTCGTTACATTCGGACAATACATGAGAGTATGTTTTTACTTAATCTTTCTCATACTCCCATGCTAACTGCTGAATTATAGCCCACGAAACGACACATGAAAGTGGTAGATTACATCACGCCGGAGGTCTTTGAAAAATGGCGACTTCGCGCTCTCGAACTTGGATTCTTGTATTGCGCTAGTGGACCCCTTGTTCGGTCATCATATAAAGCAGGTGAAGCATTCATTGAGAATGTTTTGCGTAAACGCCAGAAGGCTACTGATACTGCGGTGTTTGAGAGAGCCACGGAAAGCATTGGGACGCAGTTGTAAGACGCGGGTATGGGCCGCTAGAATGGTATTATTTGTTTATATGCATCGCGTCGATTATTGGAAATAAAGTAATGGGCTGTGAAGAACGATGGTGTTCAAGAATCCTCTTATGCCGATTACTGACAACGCGCGTAATCAGTTTGTCGAATCGCGGTATCCAAACACGTTGTGAAAAGCGGGATATAGAAGGCGTTTGCGAATGATATGGATTAAGCGGTGCAAAAGAGACATATCCGTCCGATGTTCTACATTCGAACTTCACATATATTGACGATGAATAAATTGAGATAATGAGTTCATAGTCTAACAGTTTCTCTTTGCAATTCTACGCGGATCGTCACTCATATACTCTCTGTATCCCGTCTTAAAAGTCTATAACAATTAAGAGAAGCGTAAATGACCTTTGACTTCGATTGGCATGTCAAAAAAGCAAAAGTTTAGATGGACTATTTGCTCAAGACGCAGTTTGACTTCTCAAATACTTTTAGAGTTCTACAGATGAGCAAAGACTTTATCTTATGTTGGTAGTCTGTAATTACGATGAATATCAGAAAATACAATTTATTATACCGATAAATAAGTGTCTTTCCTTGCGGTAGATGCGACTGAAATTCGATTGAATTACGCAAATAGTTGCTCATTCCACAAGTTTCTAGATTACGCTTGGAATTTTAGTTTAATTATGAAAAAGCAAATCAAGGCATTAATCGGGTGATTTGTATATATATGATATTTCAAACAAACACTGGAAGCAGATAGTAAAACAAATAAACAAAACCTGCTGATTTCACTATAATGTATGCGACAATTCATCTATGTAATCCTGCCTTCAGTCGCATAATCATACAGGAAATAAAGGCAATCATCCTTATCCTTCGCCGGACGCCGTGTAACTGTCATATAGGCCAACATTCTAATTCAATCAAATCCCAGCGCAACTGAGAACGAAGCCGGAGGAAAATATAGCAGCGGATCTGTCGACATTGGATATGGTAGCGGGTCGTGCCTTGAGTAATTTATCGAGTTGGCAGGGTATTGCAAGGCTGATTTTCGACAGTCAAGACTGGTGTCTATGCTGTTTGAGTATGTGCTTAGATATACGTTATCTTGAAGATTATGCTCATTCTGAGCTTGCACCGGACTTAAAGCAGTCGACTCAGCAAACCAGTCCAACGTCGCATCATCTGTAACCCTTCTCGTACTCTCAAACTCATCAGTCGAAACCGAGATAAACGAAATAACCGTATTTTCGAAATCGTTGATGAAGAATTCAATTTTATTCTTTTGATTCTTGCGTTGTTTGCGCGCAACGCGAATTGACTTTTGTCGCTTGCGTTCGCGTTCTCGGTAGACTCTAATTCTCTGGATTTCGGTTTCGTCAAGAACCTCGCCTCGGCGCTCGCGAGCTATGAGTTTTCGTGCGTCCATGCTGCTTCGGTGAGTGCACTGAGGAGAGATAACAGTGAAAGTTAAATGAAGGGGAATAAGAGAAGGGATGAAAAAGAGAAGAGGATGATAATGGCGAGGTAAGGCGATATAAAGTTAACGGTAGCGCGCCTCAGACCGTTGGGATGCGACAGGCAAGGTTGAGCACCACCCCGCATAGGCTTTGACTTATTTCCTTTTCTTATTCTGGTGAGTGACGGGAGCAGTGATTGCGTTTAGCGAGAACCAGCATGGGGGCGGACTGGCTCCCGGACGTGCAGCTATAGGCGCGAATTTGGATCTGTATCGATAGGGCCAGGATATAGAAGCGCCGGCTGCAACAGCAAAGACTGCTCGCTAATGGAAGAGACCGTGAAGCTGAGACCTTGATCTTTCTTTGTCTTTGGCCGATAGCGGCTGCAGCATGCTCAAATCGGGATCAGTCAGAGTGGGCACCAGCAGTGTGAGCCGCCCAATTAATGAATAGACTGTTTATTAGTTTGGAGCTGAATTAGAGCGTACTCAACTTGGACAATGCAAAGATTGAGCGAAAGAGCTGAGTGAAACTGGCTGAAGAATGGCGCACAGTATTATGCGGTTCGCGTTGGTGATGTAACATATTACAAATCACCATTCTTAACTAAAATAGTTCCCGATGACTCGATTGAATACGATGTGAACGCGGGTTACGCGCAATCAATGGAGATGGCTCACACTAGGTGCCTCCTCGAGACTTGTCTGCATTGGTAACATAACATTGCACTGCTTCCGTGTGCGCGGTGATTCTTTACCAAAGGCATCAGTCGCTTCACCGTGAACTTGCCAAATAAACCACTTTAGAAATAGAACGTGCTCGCATAGAGCTTTTATCGATCTCTCAATCGCCGTGCTCTTATCTAATCGTCGCCGCTTTGCTATATAACCTCCCTATGCAGGCTCCCGACCTTTCTCGCACACGCCGATCACCCGGCGGTTTACCGAAGCGGGGAAAGCCGGGTCGTTTTGTTTCCCACATGTCAAATTAAACGGACAGGCGCGCTTTCGGGGCCGATTGTTCGCGACTGTTCGGGCGCGGAGCGATATCCGTGGATTAGCAGTTACAGGCAGGCCCGGAGAGGGTATACGATACAGGTCGTGTACGGATACAGTGGTTATTACTGCGCAGCCAGCAGGTTGCAGGTCACGAGCGCTCTCACTGCAGTCCATCTCTTATCTCTATCTGCTCACCGCGTCCGCAGCCTGCTTCCGGTTCTTTTGTGCGAATGCTCCACACGTGACAAAAGACAAAGGCTCATCGCAGCCGCACCCAAGCCGAGCAGTGCAGTGCGCCACTCAAGCGGACGAGCAGCCGGCAGAAGACGAGTAGACCGCTCGTCCACGTAGACAAGAGAAACAAAGAACTTATGAGAGAGATAGAGTTTGGCGTGTCTGTACTGCAGACTCCACTGCTCTACGCAGAGCGGGAAGGGACAGCGAAGACGGGCGAGTGGGCGAACTGACTGACGTTTCGCGGCCCAGATAACTGCCCGGCACAGACACCTTTGGCCCGGCCGCCGGTACGAAAAACCTTTACTCGCTGCCCGAAGCTCTCTTCTTCTTCGCTTTCGCTTTGCTGCTCTGCTCTGTTCTCCCGTCTGCAGAACGCCCTTTTTGCTACGATATCCAGAGCGCGGTATGCTTCTTTCCCTTAATCTGCGCGAGTCGCCCTCGCGACCTGTGGCGGTGCTTATCAGCCCTATCGTCAACTGACTTTTTTTTTTCTTGCCGACAGCCCTTCTTCTCCCCACCAAGTAACACCCTCGTCTCGCTCGCCATGGCCGAGAAAAAAGAACGGCCGCTATGGCTCCGTCGGACGCTGTTTGTTGTCGACTACCTCATCAGCCAATGGTTCATTATCGGCATGGGCGTCTTCGTGGCACTGGCCTACAAATTCCCAAACGTGGCCAAGAACCACGGCCATATTCGTGCCGACATCACGATTGAATATATTGCGGTCGCCATTATCTTCGTGATCTCGGGAATGAATATTCCCCGAGTAAAGCTGATCCAGGAAGCTGGGCATTGGCAGGCTCACTTAGTCACTCAAAGTATGTTTGTCGAGACTTTACTTTGTTTGGAAAAATATCTATTTACTAATTCTGGAAACCAGTTACCTCGTTCCTAATCACCCCGTCTATCGCCTTCGGCTTCGCGTCCGCGATTCGCGTCGCGCACAACCCAAGCATCAGCGAATGGATCCTAGTAGGCTTAATCATCACAGGCTGCACGCCGACGACCGTCTCGTCCAACGTCGTCATGACCCGCACCGCCAAGGGCAACGAATCTCTTTCTCTCATTGAAGTCTCGGTCGGAAACGTGCTCGGTGCATTCGTGAGTCCCGCGCTGGCGCAAATGTATCTCTCGAAGAACTCGGGCTTCGCTTTCGGAAATCCGACTGCCGATATGAGTTTGACCGAATTATACGCCAAAGTCATGAAACAGCTCGGATTGTCGCTTTTCATCCCCTTGTTCGTCGGCCAACTCATCCAGTACTTCTTTCCTAATCAGACGAAATATGTCCTGACAAAGTTCAAGCTAGCCAAAGTCGGCTCGTTCTGTTTGCTTCTACTTATCTGGTCTTCATTCAGTAACTCGTTCGCCTCCGGCGCGTTCCAACAGGTCTCGCATGCCTCGGTGATTATGATTTGCTTCCTCAACGTCGGCCTCTACCTCCTCTTCACCGTCATCTGCTTCGTTCTCGCCCGCTGCCCGCTTCTTCCGGCGAAATACCATTTCTCGCGTGCCGACACCGTCGCCATTTGTCTCTGTGGAGCAGCAAAGACAGTAGCCTTAGGTGTCCCGCTCATCAACGCGCAATACTCCGGTAGCGCCGAAAAGATTGGTCTGGTATCAATTGCTCTCGTGCTCTATCAAGGCGAACAGATTCTCGTCGCGCAGCTGCTCGTCCCTATTTTCAAGAAATGGGTGGAAACTGAGATCCAACAAAAGAAAGACCTTGAGGCAGCCGAAAGTGCCGCCCAAGCTCAGGATTCGAATAATAAGGACGCTATCCAGTTGACGGATGTCGACGCGCAGGTCGTGCCGGGCGAAAGTACTGGCAGTAGTCGATATAGCTCCGAGGTCGAGTCCGGATTAGTAAACGGGGCAAGTGCAGACGTTAAGAAATCTTTATAGTTGCGCTCTGTTGTTTTAGTAGAATGGTTTCTTGTTGACGTTGTTCCGCGCGATAGATTAGATCTAGAGATTATAGATTTTGTTCTTTGTCTTCGCATTTAGTAGTAATTCTTGTGTAATATATATATCAATTTAATCAGATTCAATGTATTATATTATATTTTTCGTGCAGTATCTTCTTGCAAAATGGAGAATACTTACGAGCAAAATGAGTAAAATTGAAACTCCACCCCTTTCCCAGCGCAAAAACACCATAACTCGTAGCACAAAACCGAATTCCATTCTTAACCAAACATTTATATAAATCGTCGTATAAATCATGCCGCCTGTGGACGGAGAGACCCATTGCGCCTCTCATGCTCTGAATGCCCTAATTCGCTACTTTTCGTTCCGGCTTCGGCATCTTCTAATTTCAAATCATCGTAAACTCCATACGGATACATGGCCAGCTCGTCATCTGTCGGATACGCGTGATCGCGAATCTCATACCATTTGTAATTGAACAGCGAATCCATGCTTTCAAGACTACGACCGCTTGTCTCGGGAACCATGATGAATCCATAAAGCCAGGAAAGAGCACACCATGTGCCCCAGAATATAAAACATCCCCAGACATTCATTCCGCTCAGCAAACCGGGCGTAGCTTTCGTGATGGCGAAATAAAAAAGCCAGTGGAAACCTTGCGACAGGGCTCCGCCGAGTGCACGGACGCGGCTCGGATATAACTCAGAACCAAAGATGTAGGGAAGAGAATACAATCCGATAGCCCAGCCAAATGCGTGGATGTAGATAGCGCCGATTGCAGCGCGACTTGCGCCCACGGGCATTCCGTCAGGGTCTGCGATATAATACTTCAAATACCCACCGAGATAGTAATGACAGCACATTTGTACGATAACGCCGATTAAAAGGGACTTTCGACGACCGACGGCATCAGTAAAGAATAAAGAGGCAATCAAAGTCGTCATCAGCTTCGTAAAGGCGTAGAGACCGGTAGAATAGATTGTCTTGTTATCGCCTTCAACGCCGATGAGTCCGAAGATGGTAGGCAAGTAGTTTGTGATTCCATTAGCACCTGACCATTGGGCGAGGAAATACGCCATAAAAGACAATCGTAGACGACGTAAATTAGACGCACTGGTAGTCATCTCGATCATTTGCTTCTTTAATGAAAGGCTTCCATATGTATGGAATTCATGCTCGATTTGTCCCTTAATTTCTGTAAACTCAGAGACGACAGCGGGATGATCTTTAGACAGATGTCTGATCTTGCATAGCGACACCAGGCTCTCTTCATAGCGTCCGCGCAGAGCCAGCCATCGGGGGCTCTCAGACACAAAGAAGGATAAAGCAATCGATATCACCGGAACGAACACCTGAACAAAGAACGGGATTTGATACTGTAATGTCAAGTTTGGAGAGATATGGATATTGACGCCGTATACTACAAAGACGCCAATCATCTGTGACGCAAGCATCCATAGGTTAAACCATAGAGTCATAAGACCGCGAGTAGCTTTTGGGGCTACTTCAACAATGTAAGTGGGACCGATGACGGTGGCGGCCCCGATCCCGAAGCCAGCCCAAAAGCGGCCAAAGTACAGGGCACTGATATTGCCATAGGCAAAAGTCGAAGCCAGACAGCCGGTGAGATAGACGGTCATGTATATTCTCAGACACCAGATACGGCCCAGTCTATCGTTGAGGAACAACGAAAGAATGGCGCCGATACCGGCGGCGAGGTTGACGAATGAGACGATGTTTGAGATCTTGCCGGAGTCCTTGTCGGGGTCGATGTTGAATTCACGATTGAAGGACGCGAGCTTGGTGATGGAAGCGCAACTGCCTTCGTCCCAGCCTTTTGGCATGCCCGTGCAGGCAAAGACAAAGACACAGAGAAACAGATGGCGGTTGTAGATGGCGGGAGGCGAGCTGCGGATAGCGCACATGTACTTGTAGAACGGAGAGCGCGTCCACAGAGTGGAGGGGCGCTGGACTTTTGTCTCATCGGAGGTGGACATTGTTGCGGTGGTGGAGGCGAAAGGCGGCATGGCGAGAGGGATTATAAGACTAGAGGTGTGTGATCGAGGAAGAGCGGGCGCCGAACAGATCACAGAGCCGGAGGATCAGGAGATAGTAACAAAGTCGAAGACTCAGATCGGCGGGATGCAGCTGCAGAGACGAGTCTGACTAAGGCGAGATCCCGCTAGAGACGCGAGGAAACGCGATGCGGAGGAGGGTGAGAGACTGTTCGAACAGGCACGCGGCAGGCAGGAGTCAGGCAAGAGCCAGTATACGCGGAGATATATGGACGCAAATGACGAACATGGCAGTGGATAAAAAGATAAAAAGAAAACTAGGTACGGCGAGCGTTGCGGTGAGGAAGCGTTGTGGAGCATGAATACCCGAGCATTGGGAGTGCACCGTGAGCCGTGCAATCGGCACCGGGTTAAGGCGCCGATCAGCAAGCTAGCCCGCGGTGCATGATTTTGCGGCGCAGCTAAGTATAGACGGGCTGGCGGTGATACGGCGCAGAAAGAGCAGGAGAGTACATTAAGTAGTAGGGAGTCGATAGGGGTGCAATATAGATATAGGATCTGCTAATAACTTGCGCCGGTTCCGTTTTATTAGTTCATGGATCGCCTACAGACCGGGAAAGACCGCTCAGCTAAGGCTTTTAATTAATGAAAGGTAGTTTACTTACTTTAGTTAACTTACTCTCGCTGCCGTTTGAACTGATTTGACTCACCGCCAGCAAGTAGCCGCAGTCTCGTGCGCAGCCTCACTAAGCTGTATTGCAGCAAACCTAAGACGGCTGCTCTCATATGTCTTACTAAAATGAGTACAGTATTTACTAAACAGCTGATACAATGCTGACTCAGTGCTGACGAACGCGTACCGCCAGACCTGGTCTATCTTTATCTTGTTATGAGATGCCCGGACAGCCCCCGACCACATCAGCTTAGCTCCTAGTCCACGACCGCCAGCCTCCACTCAATCCGCAGTGACGCCGTAAACCACGAGGAAGCAGCGAAAAAGTTCTGCAGAAATCCACGGCAGTCGAGAATCTGTGACGAAAATTCGCCAATTGCGCCTCCAGAACGCCACCAACGTCTTGACGTCCTCTTATCTGTTATGGGCTCGCTACTGCGGGTTTTAGCGCGCTGCGTTTCTGTACCACGCGCCCCAGGAGTGGCCTTAGGCGCCTGCTGAGAAGGCGGGGAGCAACCATTTGCCGCGCCTTTCTCTGCTGCTCCTGCTGCTCGTGGACTCTGCGAGGAGGTGCGAACGCGCTGCTGCTGTCGCCTGGCCGCTATCTGCCGTGCTTCAGGCTGCCGGCCAATGGCAGCGCCCGGTCTTATCAGCAGCCGCGGACTGCGCTGGGCCCGGCTTAGCCCGCCGCCGCGTGAATCCTCCGCTCGACTCCGCGGCCTGCCTCGGGCTGCCCTGCCCGTGAGTCGACGCTGCTAAACCCTCGGCCCGGCTGCGCGTCTTCGCGGCCGCATGTTCTTTTCTATTTCTTTGCCCGGCCCGCAGCGCGACCTCCTCTGCAAACTGCTTTGTGCTCCCCGGCTCCCGTCTTTAAACCCTATTTGCACTGCGCTAGCCCACTTCGGCCTAGTCGTTGTCCGCTCGTTGCTCTCTCGAGCCCGACTTTGCCCAACCTTCAAAAACTCTCCCGATGTCGGCCTCGGCGCCTTCTTGGCTGCCTCTCTTCCGCTACTTATACCTGCCGCTACGCCTTCGCGCTCCTCCTCGTGCTCCGCCCCTCCCCGCCGTGTCCCTTTCATGGCTGTCGAATTCAACTCCACCCTCCCGACCGGCGGCAACTCCGCCGTCGACGATCTGAACGTCTACTACGACTTTGGTGACGTCTCCTACGTTCTCATCTGCGCGGCAATGGTCTTCATCATGGTCCCTGGCCTCGGCTTCCTCTACTCTGGTCTTGCTCGCCGCAAGTCCGCCCTCTCCGTCATCTGGGCCTGTCTCATGGGCGGCGCCGTCGCCATCGGGCAGTGGTACTTCTGGGGCTTCTCCCTCGCCTTCTCGCCTACCGCCACAAACGCCTTCATAGGCAACCTGCGCTCTATCGGCCTCCGCAACGTGCTCGCCGCGCCTCCGGCTGCCACTCCGCTCGTGCCTGAGCTGCTCTTCGCCTTGTACCAGAGCATGTTCTGCGCCGTCACTCTCGCCATCATCATGGGCGGTGTCGCTGAGCGTGGACGCCTCCTTCCCGCCATGGTCTTCTGCTTCATCTGGGCCACGATCGTCTACTGTCCTATCGCGTACTGGGTTTGGAACACCAACGGCTGGGCCTACAAATGGGGCGTCTTCGATTATGCCGGCGGCGGACCTGTTGAGATCGGCTCTGGTGTCGGCGGTCTGGCGTACTCCTTCATCCTCGGCCGGCGTTCTGATCGTCTTTTGCAAAACTTCCGTCCCCACAACGTATCGCTTGTCACGCTCGGAACTATTTTACTCTGGTTTGGCTGGCTGGGATTCAACGGTGGCTCGTCGTTCGGGGCAAACCTGAGAGCAATCTACGCGACTTGGAACTCGAATTTGACTGCCATTTTTGGCGCCATCACCTGGTGCCTTATGGACTACCGTCTTGAGCGCAAGTGGTCCACCGTCGCGATCTGCTCTGGCTTCATCTCTGGACTCGTCGCGGCTACTCCCGCCTCCGGTCTCATTCCGCTCTGGGCTTCTGTGCCGCTTGGTATCATTGCCGGCGTTGTCTGCAATTTATCTACCCAAATCAAGTTCCTGCTCAAGATCGATGACGCGCTCGATTTGTTTGCCGAGCACGGTGTCGCCGGTATCATCGGTCTTCTCTGGAATGCTTTTTTTGCCGCCGACTACGTGATTGGTCTCGATGGCGTCAACATGGGCGCCTCTGGTGGTTTCATCAATCACAACTGGGCACCGCTCTACAAACAATTCACCTACGTCGTCGCATGCTCAGCCTACACCTTTGTCATGACCTGCGTCATCTGCCTTGTTCTTGACCGCATCCCTGGCCTGAAACTCCGCGCCGACGAAGACGCTGAAATGCGCGGTATGGACGAAGATCAGATCGGAGAGTTCGCTTATGATTACGTTGAAGTACGTCGTGATTTCATGGCCTGGTCGGCGCCTACACATACGGATGGAATCCCCTTGGAATCATACAAAAACCAGCCTACTTTGAACGCGCCGAGGCCTTCATCACATTCGACGTCGTCGAGCGCTGAGGGTGCGCAGACTTTAGAAAAGGCAACCCCGAGGACTGCATAGTTTCTGTCTATTATTGATTTTGGTTTGGGTTTTTGCTGTGCATTATGATGTGATTTTCGAGTTGGCGTTTATAAGTTTTGTCTTTTGTTTTCTTTTGGATGGTTTTTGTTTAGACTCGATGGTTCTGCTGCACGCATTTCATATAGGGATGGATGTGAAGGGGTGATATGTACTTGTGTGTAAAATATTTACATGGGAATTTTATTATGTACTAATAAAATGAAAAAGCTGCATAGATGTTTTGTGAATCCAAGGTCTTGTAGTATATTTTTGTCAATTGATAGAGTTAGTGTATCAGCTATATAACCTCACATAACAAAAACTAAGATCAAATGTGTTTGCAAGACCAAAGCAAATCGTGAATTGTACAAATATCGGGTTTTCTATTGGCTATATACACATGTAATCATATGGGTTTGGTACTGTTGGTCATCACGAGCGAGCATGGGAATACTCCCAAGCGAAATAGAGAATATCCGCGAAATTGAAGAAAAGCACAAGCAAGAGTGCATGTCCTTCGATCACAATACTGCGGAGGATAAAGCATATATTATTTGAAGTGGTGCGATTGAAACTTTGGCACTAGGACGGTCCGAGTATACGTGTGCAGACTGGAGTAAGAGGTTTGTATCCCGGCACGTTCGCCGACAAGTGCAAAAGAAACAGAATAGGAGGAAAAAAAACAGAAAGCGGGCTTGATGCCAGGTCGCAAACCACTTTACTTAGCTTCGATAAGCTCGTCACGAAACACGATATGTCGTCAATATTCAAACACGCTTCTCAAGAACATAAATGAGAATTATCTTGTGGCTAAAGATGAGCGACGCGCGTGGAGTCAATTGCAGAAGATATTATGGAGACAATATGTGATGAAATCTAGGCGGGAAGGTAAACTGGCTAATCAGATTACTATAAAGCGCGAAGTCCAGCGGACAAAGAATGGGCTTTTGAGAAAAGAGGTCTCGGGAAAGGTGTTGTTGGCTGCAGAGAGTAAACTCATATCAAGGAAACGTCGACGGACTAATGGTGTTGAAATCGGTGAGTATAAATAGTTTTGTTTACTCGTCTTTGTACTTTTTGATGCGGTGCTGACTTTTGAATAAGTGCATGTTGGATTGATGTCGCTGGGAATTATGCTGGTCAATTGTTTGAAGAACTCGTTTGTCAGACCAAGTCCGCAAATCTCTATTCTTCTCGAATCGAAAGCCGCTTTCAAGAAATTCCAAGAAGCTAGGAATTCAACCGGGCTACTCATAATTCGCCGTTCGATTAACGGGAAAGATCACGAACCGGTTGAGGAGTATGTGAGCGAGTTTCCGGCATGTGATATATTATCTACAAATTCCATGAAATTTATTCCCAATTTGGTATTGAGTTCCGGGTCGTTGTCGCTGAATTTACAGATTCTGTCAACGTTGAAGACGCAGTTACAGCCTCGATCGAATGTTGTCATTCTCATGAATCGCGGCGTGGGATTATCTGATATCAAACGACATGTCGAGAAGCTATGGCCGTCGACTCGTGCACGACCTACTATCATAGCCGGCCACTCCACTCATTTTCTCGCATTGAAAAAGAAGGCATTTACAGCCGAATTCAACAAGGATCAAAGCGATGGACAAGTCGCGCTGACCCGACTTTCTCCGTCGACGACGAATATCTATCATCCTAAAATCTCCTCTGATTGCGATCAACAGACTGTGCATGAGCGCCGACTTGTCTCAAATCTAGAAACGCAGAGACGACAGCGTTTGACGCCTTTACTCTCGGCGTTTGCGAAATCGAATTATCTACGCGCAAGACAAGTGTCTCAGCGGACGTTTATCAGTATACAAGTCAACTCCGACCTTTTGCGGTCGGCTCTACGTCCGATTCTTGATCTCTCGAAAGTCTGGAGCGCTACGAGAGACGGGTGTATGACTTTGAAGGCGATTACCGACACAGTTCTCCAATCTAAGCGGCGGCTTCGCGATCTACCCGAATTACACGAGCATTTCACTAGCTTGGAGCTTGGGAAGCTAATCAAAATGCGCCACGTGATTGATAAAGGGTACTCGGTTATCAAAGAGCTTGGCCGGAATTTCTTACACCGGAATTCCTTGGTTGAAGACCTCGAATCGAAAAGCGCACAATATATTCTAGAATACGATTTAGGTTCGCAATGGGATGACATGCAATGGCACAAAGAGCTTGAGTTTTCCGTGCCGTCCATCACATTTCTTAGTTTATTGCGGAATGAAAAGTATAGACAATCGGGCGCGGTCGAACGAGCTTATGGGGTTGACGAGAGACGACGCCGCGAGGCGAGGGTGGGTATTGTGTCCGGATTGCCGTACTTGGGTAGACAGGAGTCGTTTTCACGGTTTGGACCGCTGTGAGCTTGTATATAGTGTATCGTATCGCATCTGTCAGTTGTAGATATTCAAAATGGGAATCATTTCAGGAGTTTTAGAGTGCAGTAGTCAGCAGACACAAACCCCTCGCTGATATCTTGACGCAACCCGCGAAGCATCGTCGCGCTTATGCTGCAAACAATCGCCTGCGCGACGAGCAAATGCGCCCGAGAAAAGCAAACGCAACGAGCACGAAAACCCAGCGCGACAAGCAAAAAAGGAGTAATTTTAATTTTTTAAGGTTGAGGGCCGTAAACAAAAATACGCGATGAGATGAGATGCCCCTGAAAATTGAATTTTTTTCATCTCAAGTGTCGAGTCTGTGGTTTCCTGTTTATTCAGAATTGCGCAGCGGACAGTGTGGGGGGTTTTGTGCTCGGAATTATGTGTTTACGAAGAGCATATCAGTTGGCGGGGAGTATTGGGGGGAAGGGGATAAGTTACGGGGATGTTGATGACAGTCGACAAATCATGATGTCCACGCGCAGGTTCCGTGGGATTATTACACGACTGCCTGCCCTTTTCGCATCGAATGATAACCTATTTGCTTGCTAAGACCTTACAATAGATTTCTACAAAATACTTGAATGTGTTATGCCCAAAACCAAGCTTTGCCAATGTGATTAGAAGAATGGAACGTGGATTATTTAAGGCGTGTCCATTATAAAACTTAAAAATCGCATCAGGCCCAACCTGCAATTTACTCACTCCGCCTGTACACTCTCCCACTGCTTCGCTTCGGTCCCATCATTCCAACCATTCCGCAGTCGACTGGTTTCTTCTATAATCTGATTTCAAAAGAAACCGCAGATACCTGTGAAGACATTTGATAATCTGCGGTTGACAAGGTCGTGCTTCGATAAAAGGGAACAAAAGACCTCCTTCTCTCCACATCGATTCCATCAAACTGCCCCCCCCCCCCACCAATTCCTTCAGTCTCACAACAACAAACGGCGTGAAATATGGCCGGAAAACGAAAGAGATCGCGAAAGACTCCTCGGGCTCATAATTTATCAGACGACGACAATGACGGTGAATTATATGCACCGCGTACATCCAGACCACGCGTCAACTACGCCGAATCCGATGGCGACGACCACCTTTTCGACGACGATGAAGAGGAATCGGCGGACGAAAACGTAATCAAGGATGAAGAAGACGAGGCCGTTGAGACGCCATCGGAGGATGACGAAGATGGAATTACGAGAAACGGACGCCAGGGACGGAGTTTGCATGTTCGACTTCGATTGCGGAAAAACGCGGTGAACGGCAGTAAGGGGACAAGCGCGGGTGAACACGGAAAATCCTACGATCGGGAAACGGATAATACTGAACTGGCTGACGAGAGCTCGGGCACCAGGCGGTCATCGAGACGCGCGTCTGGCGACCATCAGGAAAAGAGCTCACCGTCAACGAAACCAGAGCGAAGGTTATCAGGAACCTCGATTCGACAACAATTACTTCAACAAGCGGCGCAGTCGGCTCCTGAACGCTCACGAAGTTCTAATCGCGCCTCTTCGCAGATTCCGGATGACGATGAGTTCGAAGTAACTTCTGAGAGCGAGAGCGAGGAAGCCAGCAGTTCATTGTCGGAAGTCGGTAACAACGATCGCTTCGTCGTCGAAGACTCTGATTTCTCAGATACCCTTACTCGGAGACGGAGTTCACGTCGAGTCACCAGATCAGCCGCTTCGCGGCCGCAGAAACTGAGTGAAACAGACGGCGACGACGAGCCGCTGACTTTACAAGAAGAACTCGCAGAATTGAATCCAACGCCACAGATCCGCCGGAAAAATCTACGCGCAAGAAGGGCGGTCAATTACCAGATTCTACCGCCGCCGGCTACAGAGAATTACGATGAGATGTTCGCGCCGTCTGAATCCCGACGCAGGACGAATACAGGAGGCAGAAGGCTGTATTCTACATATGGGCCGTTTGGTGGCGCTGGTATTAAATCTCTTTTTGGACTGCGCGGGCCCGATAGTGGGTTACAGGCCGCTGGAGGTGCTGCTGATTCAGACTCGTCAGACGACGAAGCAGCGAAGAATCCTGGGGCAAATAAATTGCCTAATCTAGGTGAATTGGAGCAGGTCACGAATCCTGCGTCGTCATTAGGTCTCGTGAAGAAGAATAATTTATCAGATACCGATCCGTTGGGCGTTGATATGAATATTGATTTCAGCGCTGTCGGAGGTCTTGATGAACATATCCGCCAGTTGAAAGAGATGGTTGCTTTACCGCTTCTTTATCCTGAAGTGTTCCAGCGATTTAAAGTTACACCGCCTAGAGGAGTATTGTTCCATGGACCACCGGGCACGGGAAAAACGTTACTTGCTAGAGCGCTGGCGGCAAGTTGTTCCACAGATGGCCGGAAAATTTCGTTTTACATGAGAAAAGGTGCGGATGCGCTTTCGAAATGGGTCGGTGAAGCGGAAAGACAGTTGAGACTGCTCTTTGAAGAGGCAAGGAACACGCAGCCCAGCATTATCTTCTTCGACGAGATCGATGGTCTCGCGCCGGTACGATCGTCAAAGCAGGAACAAATTCATGCATCTATTGTATCTACTTTGCTCGCGCTGATGGATGGCATGGATAATCGTGGTCAAGTAATCGTCATCGGAGCAACCAATCGACCAGATTCTATTGATCCGGCACTACGTCGTCCGGGTCGTTTCGACCGCGAATTTTACTTTCCCCTTCCAAACGTCGAAGGACGCAAGAAAATCTTGGAAATCCAAACCAGTAAATGGACGCCTCCGTTAGAGCCTGGATTTATTAGCGAGGTAGCCACGTTGACGAAAGGATATGGCGGTGCTGATTTACGAGCTTTGTGTACAGAGTCGGCGCTGAATGCGATTCAGAGACGGTATCCGCAGATTTATACGAGTTCGGAGAAGTTGGTTATCGATCCTAGTTCGATCACTGTCTCGCCGCGAGATTTCGTTATATCGTTGAAAAGTGAGTATCGCTTTAATGCCTTTTTATGTTTAGAGAGTATGAATTAACAGAATTAGAAATTATCCCGTCGTCGCAGCGATCTACTGCTTCGAATGCGGCGCCGCTTCCTAAACGCGTCGAACCGCTACTCAAGCATACTTTAGATGAAATCAAAGGGGCGTTAGACAATGTTATACCCCGACAGAAAAAGATTTCTGTAGCGGAGGAAGCAATGTTTGAAGAAGATACGACTGACGGCGGATTTGCTCGTGAGAACATGATGCAAGGTATGTATTTTTTAATTTATTAAGAAGAGATGGAAGCTGACCTGTGACGAAGAATTTGAGTCGTCGAGAATATTCAGGCCGAGGATTCTTATTGCTGGACCACAGGGTATGGGACAGGAGTACCTTGGTGCAGCTGTTATGCAGTACTTGGAAGGATACCATGTGCAAACGTTTGATCTGGCGACTTTATTAAGCGATTCCACGCGCGTAAGTGTTTTCTTTGTCAACAGTGTTCAGCATTTCAGCGACATATATTAACTGACACGAGAATAGACTGTCGAAGCGGCAATCATACAATTATTCGTCGAAGTGAAGAGACATACACCGAGCGTAATCTTCATTCCCAACATTGATTCGTGGTATAAAACACTTTCCCCCTCAGCATGGATGACGTTTCAAGGTCTTTTACGAGGCATTTCGCCTGTTGAGCAGATTCTGCTGTTGGCGATTGTTGAGTGCGGGTTCGAGTATCTGGATCATGAAGTTAAAGCACTATTCGGATTCTCGAAAGCAAATCGGATTGAAATCTGTAAACCGTCTTTTGTATGTATTTGTCATTTCATTTGTGCGGAAAAGTGTGCTGGGGTTACTGACCAAGCGTAGGATGAACGGTATAAATTTTTCGAGACGATGACGACGCATATCTCGAATACACCACTAGATTATCCCGATAAAGAGAATCGAAAACGGCGAAAATTGGAAATACTACCGAAAGCAGCAGAGGACCCGCCTAAAGTTCTCACGAAGGCAGAGTTGAAAGCTCAGGAGGAGAAAGACAAACGGTTGAAGAATTATTTGAAGATTAAGTTGAGTGGGTTGATGGATTTACTGAAAAATCGGTATAAGCGGTTTCGAAAACCTCCAATTGTGCGTTTCCCCTTTTTTTCTGTATTATATGCTGGAAGTGGATATTAATAAATACAGGACGAGGAATACCTGGCGTACCTATTCGATGGAACCGAACTTGATCCGGCTGCACTGTACGAGTTCTCAATCACGGATGACGAAATGATATTACAGCGAAGCACGGGGAAGAAATATCATAATATGGATCTAGATGTTATAGAAGACCGATTGTGGAACGGGTATTATTGCACACCGAAGCAATTTTTAAAGGATATTTCGTTTATTCTCGATGATGCTAATACAAGTGGTGACCGGGAAAAAATCATCAAGGTATGTATATTGCCTTGTTCTATGTCTCGCGGGTCGACACGTGCTAATGCGGATATAGGCTTCTGAAATGCACGCCAACGTGCTAGTTTCCATTGACGAGATCGGCGATGCGCAATTCCTGTTAGATTGTGAGAGAGTTTACGAGCGCGAAATGCAAAGAGCCGAGATATATAAAGAGAAGAGGCGGAAGCAGCAGGAGAGAATGCAGGAAACTGAACGGCGGCAGCGCGTTTTGCTTGAAGAGCGGAAGAAAGTCGAGGCTGTGGAGCGCGCAGTGTCGAAGCCTAGGGCTATCGAGAATATGTTTTCGGATGACGAGAGCGTGGAAGTTGTTGAGAAGGGCGGGGAGAATGTGGTGGAGGTGCAGGAGGTCCACGCGGATGTCAGTATGCAGGACGCGCAAGTCACGGAGGAGAAAGAGGTTTCCGAAGTCGTTGTCTCGACGATCGATACCGATGCCCTTCCAGGACAAACAGATTTGTCTGGTATAAACGGCACGATCACGGAAACACCACATGAACCCGCGCCCGAAGAACCACCTTCGGCAATCCAGCCGTCGCCATCACCATCTCCAGAGCCCGAACACGCGCCGTACCAACTAGACAAACAGTCTCTTGACGAATTCCACTCGAAAATCGCACGCGACACCGAGAGTTTCACAATCGAGCAGCTCGAGCAGTTGAATTCGGCTATAATGGACGTCGCGTACAGGCGACGCTTGTCGTGGGACAGAAATGCGATTCTGAGAGAGGTCGTTGAGGTTGCTGGCGAAGTTGCACGAGATATTTCGGTCGCCGTTAGTCGGGATTAGGAATTGGGATTTGGGTGTATTTTATAGTGTATAGATGGATTTGTAAGAATCAACGCATATCATTTTTAAAGAATATTCTCATCAGTAGACGTAATAAATCAATGGGAACGATGAACTTGCCTATTGACGTAGTAACAAACCATGACCCTTACCCTTACAAGTTTGACTACGTAGAGCAAAGCAGAGGAGAATTTAACTTGTTTTCCCCCAAGACGCGATACGCAACGCAATCTACTTTTCAATCTTTTTGAAGATTTTCTTATACGATTGCGAATTACGAAGATAGCTGATAATGGAGTATGAGAACGGATCTCGAGAAGCGTACGGTATGTGAATATTCTGTTTGCGTGATGAAGGAGGAAAGAGAAGGGGATTTGTTAAAACGATTTTTTGTTTAGATGATCAGAGGTATGATGATCGACGATCTGCTTCGCCTATGCGTGGTGAAGAACACGGCTCGACGAGTGAATACGCGTATGTGTACCTATCTTTTCTTATTCTTAACGAATAATCTGAATAATTGACTCAATTGAAGTGAACAAAGTAAACCCGAAGAACCACGCAACACAGGCGACAACCTATTCGTGACTGGCATCGCACCTCGTGTGACTGAAGACATGCTATCTGAGCTTTTCGGGAAATACGGAGCTGTTGAGAAAGTTGAGATCATGACTGATCCGCATTCGCGAGAATCCCGCGGTTTCGGATTCGTCAAGTTTGAGAGTAGCGAGAGTGCGGATCTTGCTCGGGAGGCGTTACAGGGTCATGAATATGAAGGTCGCGCGTTGAAGTAAGTGTTCTTTTGCCTTTGGTTCTGTGAGGAGATTGGTGTATAGATGTTAATTGGTACTTCTGTTTAGTATCGAGATCGCGCGTCGTAGTCGTCCTCGTACGCCTACTCCTGGCAAATACTACGGTCCGCGCAGACGAGGTAAGTTTCTCCCATTGCTTGCAACTTGCTCGTATATTTACAGTCACCAGAACTGCCTCGCCGACAACCTCGCTACGATGATCGCCCATATCGCCGCGACGACGACCGCCGCCGCTATTCCGGCGACCACTATGACGAGCGCGACCGTGGTGATCGATACTACGACCGCGGGGATCGCGACCGTGGTGACCATGGTGACCGCGGCGACAGATATCGTGACCGCGGCGACCGCGGAGATAGATATCGCGACAGTTACCGCGACAGAGAACGTGATCGGTATTCCGATAGAGGCGGATATTCCCGATACGACGATTATTCTCGGTCATCCTCAAGTCGATATGACAGGGAGAGACGTTAAGTTACTATTTTCTTGCTGTTGAGATTTTTATTTAGGTGTGAGTATTTCCACTTCAACAGAGATACTGCAACAAGTTTTTTTACGACTAGCGAAATTAAAAAAAGAAATCTTTTATTTTTGTTGTGTACGATCGCTCGATGACCGATTCGCTTTTATATTATCCTACCATATTCAAATGATGTCCCTCTTAGTTGCGCAATTTTCATGTTTACGCGATTTATTGAGAAACGGCAATGCTGGATATATGACGTTTTATTTACGGTCCGGATACGCTATATTTGTTTTTTTCCCTATTATATGTACAGTTTCGTCCCCAACCAACCAAAAAAAAAAACTTTTGATTTCGACAAGAAAACAGCAAAAAAACCAAAATTCTATCATTAAACGACTAAATGCTACCTGCAACAAATAATCTTTTGGTTTCCAGCTTTTGTTCTCGGCTCAGCTACACGCTAGATCACAGCCTTCTTCGCCCACAGTAATTTCGACTTTTCCGTCACCCTTTACGCCACAGTACATTATTCATAAATTTAGTTTTATTCGACTAGTTTTATCAGCAATGCCTAACAGCTATACAGAAAATGACGACAAGGAAGTTGGATGACTTCTGATTATCTATAGCGATACTGTTCGTTTATTCTCTGATTTGATTTGAAAATACCCTGATATATAGCAGTCTGCGAAATGGAACTTGTCTTTTTGAGATTCTGTCTGCATTTTGGATTGATGTTTTGGAGTGTTAGAATGGATCATCTACGCGCGCTGGATTTCAAACTATTTTGAAATCTTGAAAAAAAAACTGAATTTTGCGAATGATGGATTATCGTTTCTTGTTAGCGAGCTTAATCTGATTCAGTGAAAAAGATTCGAAAAAACAGGTTGATAAACAAGACAGAATATTAGATGATGCAGATCTTTATTGAAGATTGAAATTGAGCTGATCAAAGAAGGCGATCCTCGTGAATAATGGAATAAAACAGTCTGACAAACAAAAGAAAACAATAAATCGACATACACAAGATAAATACGCAGGACTAATATGACAATTAATAGCCAATGAAAGGAACGAGGCTTTGGTGACACAAAAACCATGATGATGTTGTTAAGCTGAATCAAAATGATCTTTGACCTTGAAAAGAATACAATCCAATGGGCCTTTTTTTTTCCTATTAAGTATGACATTGCTGATTTGACGATATGTCAACTAAGAATTAAGACGAATATGTGACTCCTTCCACTTCTGACGACTCTCTTACTATTGAAACGCTCTGAATAATCTATCAAGACACCTCTCCCTTCTAACTCATTCAAAGACTTTCGGAAAAACAAATTGACAAAAATACACGGTTTCCTCTAAAGAAAAGTTAGTAACGGCGTCCTCTGCGGTAATCACCCGCATGCGGACGCCCTCCGCTTCTCGGTTCCGATGATGCGTACTCGGCATACCCGCCCCCGCTAGGTCCGGTGGGTATAGCAGGTCCCCTAGGAGGAGCATACGCGTCGCGAGATTCGACATCTCTAGGCCCACTAGCAGAGTGCCGAGGATATGCGCCACGCTCAGGGAATGTACCGCGCGCACTGTAAGCTGGGCGATCATAGTCTCTGTCGTTATATCTGTCATGGTAAGGTGGCGGCGGGCCGGGACGTTTCTCGGGGTACCCTCTGTCGTACGGAGCAGCGTGGTCGTCGAAGACAGGTCTGCTGCTGCGCGCAGGGTATTCGCGGTGCCGGTCAAACTCTCGTGGCTCCCGCTCGCGGCGGTCATATCTATCTCCGCTCGGAGCCACCGGACGCTCGCGGTCATAGTAGTCTCTTCGCTCGACGAAATCTGCGCGGGGTTGACTTGGTCCGGAGGGAGGGTATGGTTTACGCTCATGATAGTCGGCGCGACTAGAGAATGAGCGAACCGGCTCGCGTTCACGATAGCTATCATCGTGGCGTGGTCGGGCTGGACCGCGGGAGTATCCGCGGTCATCGCTGCTGCGACGAGGGTATGGTGCGTGCCGTAGATTGCTGCGATCGTCGTAGCGCGAAGGTCTTCCTCCGTAAGGTCTACGGTCCTCATAGTGTCCGGATCGACCGCCACGACCTCGGAAGTCACCTAGGCATATTAGCACAAAGCAGCCACAGACAGTTGGAAAAAAAACCATGTACCTCTTTTAGGATTAAGTCCATAATATTGGCCTGGGGTGGGTGTACGTGGTCGATTACGCTTGGCAAATTCGATTCTGAAAACATGTGAGTAAGTCAGACAAGGACAGCGGGCCAAGGATTGAACGTACTGAAGAGAACGACCCTCGACTATCATTCCGTGGAATTCATCTCTCGCAGCCGTAGCTGATTCAACGTCGGCAAATCCAGCAAACCCAAAACCGCGGGAGTCGCGCGTATGCGGATCTCTCATGATATGAGTGTTGACGATTGCGTACTTGTCAAAGAGACGCTTAAATTCGTCTTCGGTAACTTTGGGATGAAGACCAGAAACAAAGAGATTGACGGTAGCGGAGTTGTCGCCGGGATAGTCTCGCTCGCTGGTAGCACCGTTGCTGTTATCGTAGCCGTAGGAGGTATCAGCTTTATCAGCTTCAGAACTGGAATACATTAGCGGTGGCCAAAACCGGTCATAGAATTGAGAGATGTAGCTCACGTGTATTGTGGGTCATCAAGAGGCTGGTCGCCATAGTCGACCTCATTGACTGAAGCGTCGGCTGGGGACATCGATCTGCGAGAATCTGGAGGAGATGAGGTGGGTTAGCAGGTGTTGTTCACAGGCGTGACGAAGTACAGATGGCCGAGACTGTGATGAAAGTACACAAGTATACCAGCGTGGAAGCAATCAAGAACATATCGCGCCTCGTAAGACAAGATTGAGGGAAGAGAGCATACCAGAATTATCCGACATAGCGTGGGTAGAGAGTGCCTGCTCTGCGTCGAAGATAAAGAGACGAAAACAAAGAGAAGCTATCAGATTCGAGTGCGGATCCAAAGCGATGGAAATGTGAGCTCAAGCCGCGCGTAGTCATCAATGACTAAATGATGCTTACATAAGAGGCAGAACAAAGGTTAGAGTTTAAACAGACGCGAGGCGCGAGTCCACCGCCGCGGAACCGCAGCGCCAGCAGCGCCAGCAGCGCCGGATTTCCCGCCCGTGGTCGCAGCAGTTGCGCAGGAGCTCTGCCCGGCCTTCTTGCACGGCCACTTGCTTAGCTGCTCAGATGCCAAACCGCTGCTCGGCGCCGGCGCTGCTGCTGCTGCCTCCTAAGAACACAAGTAAGCCGCATGCGCTGGGGCTGCCGTGCGGCAGCCAGTGTCCGTCAGCCGGCGCCCGCAGAGGCAGCCGAGCGTGGGGCCAGTTCACGAGGCGGCCGGGCCTCGAGGCCGTACTGGACGTAAATACAGAATGAAAACAGTGCGCTGCGGTTGCTGTGCGTCTACAATGGCAGCTCTTCTTAGACGACAGCCGATTTCAGTATTTCAGCCGGGCCTGCGCCTGTCCTGAGCGCTGGAGGCTGCTGCAAATGGCTGCACACTTCAAAACGGCTAGCCGAACCTTTGTAAATAAGACAATTTCCTTTCTTTCCTTGCTCTCTTTTTGCATTTCCCTCTTCTTCTGACAATCTGCTGTGTTCTCCTTTTACTGAACTGCACTCCTGCCACGATGCTCCGCCCTCGCAAGCGGCTCGGCTTCCGCCTGTTCTCGCGGCAGTACCTCATCGCCTTCCTCATGCTCTCCACAGTCCTGGGCGTCGTCCTCGTGCTGCTGCGAATAGACAGCGACCTCGACTTCCATGCCGTCACTGACGATCCCGAGTTCCTGAGCCGCCTCATCACGCTGGGAAAATCTGAGAACCTCACGTATGATGAGTTTGTCTGGGTCGAGAACGAAGAGGAGTCCGCCGAAGACTCCAAGGAAATTGCCGAGCTGAAATCTAATCCAGGCATGCTCCAAGAGCTGCAGTCTGAGCTCGGCCGGGTCGCGCTCTCGTCAGAGATCCCCATCCCGACTGAACTTCTTGTCTCTGTCTGGCCGTCTACTACCTCTCCCAGCCAGCCTGCTGCTGCCGTGCCTACCACTCTTGTCCAGTCCGTGCTCGGCTCCCCTGCTGACGCTTCACCATCAACTCCTGAGCGCACACTTTCTCTCTCCAACGGTAGCAAAGGAGCCAACACTCTCCTAAACGGCGGCCTCGTTTCTCCGCAGCCGGTTACAAATCCTGCGGTTGCTACCGCTCCCGCTCACGCTGTTGCCGCCACAAGTCTCCCGTCAACCGCTTCCGCGGTGGCCATGGCCGTGGGGGTTAAGCCTGCGAAGCCAGTTCGTAAGGCGCCAAAGTACGGCAAGCTCATTGATACCCGCGATGGTCCGCGAGCAGTGCACATGCTCACTCCATCGACCACCATCAATGACCTCGTCTGCAAAAGTGTATTTTCCTCCGCGCTCAACAACTACCCGCCTCCTATTCTCATTAATTTTGAACATTCTATCAAGGACCCTCTCGAGGCGCATTTCCTCAAAATTAACGCCATTCACGAATACCTCGAGTCAGACGACGTCGAGCCCGACGATCTAATTATGATTTTTGATGCTTTTGACGTATGGTACCAAATAGACTTCAGCCGGCTTGTCCAGCGATATTACCAGCTGCAAGACCAGGAGAAAGCCCGCAAAGGCGCGCTATACTCTGAAAGCGTCATCTTTGGCGCTGATAAAGGCTGCTGGCCTAACCCGCCGACCTCGGCCGCCTGTGCAAAAGTACCGAACTCGACGCTTTCTGGGGACGTGTATGGTCCTCAGACAGACAAAACTGGCAATGGGTATCGGAACCGGCCGCGATGGCTCAATTCAGGTACGATTATAGGTCCTGCGGATGTCTTGAAGGAGATCTTCAAGCGCGCGTCAGCAGCTTCGAGAAATAGTTTCGACTCGGACCAATATGTGCTTGCAAATATCTGGGCGGAATTCGATTTACCAATCATGCTAGACTATACTTCGTTCCTGTTCCAAACGCTGACGCATTCGCACTCTGATGTGGTCTTCCTCTATCAAGACCAGATCGAAGAAGGAGAGTCCACCAAGGCACCGATAATCGATCCTCTCACCGGAACAAAATCCGTTGATGGAGGTAAAACCAATGCCAATCCTCTAGATTACTTCGACATCCTCGAAAACACACCGTTGACCCTGACACCGTTCTTAAACGGCACTCGAACCGCGCGTCGGTGGCGTTTGTCAAACCGGCATACCGCGTGGAATCGAGTATCTGGCAATGTCCCTGCCGTCATTCATCTTAACGGCGACAAATCATGTCTGAAGACGTGGTGGCATAAAATGTGGTGGGTGCATGATGTCAAGGATTATCACCAATGGTTCCGATTAAAACAAGTTCGGAAGACCGGGGGCGCGTTTCTGGATCATGCCGACGGCACGATGGAGTACAGAGACTTCAACACCATGTGCCATAGTTACGAAATGTTTGCCGTCGAGAAATCAAAATTTGACGGTCATAAAGTGCGAAAAGGAGAAAGACCGTCGATTGGTCCGGAACCGTTTATGGTCGGCATGAAACCTAACTCGACACCGGCAGACATTTGGGATGATTTAATCGCGCTGCGCGACAAGAAGCGTAAAGCTGATGCAGAAAAAGCCCAGAAAGCTGCCATGGCGGCGGCCGCGGCGGTCGCGAAACAGACTGCGACGAAACCACCTACGAATAATAAACCTGTGCGACGATGAATGAGAAAGAACGAGGCGATCAAGAAAGGCGTTCTTATAAGGGATATTTTGTTATACTAAAGTCAAATTGCGTATTTAATTTTTTTTTCTTTCTTGTTATTTTACATGTGTATACGTTTGGGTGCATTTAGATTGTAATGCTTTGTTCGAATTGTCTCCTGATAAATATATTTCGCATTTTCTTGGAAATCTGTGTGAGTTTCGTAGAACCTGACGCATTAAGCAATACCTTGTGTCTGTTCATTCATACGTGCCACATCTGCTTTACAAATGTGGGCCTCCAAGGCCTGTATCTGCACTCGGGACATCTGTATGGGCAGGCAGCAGCGTGAACCGCACAGCGCAGCGAATATCTGAAGATGGCGGTGCAACCTCGACGGGTTCGGCTCCACCTCACGATTCATTCTCCGCCAGTTAACTTCGCCAATGCATCCTCTGCATACTTGACATTCTCGGTCTCCTTTCTTCGACCAACCCACTCCGCCTTCGCATTCACCGCGTTCGCCAGAATCCCTGCATCTTGCAGAGCCTTTGCTTCTTTCCGCAACCCAACCGATACACTTTCCAACGTTTTTAGAAATAACTCTGCATTTTCGCGAAACAAGGCTTTTGATTGATCGATTGATTTGTCGGGATCGAGGGAATTTAGCGAGGATAGTGAAGTTGCAGAGTATGAGAGGAGCGAGATTATGCCCTGTTTGTTTGTTTGTTAGCTGTGTATAGGAGAATGTAAGCGGGACATACTTCGTCTATTTTTTGCAAATTTTCAAGGTGTAGATTGGCTTGCTCTGCTAAAGGTTGTCTATTTGACGATTCTGCCATGGCTGTTGGTTTACGAGATGAAGATTGACAAGAGACGAGTCCAAGCCGGAGATGCTGCGGCTCAATTTTTTACATCTGAAGTGTTGCTCCCATTGAACATTTCGGTCAATTCAATCTCACAAGAAGAAGTTACCAATGAGCTGACATGAGTTTACATATATATCAGAGACGTGCGCGAGTACTTGCGCCGCTTATAGGAAGCCTGGTCCAGACTCGCTGCAACCCTCGACGCACATACCTAGTCCTCGGCATCGAGACATCCTGCGACGACACCTCCGTCTGTCTCTACGACCGCTTCTCCTCGACCGCGCCTCCAAAGCTCCTCGTTACCCTTCGCGAATCGACGGATAATTCCGCAACACAAGGAATTGTGCCCATGACTGCCTTAACGCACCATCAATCTCACCTCGGCTCTCTAGTCGCCCAAGCGCTTCATTCATCGTCAAATCCGCTTCGCCCCGATCTAATCTGCGTAACCCGCGGTCCCGGCATGCGAGGCTCACTGTCAGCTGGCACAGAGTTGGCAAAAGGCCTTGCAGTGGCTTTTCAAGTCCCGTTAATAGGCGTGCATCACATGCTAGGCCATCTACTAACGCCGCGTCTACTCTCGAATCCGGACCTTGCGGGCCCCGCGTTCCCGTACTTATCGCTGCTGGCAAGTGGCGGACATACGATGCTCGTGCTCTCTAGATCTGTAGCCGATCATGAGATTTTGGCGAATACGATTGATATAGCAATTGGTGATGCGATTGATAAATGCGCGCGCGCTATCGGAGTGCAGTTAGCAAATAAAAACAGTTATGGTCCCGAACTTGAGCGGACCGCGCGCGTTTACCAGGACATGGTCGATAATGGGAAAATCATTGACGACGAAGTGAAATCTATTGAGATCCCTATCCCGATGCGAAATAAAACCCGCCGGACTGACGCCACTGCTTTCTCATTCGCGTCATACATTTCAATAGTCGAACGCGAGATTGTAAGCGTTTTCGGCGGCCTTGAAAAACTCTCTGAAATCGAGCGACTGAAACTCGCTAAATGTGTTCAAGATTCTATTTTCTTGCAAACTGTCGAACGCATAATTTTCACAATTAATCATCGATTAGACCCGTGCACGAAATCTCAGATTAAAGACTTTGTTTGCGCAGGAGGGGTTGCTTCAAACATGGCCCTACGAACTGCGTTGACTAAATCCTTGAAAGAAATTAATGGGTCCTGGAGAATGCATTTCCCACCATTACACTTGTGTACAGATAATGGTGAAATGATTGCGTGGGCTGGAATAGAGTTATGGGAGAAAATGGGGTTACGGACGTCGCTTGACATGTTGCCGGTGCCAAAGTGGCCATTGGAAAGATTTACTGAAAACGTGGACGGATGGGTCTATGATGCGGAAGGATCTCGAAGGATGCTTGAGAGCATAGACGGCAGCGCAGATAAAACAAGTTATGCCAATTTGTAAATATTTAGTAATAATGAACACTAATTCAATAATGCAAGGTTAACCCATCGACCTTTGGCCCAGATTATTTTCCTAATCCTTTCTTTTTCGAGCCCCGTGGTCCCCGTCCAGATTGGCTGTACAAATCAACTTTCCCTGCACTTTCCTCATTAGGCACCACCGGCCGAACTTCCAATCCGCCTTGCAAAACCTCGACGTTGACAAGTAACAACTTTGCATTTTGCTCATATTCATTCGCAACACTCATAATCTTCTCGTATACCTCTGCGCGCTCGTTACTATCCCTATCCACAAAAATTTTCTTTTCTAAATCAATTCGCAAGGGTATTTTATTGGATTCAATCAGCGTAACTAAGTCGCGCTCAATATCCTGCTCATTAACTCCGAATCTTGATGCCATGCGCGAAATATATCCACGTTTATATCCCTTGACGTACTGCGTATAGCAGTTTTCCCTGATTTGCGCAAATAGCTTGTTAACGTGATCAGCGAGCCAGATATCGAGCATGTAATCATTTCTGTGTTTTTCAAGAGTGTCGAAAGTAGCCTTGTAGTCAAATAAGACAAATGATTCAAGCAACGTGCGAACGTGGGATTCCGATTCTAAAAGCTCTTTAAAATTCGCATTGTTATCCAGTAAATCCTTCAATTCGTCCCGCGAATATGTGGCGAGCGTACATAGTCCGACAATGATAGCTACATCCGACATTGACAGAAACTCAGAGATACTAGGCAACGCCGAGGCGCTCGATGTTGTCGCAGTAGTATTTCTTGCGGGAGGCGCAAGACTCTCGACTTTAACTTCGAGTAATAGCGATGCAGCGAGCTTGAATTGGCCACGCGCAAGTCTCCAGACCCCTTTAACTGCATTGACGTATGGTTCAAGCTCGTTTAACCCGTTAGGCAGCTGTTCAAGTCTCGTCAGCGCGGTCTCGACTTGTGGCCAATTCTGCTGAAATACAGCAACTCTAATCAGATTAAGCGACAGATCTTTCATATGCTTGTGGGTAGTACAATAGTCTCGCTGTCTAGCATATGACTGCGTAGCATTCGCGAGCTCCCCGATTGCAAAATAGAAATCTCCAAGATCAGCGTGTCCCATGCGAATACTCTCTTTCAGCAGATTGTTTTTATACCGCTTCAGTTCCTGCTCGAGTTTCTCGCTTTGCTCGCGGTTTTCCCGAGAGACTCGGTCCATCCACTCTGAATCCGGACTAGATAGTGCATTGGCAGGTTCGATTGTATGTAGTCGCTCGACGGCTTCTTGGTAACTTGTCACGTCTTGCGTTTGCTTGAGGCGCGTGATGGCTAGACTCAGCGCTTGCACAGCTAGCGATGGACATCGATCAGCTATGAATAAAAGCCTATCAATAGAGTTTCGACCTGTGTATTTATCAGCTTATCATGATCTAAAGACTAGACAAATTTCTGAGGCTTACCGTAGTAATTCGAGATATACGATTCCAGCTCGAATTGCGGAGAACCTGCAACATTTCATCTATCAGCATGCTCTTCTCGACAGTCATAAAGATCCCTTGAACGCAAATCTTACTCGTCACTATTTTACTGCTTTGATTCGGTTGAAGACTCATGATCTTTGGATTTGCTTTAGCGCTTCCGTCTATTAAAAACCGCCTATCTGATTCACGAGCATCGCACTTTCTACATCTGTAAACTGCTTATATAAAACCCTATTCCACACCGATCACAAAATGTTGCAGATTCCAGAAAATTACCAGCAAAGTAGAATTACTATACGAAAAGAGAACAACACCTGTAAGCGAAGTAAATATGCCAACTGTATTTCGACTAATGAATATTGTTGATCAACTATATGCGACTACGTACACTCTGCGCCGTCGCCTCGTGATCTAAAAAAACCACGCCCATGCGCATCCAAACAACTCATCCCTCTCACCCAGTTACACCCGCATGCACTGTTCAAAATTGGTTAGATAGTACTATTTTAAAAGCAATTATCTACGCGAGTGTGGGTAGATCTCGCGCCATTCGCTCTGCACGTGCACCATGCACGCTTACGAATCCTATGCAAATCGCAGAAGTTGAGATACTTTTCGACTTTATACAGTAACACACAACAGTTCAAGGGTATAATAATAGTGTACACTGGTATCAATAAAGCAGTTAGTAGTCATACTAAAGTAGAAAAAGCAGCTGTTAATTTATCATTAAATATACACGTAGTTTTACTTCCAAAAAAGACGCCATAAATAAGAAAAATAATTAGAGGCAGCAGTATAAAGTACAACGTGGGTCGGGAATGATAACATAAAAGCGCAAAGAACGAATTTACATTCAGCTTAAACACCTCGGAAAACAATTTCACGCACACACACGCAGGAAAAAGAAAAAGAAAACAAAGTAAAATTAATCTTTCATGAATCAATGGCCAGTTTCTCCGGCCTCGCATACAACTATCTCTCGACCCCATTCGCTGTTGAGGACTTGCTTGCCGGTGATCCGGCGGCCCGGATGGGGGTCAAGGATAGAATATATAACATTTCTACACCGCGCACGTTCAAGCTGCTCAATGGGTTCATAGCCAGCTTCGTCTTTGCGGCCTTCGAGGTACCGTCTGTAAAAGTCATCCTCGTCCTTTTGCGCCGATTTCCAAAGATGACGGCCGGTGCGCATAGCCATGTAAATGACGCCGGTAGCCCAGATATCGACCGGACGAGGGTCAAATTCGTCTTCAGTGTATTCTTCCGGTGCAATATATGGCGCGGAACCGCATACGCCGTTGGTGAGATGCACATCGCGCTCCCACGCCATACGGAAGCACTCGCCGTTTCCAAAGTCTGTAATTTTGAGCGCACCGGATGTAGTGAGCAGGAGATTTTCCGGCTTAAGATCGCGGTGAGCGACACCCATCTCGTGCATGTATACGACGCCGCGCATCATTTGCTTGAAGTAACAATCAGCCTCGAGAGCTTCCAGTTTGCCGGCCGAAAGGATGAGAGTGTAGAGATCGCCGCCGGCGCAAAACTCCATGACTTCGCAGTACTCTCCCTTGTCATCTTGGATGAGATCAAGAGTGTGGATGACGTTAGGGTGACGGAGCGAGGACGAGATACAGAATTCCGAAGTCAGGCGCTTTGTGTATTTTTTCTGTGACTCAGCGGGACGGCGCTTGAATTCCTTGACTGCGTAGAGTATTTCACTTTTTGAGTTCTTGGGATCGACCTGGAATTAGCAGATTAGCAGAGAGGCGACAAAGAAAAGTAAAATAGGGGCGATGAGATAGATACCTTGTGAGAGATGCGAACGATACCGAAGGCGCCTTTGCCAATGATTTCGTGGCACTTGCCGTACTTTTCAACAAGCGTGGTAGACGTCACGGCGCCTTTGGAAAGAGAGCTGTCTTTTTCGTTGGAGCGCAGCCAGGAGGAGACAAGAGACAGAGAAGCGGAGTCGTTTGTAGAGGGGACAGAGGCAGGCGGGGAGGATTCATCGGGGCGCTGCTTTTTGCCCATCATGTCTCTGAGCATGCTGGATAATTTTTCTTGACGCTTTGCGGAGCGCAGAAGGTGCTGGTGAGTCTTGCCGTCCGCGGAGACGGTGAAGCGGACCCAGCCATCTTTCGAGGAGACGGAGTTTGCGCGCGAGGAGACGGCGGAGGGTGTGCCGGTCGCGGCACGGGAGGCGGAGGAGGCGGGCATGAGGGAGGGGGTGGAGGAGTCCTTCAACTTGAGCATGCTAGAACGACATTGTAGACTGAGCAGACAGACGACGGGGAAAAAGACGGCAGAGACGCGCCGATGCGGGCCGAACGCCCGGAGAAGGCTTTCGGGATAGAGAGAGAGGGAGAGATGGGGAAGAGAGAGAGAGCGGGAGGCGGTGGAGCAGAGGAAGGAGAGAGAGAAAAGCAGAAACGGAAGGCATGGGCGCTTGTGAGACGCAGCGCAGACCCGGACGGCCCAGGACCGGGTTGGGGTTCGGGTCAGGGGCGGCTGCGCCGATGACGTCAGCAATTAACAACGAGCGGGATTGTGTGCGAGCAGCCGCGCTGCGTTACGTAATGACTGCGTTAGGTAAGCAGAGCGCGCGTCGTGCGGGTCGATCGTCGCCAGCGGGCTGTGGGCGGCACCACGGCTGGCCCGCACGAGCGCGCCCGTGACGCTGCTGCCGCTGCCGAGCCCGAGCCAGTCCGCTGCGCCGTAGCGCGCCGCGACGTACTCGACGCTGCCCTGCCAGTCCACGGGCGCCCAGCAGCCCTGCACAATCGCCTCCTTCGCCTCGGCCGCGTCCGCAATCGGCCTCGCCGTGTCGTTCCTGACGACTGCCGCGCCCGCGTACTTGGGCGGCGGCCAGCTGCACGCGACCGCGTCCACCACCCGCCGCATGCGCGCCTCCACCGGACTCAGCAGCGGCGAGTGGAACGGAATCCTCACCGGCAGCCGCGTGCTTCGCCGGACTTTCATCTTCTGCAGCGTGCGCTCAATCGCGCCAATATGCCCGCTGACGACAATCTGCGTGGGCGAGTTGATGTTTGCGACCGCAACCACCTCGCCTTCCGCCAACACTTCCTCGGCCGCGGCTTCAATTGCGCGTGCCATCTGCTGGCTGCTTCCGTTCCTGGCCAACACCGGCACGGCCACCATCCCGACTCCCGTGTCCCTCCGCTGGCTTATTCCCAGCCGTCCGCCATCGCCTACGGCTTCCTCCATCGCCAGTCCCCGTTCGCGTACAATCCTAATGCCATCCGTAAACGAAATAACTCCGGTCGCTACTAGAGCGGAAATCTGTCCCAGCGAATGCCCCAAAACCGCGCAAACCTCTTTCCCCTCTAGCAGCTGAGCTGCACACCGCAACGTCAGCACCGAGCTCATGAGAATCGCCGGCTGCGCAACTGACGTCCGGTGTATGTCGACCTCGTCCTCGGGCCGAGTCGCCCCTCTATGTCGTAGTAAATACCATATTCGCTCTGCCGTCTCGGCGTCTGTCTCTGGATCATTATCTAGAGCTGCGGTGAATGCTTCGTCTGCTTCGAGCGCAATGTCCGGGAACTGGTCGTATATGGCGTTAAGCATGCCCACCCGCTCCACTCCCTGGCCTAAACAAACCGGTTAATTTCAAGTTCAATTAACTAAAATAAAACACCAGCTAACCCGGGAAAAACAAAACAGTCTGCCGGTAGAGCGACCTGGAAGTGCCGAAACGTCGGCAGATGCTGCGCACTTTGATCTGCTGCCGAAACAGGCACCTCACTTCTACGGCCCTTGGCACATATCTCGGCATTATAATCTAATCCTACCAATTTAATCCGGCGATCGCAAAGATCAAATCTAAATGCAGAAACAAGCAAAGTCCAAGATAGAAATAATTGAAAAAAATGCGGAGGGAAGCCGCACACCCTCCCGTCTCTTTCCGACGTTTAAATTTGGTAACTGGTCGACTTCACACACGGCGATTCATCACCTTCTTATATTCGCACCGTGTAGACAATGCGGGGTACTGTCCTTTTCCCGGAATGAAAAATACAAAACGCTCTATATTTGTTTGGAATGTGCGCTGACCTCTGAGTCTTCTCTTCGTCTGCTGTGTTTATGCTCGTCGGTTCGACCCAAGCTCGCACGACTTGGCTTCCTAGTTACACAAGCGTGGCCTTTGTCACGATTAGCAAGATGTCCGTGCTTTGAGTCTATGCGCTGATGATTTTCGAGAATCTCATTTGAGGTAGTGGAGATGGGCGGGTCAGATCTTTGGTTTGGTTCCTGGATCAGCCACGGGGTAGTCTGCGATCAGATACTGATCATTATGTGTGATTGTCCATTTCGATATGATATCGAGCAAGTGACACCGTATGAGAAGGATGCCAAATATCGGTTGTTGTTGAATATATGTGCGGATTGTATATTTATACTTATCCCAACCATAGAGAGAAAAAAATGATAATCTATATGTACAAAAACAAAAATATACATCAAACCCATTCAAAAGAGAACCCAAAGCAATGTGAAATGAAAATGACAACGTCTATAAAACCCACCCTCCCCGGTAGCTTGAAATCAGCATTTCTAATTCTTCTTCTCAAACTCGACATCCGAGCCGCTGATACTGTTATCCATTTCAATGGCATGTGAAACCTCGACATTGATCGAACGAATATAGTTCTTTCTTCCTGATGTAAACCAGGAAATGGTACCAAAAATGCCAGTGATTCCAAACGCAACAACGCAGTAATTCATATTGTTTCCATCAACGGGCATCATAGTCGGAAAAAAGAAAAAGATAGTGGTGAAAATCAAGTATAGCGAACCAAGGATGTTGCTAGTCCAACCCCAGAATTTTCCAAGGGAGTAGTATCCAGGCTTGAATTTGTCACGACCGTGAATCATGAGCGTGATGATCGGGAGCAAGTAAGAGACGTAAAGGCCGACAGTGGCAATTGACATGACAGTCAAGAACGCAGTCTCGGAACCAAAGTCAATGGCGATGAACACACATTGGAAAAACGCCGCGACAAGGGTAGCGTAGATGGGAACATGGAGATTGGTGTCAACTTTGCAGAGGTACTTGGAGAAAGGCATGGCACCGTCGCGAGCAAACGCAAAAAGCGAGCGAGCACCCTCGGTAAGAAGAGCGTTGGAGGCAAAGAAGGAGCAGATACAGGTGATGAGCGCCAGGCACGTGGATCCGGCCTTGTTGTCGATTGCGTCGTAGAAAAGTTGAATAAGAGGAACTCCGGTAGCCGAATCTCCAATCGAGTTAATGTCGACAATGCAAAACAATAGAGCCATGATATATCCGAGACCAGTGATGAATCCAATAAATACAGAGAGAACCATAGCACGAGGAGCTTCGCGGGTAGCATTGTGCAACTCCTCAGACATGTGAGCCGGAGCATCGTAGCAGCACATTCCGTAGGCAGACTGCAAAATTCCAAGAATGATACTCATACCAGTGTTGTTCCATCCTGATAAATCAATCGACGAAGTAAACACAAAAGAAGCGTCGCGCTTGTTGGGAGTGACGGCAAGGATAACAACAGTGGTAACAACAAATCCGAGAACAGACCACCACAAGGCAAAATCGTTGATACGGTTCAAGATACTGTTGCCAAAAATGTTGATGACAATATTAATCAAACAGCACGCATAAGTCATGAGGACAAGCTGCCACTGCTTAATCTCGTATCCGGGATTGTTAAGCACAGCCATGCCGGCAACAAACTCGCCAACTTGAAACAGAGCAGTGGAGCCCATGCAAAGAAGACCAGCGAGCTGAATCCATCCGGTGATGTACGAAAGGCCGCGTCCCCAAGGCTTGCAGTCGGTGATAAGCAAGACCCACGAGTACTGACCTCCGGCCACGGGGTAGGCAGAGCAAATTTCAGCCATAGAAAGAACAACAAAGATGGTAAAAAAACAAACACCGACCCAGCCCCAGAACAAGGCAGCAGGGCCACCGTTAAGCATAGCCGAGGAAAGGGTGGTTCCGAGAGCAGTCCAGCATGTGAGAATAGCAAACGAAAAACCAATCATCGACAGCAGCGAAAATGAACGTTTCAGCTCCTACAGCAAAACAACTGTAAGTCAAATGCTCACTAGTTAACATTCAGGGTAGTCCATACCTGCTTGTAACCAAGCTCGCCGAGCTTGTTGGCGTCGATGTCGTTGGGGTCAAGATCAGTCATGACATGCTTCTCAACATTAACAGAGTCGGTCTGGCTATCCATTTTGCGCTTGTGTTTCTCTTGAGTAAGAAAAGATGCGTGGAGAGAAAGCCGGTATTCAAGCGTAAACAAGACCAAAGAAAGAGAGCCCTGTCAGACCGCGGGAGGTAGCTTTCGTTATATAGAGAAGAGATACCCGGTAGTGGCGCTGCCTGATGGTCTGAGGGGCTAAAGTTGAGAGGATTTGGTACTTTCGACGATAAGCCAGAAAACTCTAATCGAACACGACCTCGACATTTACGTGCATGACGAGGCTGATGTACAATGTACCAGCCGTAGACTGTATGTTTGCCAATAGATTTTTACAGAGAACCTTACACTTGTACCGTTTACCAACAGCCGACTCGTGAGATCCTCCAGAAGCAAGGCGGAGAGTCGGTCATGACTCAAGTGAGACTAAGTTCTAGCTGTTATCTCTGTCGCGGCACAGCAACCCTATCTCGGCCGGCAGGTACAAGCCTGGTCCATACATGATTTATTTGATAGAGCGCGCATTGGCGCGCAAAAGGCTCCCGAGCGATAAACCATGGCGCACGTAACTGGAAATCTACTGATTAGAGGTTAAGACCGGCTGGGCTCGGAGAAAGAGGGCGTCCGATGGAAGTCAGGATGCGATGGAATAAAAACGCCACGAAATGCAAGCCACCAACCTTTTCCGCACGCCACCCGATTCCTGAATGGTTGACTGACCGGTTCCGGCCATATAAAGAACAAGGCACGCAGATTCGTCTGATCTCGCGGATTGTCAGGGCCGAGAAGCCTGAGCGCTCCGTGATAGAGGATCGAGAGAGACCGAAGCGCTTATCGCGCAAGATAAAGGTCTGCGAAATGCTTATCAGCTGCACGTAGCCGGTAGCCGGTTGGAACCGAAATAGAGAACATATGATTGGAAGCTGGTCTTTCTGGTTTGAATGCCCTCAAACGGCATCGCTCCTGGCTTGTGTTGACCTAACTAGCGAAGGAATTGGGTTGGGTACGGAAAAATGGCGCTGAAGCCACTGCCGTCACCGGGCCACCGCCAAGGGTTTCTTGCCTCAAAGAAGTCATGAGTTCCCGGACCATGCGGAATTCGCGCATGTTTTTCTGTTTACTGTGGACTCGCTAGAGAAAGTGGACGATTGATGGTCTCCTGATAAAGAGATTTGGGAGGTGGCGATAGGCATCTATCTAGTCTGTTTCAACCGCCATTGATCTGTTTGCCTGCTATCAGACGACTATCTGCCGGCACAACTAACTACTGTAACTCTTTTATTTGTCGTCTTCCTCTGTTCGGCCTTCGTCTTATCCCCATCCTCCACCCGACAGCCTTGCCCAATTTATATATGTCTTTGGTCTTCTCGGTAAATCTTTAGATTGGTCAATATATCTTATGTCCAGCCCCACTATTGAACGCAATCGTTATCCGACGAAAGAAACTAAACCGCGAGGTCAACCGATGCTCGCTGCTCAACGTATACCTAGATGAGGTTCATAGATCCGCGCCTGCCAGCAATGAGATGCTTATCATTAATTAATACTTATCAAATTTCCCATTCTCTTGCTATCTCCTTATCTCTCGCATCGTTATCTCGAGATAATAGTAGACAACGCGATCCTTCCTCATTTACTCACTCCCACGTCATTCATTTCAGCAAACATCCCGAGTACATACATCTGTCATCCAATTTCGGCTATACGCCACAAAAAGTAGCCTCGCGTACACGTTTAATGGCGTGGACGACGTGAACTTGCCCAAGATTCAACTTCGCGGCTGCCTTTACAGAAATCAAATTCTTCTATCTACAATCTCTGGTCTTTTCGATTCCGGAATTGTCTGAAACATCACTAAATTGCTTTATTATTGCTGTTGGGATATAAACGCAAAACATATCCTCAGACACTTACATAATCGTAGCCGAGTTTTGCGATTTTAACTAAAGTAATTTCTGATTTCTTTTGAACTGAAAGTTATTATCGGTATTTGTTTAAAGCTTCTAAGCTGAGCCCGCTTCCGTAAAATAGAAATGATCGATGACGATGAAGTAATCGTTGCCTACAGTAGCTTTACACGTCTATAAACCCCCATTCGAGGCGCCCCCACCCCCACTCAAACCATTTCTTGAAAATAGCACCCCTTCCCCCATTAATGTCCCTCTCCACCTTAGGCACTGCTAAGAACATGGGTTTAGTTCGAGCCGAGAACGACAACTGCTTCTACGGTGATTGACTGAAACTGTACGTCTCGGATACGTCAGATTAAAAAGAAAATCTCATTAACAGCTAAATCTATAAAAAAAACAATCGTCTATAAAATCGTCCAGCAAATTTATCCGCGCTTTTGTAGTCATTAAACTTAGTTGCCGAAAGCCTTGTCAAAATCAACCAAAGTAATACGGTACTTGACATCGTTGTTGTGGCACTTCACCAAAGCCTCAGAGCAGCCCTTTTCGCTGACGGGGATAGTCTCGACCCAAGGTCTGACGCCCTTCTCGACAGCAAGGTCCATCATCTCAATAACCTCCTTCTTGCTTCCGATGTGGGTGGCTCCGATGTAAACACCGTTAGCGAGAAGCGACATGGGGTTGATGACGTATCCGTCGCCCTCGGGCAGACCGACGTTGACAAAGTGTCCATGGACCTTGAGGAGCGAAAGGTACGAGGCAATGTCGAATCCCTTGGATGAGTTGGCGCAGCAGACAACGATGTCGAGCTTCTTCTTGAGCGGAGCAGCCCAGCCTTCCTTCTCGGTAGCGACAAAGACATCGGCGCCGAGTTTGATGGCGTCCTCCTTCTTCGCGTCGGTGCGCGAGAAAACGTAGACCTCGGCGCCTAAAGCCTTGGCCCACTGAATACCAAAGTGTCCGAGACCTCCGATACCAATGATGCCGACCTTCTTGCCAGGGCCGCAGCCGTTACGCTTCAACGGCGAGTAAGTGGTCAAACCAGCGCACATCATGGGAGCGGCGAGGTGAGTCTCGAGCTTCTCCGGGATAGGGAAGGTGAAGAGCTCGTGGGAACGGATATGAGAAGCGTATCCACCCTGAGTGATGTTTCCGTCAGAGCCGTCGTGGTAGCCGACAGGGTAGGTCGAGCCGTAGGTGTGGACGACAGACTCGCAATACTGCTCGTTGCCGGCCTTGCAGTCGTCGCAGGCCATGCAGGAGCCAATCTGGGCGCCGACACCGACACGGTCGCCGACCTTGATCGACTTGACGTCGTCTCCGACCTTGATGGCA
Organism: Myxozyma sirexii; assembly: GCA_030568315.1. Taxonomy (NCBI): domain Eukaryota; kingdom Fungi; phylum Ascomycota; class Lipomycetes; order Lipomycetales; family Lipomycetaceae; genus Myxozyma; species Myxozyma sirexii. Next base: position 605,056 of record JAJLTT010000004.1, on the reverse strand, counting down.
GTTCCGATGATCTCGTGTCCAACAATCAGAGGCAGAGGAGTGTTGCCCCATCCACCGGTGATGGTGTGCACATCGGAACCGCAGACACCGCAAGCCTCAATCTTGATGTCAATGTCCTTGGGGCCGAAAGGCTTAGGCTTGTACTATAGTACCAATCAAGTCAGTTCCAAGCCCTTGAGTGCATAGATTCAGACTGCAACGAAAGTGCTTCGGACAAAAATTCAGCAAGCGCTCATGACGTACCTCGAAAGCCTTAGGATGGTCCCATTCCTCGTGAGAGTAGCCAGCAAATCCCTGGAAAGTATCGGGGTAAACCATTACGAAATCAAGAAAAAAATTGTTAGATTGGAAAGGAGGAAAGACGAAAATAGAAAGATGCGGAAGAACGAGAGAAAGGCGACTAGGCAAGGCTTTATCGACCACGTACAGAATATTCCAAACTTCAGCAAAGTTTTGGCGGCCGGCGCTGCGGCCCTTGCCGCCGCTATCTCCTGTGACCTCTGTGATTAGCGCATTAATGCCTGCTCGTCGTCTAGACATGTCTTTACATGGATTGGATAGATAAAATTACAAACTGGTTGTCTGGATAGGGCATGCGCGCCGCTGTTACGTCGCGCAGAAAATATTAAGTAGGTCCTCGCTAACTGCAGATCCTGCTCGAACTGTTCCTGAACAGAGTTATTTTATTTTTCTGTTAATTTCATCGAGTCACATTTCAAAGATAAGGTTGCGATTTCAGATTCACGAATCTAATACAGGCCATTTCATTTGGCCAGCTCATCACAAACAGCAAAAATGGCACTTGCCGCCAATGAAATGGGATCCATGTAGAATGAAGATAGTAAACTGGGATTAATCTCATACAAGCACTGGGCCGATTGAGAGCCTCATTCACATATCATCTCAAATTCCGACAGAAGATAACGAATTTCATTCTCCTTCGTCCCGAGTCTGAAAGTTTCGAAACAAACGTTACCTGACAGCGGCACGCAAGCAGAAATCTTTGAAACAGAAAATCTAGCAAGACGAGAACTTGACGTCACTACTCAGGGGGGTGTTCAATTTATTTTCCTCTCGCGTTTATCTCACTCGAGCAGTCTTACTTTGAGCTTTGCTGTCATTCGTTGTTCATTCCATCTGCACGGGCGATGTTAGACGAACAGTCGCTGCCAGGAAGCTGTCAAGCTGCGTACTGTGACGTGTGAGCAAGTCTATAGGCCTGATCCGCGATTAATATCTTACATCAGCCATCCTCTAGATTCCCGGAACTACGTTCTCAGCATGACATGCAATACGGAAAGGCTCTTTTAGAAAAGTAAATCAAAGTAATTTCGATCGTATATTGAGTCTTCTATATTGTAGATAAATGCGCCAATACCGCACGGCGAAGTACAAAACTAACTACCAAACAACCCAACTTTTAAACCGCGATAGCCCAATGGTGCTCTACTTCACCATACATAATCTCCTCCAGCCATCGCGTGATGGTCTGTGCGTAGTATCCTGATTTTCCCATCTTGAGCGGAATATCAATCTCGCGGCCCTCATACCCAATCATTCCGACGGGAGCGACGAAGAACGCGGTGCCGCTGGCGAATGCTTCGATAAGACGTCCTTCGTCGGCGGCCTTGATGATTTCGTCTATACTGTAGTCGCGTACAACGATATCGAACGAATCACTTGCGAGTCTCTTCTGTGCCAATTCAAGGACGCTTTGTCGGGTAACACCCTCGAGCACAAGACCGTCGGTAAGCGGGGATGTAACGAGCTCGGTCTTGCCTTCAGCTGTAGTCCAGACAACGAAGAAATTAGCCGCGCCAGCTTCAGTGACAAGTTTCCGTTGACTATCAAACAACCACAAAATCTGGTCATATCCCGACCGAGCAGCTTCAGTCTGGATCTTCATAGTCGGGCCGTAGTTTCCGCCGGTTTTGGCCTGTCCGAATCCGCCAGGCCAGGCACGAACAGCGAGTTCTGGCGAGGGAGCCAGTAATCTGAGAGGCTTTAGATTAAACGACTGCATGCGCGACGCAAGGATCAAAAACTTGGCCTCTGTGGGAGGCGTGACGCCGAGCCTGGCAGATGTTCCAATCATCATCGGACGGAGGTAGAGAAAATCACTGCTATCCTCCGCCGTCATCTCAACCTCGCCTTTCCAAGCCATAAACCGCTTCTCAACAGCCGCGAATTTCTGAACGAGCTTAACATATTCGACCTCGTCAAAGGTAGGCAATGACATACGGCTGCATGATCTATTCATACGGGCAGCATTAAGCTCCGGTCGGAAAAGGTTGACCTTGCCAGTATGTTTATTGCGATAGGCCTTCATGCCTTCGAAGCACTCTGTCGCATAATGCAAAACAGAAGAAGCAGGATCGATCGGTAACGGACCGTAGGGAACAATGCACGGAACACTCCATCCAGTTGCCTTGCTCCAGTCAGCAATCAGCATATGGTCCGTCATCTGGGAGACCAACGGGCGCGGATCAATAAACTCGAGCGGCTTGTCGTTGTAGGTAATAGTCAAGTCGCTGGCGTAGAAAGTATCACTAGCCGACGCCGGCGCAGCAGCACCAGAGGCAGCCTCAGTAGGGAAAGAAGGTGCCATTACTTTGTTTTCACTATCTGAACAAGGTATAAGCCAAGTGTATAGCTGCCGAAGCGGACAAATTGACCACTTTATACACAAAGAATTTCCTCCCTCGACGAACCGTAAAATGACTGACCCATTCGCCGTCGTTTGCCGCTCATCTCAAGCGCGCCGTCGCTCGGCCCCCGGTATCGCTCTCGGCTCGTCGAATCCTTCCACTTCGGCGTTTTCCATCACTGTTCTGCAAAAGAAGCTTTTTAAGAGGTGGCAAAGTTACCGCAGTTCGTAACGCCGATGCCGGGCTTGTGCGGCGGCGCCTTAGGTAGCCGCCGTAGGTTTACCGACTCTAACCGCTTTTTTTCCATTCAGAGTAATTTTTCTCTTTCTGTGCGGGTTTCGCATATTCAGTTTCAGTTACTATCAATTACATTCTCAGCAGCATTCACCTTCTTGTCTCTTGACGAGAAACAGGTTCTCAGACGAGGCCCGCGCATCTTAGCGTGGCATCGCGATCGCTAAGGACACAGCTTAAAGCACTGGCCCCATACGGTCGATCCTACATGATTGACAAGCAAGAGTCAGATAACGCGCTCTGCCAGCCTTCGAATACTCATAAACAGTCAATCGAGACATAACTCCTTTTTTGTGGCTTAATTTTGGTTTATTCGGTTAAGCGGGTAAATATTCGAATCTGAAGCTCTCACTCGCCGATATCGGCGCCCCCGGAGCGAGATTCGCCAGATAGCCTAACTAGCTGGAGAGCGAAACTTGTCATCATTCCGAAAAGAAATTGTTAGTCTAAATAATGGCTCTCTTGACACAATTTAAAATATACATAAAAAAAATGCACGCATAACTACATAAGATAGAGCGCTCAGACAATGTTACTGACAAAAGAAGAAAAGAAAAAGAAAAGGAGAATAGAAAGAGATAAACAATATCTAGTTCTTCGATGATCAGCAATTAGCAAAACAAACACAGCGCTCTTGGTGTTTCCGTTCTTCTGCAAATAGCAACCCGGGAGTAAAATTAGAACCGACTCCTCTTTCTCGACAGCCCTGCAGACGTACATTCTGCCTAATATAACGCGAGATTCGCCATAAACATCGCTTTTGAAAATGACAAAGGGACTAACAATGCAATACATTGGTGAAAAAAACTTTTGCTTTAGCAACTAAGCGGAGAATCAGACTAGGGTCTTTATAGAGACCATACTAAAACTCTTTTCTTTTGAACTCGGCCATGTATATCTTCATGTACAGATCATAACTCCATTTCAAGGGTGAATGATCTCGTCGACATTTGGCATCACTCAATGCAAAACTACCGTGACTCATAGCCACACGTTGCTGTGACGAAGGGACTATAGTTCTTACTCTGATTGCACAGGTGCCTGAATATGCGGCGCAGGACCTTGCTCCTGATGATTAAATGGTCGCGGAGCAGCTGTAGGTTGTGGAGGCATGGGTGGAGGTATTCCACCTTGGTGGGGAGGGACCATCATCTGCGGCGCACCCGGTGGCATGGACATTGGCGGGCCGCGCATCATGTGCACTATAGAACATGGCAAGTTAGACAATCTCACTGAACAAACGGGAAAATGCACACATACTCTGGGGTTGCGGGTAGTATCCGCCGTTGTTATTATAATTTCCCTGTTGACTGGGATTCGGCATCATCATAGTCGCCTGATAATTGTTGCGACCAGGCGATCCGTATCCCGGACCTGGCGCCATCTGCTGCTGTGGAATATATCCCGGTATTCCCTGATGTTGCATAAATTGTTGAGGAGGAAGTGGAGGGGCGCCCATGAACCCTGGTGGGATTCCTGGATTAGGTCCTGGACCGCCCCTGTAGTACTGCTGGTACTGCTGTTGTCCATACATCATAGCCGATGGGAACTGGCCAGGACTATGCATCATTGGCTGTGTCCCCATGATAGGAGAAGCAATTGGGGGCGACAGGCCCGGAACAACACTAGCGCGCATAGACTCGTCATACATAGCAGGCGGTGGCACAAACGGTGAACCAGGACCGCTAATTGAAGGAGAAACGTGGCCAGACGGAAGGGATGGAGGACCACGGGGGGAAAATGCGGCAGGGGCGGGAAGGGGAATACTCGAGATTCTCATATTTCCAGCAGGCTCGGGCTGAACAAACATCTCAATATGAGAGAACTCCTGGTGATCCCCCAACACCCAAGTAGGCGGTGACATGTACGTCTTGGGTAAAACGAACGGCTCTTTGCCGGTATACTCTGCCTTCAAAGCAACAAACGGATTAAAGTCGTCCCTGATACTCGCGCGCTTGCTTGGAGCTTTCCATTGTGCATCAAAGAATGTGGGGCTCTCTGGCAGCTGAGTAGGAACAGCCTTATTCACGGCTCGCGGCGTGCCAGCTGTCGAAGATGGTGCGACCGCAGGAGACATTGATAGGCCTCTTGGAGCAAAAGAGGGAGTAAACGAT
>JAJLTT010000003.1:600000-826980 GCA_030568315.1 Myxozyma sirexii | reverse complement strand
CCCTATAAAACCCTATAAAACCCTATAAAACCCTATAAAACCCTATAAAACCCTATAAACCCTATAAAACCCTATAAAACCCTATAAACCCTATAATGGTCACCCACCAAGATTCCTGTGACGTAAGGAAATTGAAACTTCCCAATTCAATGGAATTGATATCAGGGTGTTTAGAGCTGTTCGCTACGTTAATCCAAATCTCCGACTTGATGGTCATACTGTACTAACCTTTCCACAATATCTAAGAAAGCCCTGTCTCTTATCCGATCCAGGCAGTGTCCAAAATTATCTCGTACGCGGCATAGACAATTCGTCGACTACACCAGCTCACGCTCCCGTTGTATTAAAGGCTAGGTCACATGGTAGTCCACCCTTCCAAAAACGCCTTCACCAACCGAAGACCCTATAGGGTTTTGAACGCAACCTCTGGCATGGTCTCTACTAGACCCTCATAAGGCCAATTGTACATTCTCTACCAGGCCCTTACAATAGGCTACGCCTTATGCGAGGCCACGCACTGGCCTGATGAGACATCAGTCGCAAGGCTAGCAGAGCACTTTTGAAACCAGGCGACCCGTGTTTGCTCTGATCTGTGGCTGACTGATCGGTAACACAATATAGTTATCTGAGGATCTACCCTATGATTCTATTGGACTGGCTAGTGTCATGAATCATTCCGAGATCAATTATTATTCTGCACTTCCTGGCCCTGAAGCCAATGAATGTATTCCTTATGATTACTCTTATGTTTTCCAAGGACTTCCTTCTCAAAGGTCTGCTTATCGTCATCTTTTCACGGATCCTAACGTCAAAACGTTATTGCTGCAAGATCTGATCCCGGTGCTTCATCGTTATTTGTCAATGGAAAAAAGGTATATCCAATCTAAACTAAGACGTGCTGAACTTCAGGAGAACCCTACTGAAGCCATCATTCCACCTGAATATTGCACAAGGCCATGGGAGCCGCTTCAATCCGACATTTTCCCTGCTACCGGTTACATCAATACTGAACTCAACAGACTACGCGCGCAATCACTTGACAACTACAAGAGGTTATACCTCGCTCAGGTAGATTGGTCCTACCATTATTACAACACGTTTTTTGAAAGATTCCCAGATTTCCTGGTACACTTTATCAAAGACAAAATTGATATCTATCGTGTTCGGTACCCAGATTTAGCTATGCAGATTGATGTTGACAAAGCTGTTGCGAGTTTCACACTGATTATCGAGGAAATCTGTGTGAAGCAGGAAACCGAAGCTTTGGAGAAGAGCCGAGCCGAAGCTAAAGAGAAGTTGCGAAAAGTTGAGGCTGCAAATATTCAGAAGAAGGAGAAGGAAACTGGTGCTACAAAGCGTAAAAGCGAGGAAGCTGATACAATGACGACGAACACGGCGCTTAATAAAGACACCCATCCCATGATGAAGAATCAAGCTCTACTTAGAGAACTGATTGCCAAGCGTGTTAGGCAGGAAGTGAAGAGATTCTGCCGAGCGTAATAGGCAGAAAATGAAGAGACTCTGGGCTGCAAGTGCAAAGGCTAAGGCTAGCTATGGTGCTAAGACATTCCTCACCCGGAAGTCCGAGAATGATAAACAGCTAAAAGCTAAGTCCGGAGGGGTCGCTTCTAAGGATGGGGTTCTTGAGATACGCAAATGAAGTGAATTACAGTACATAACCTCTCAGAGATGGCTTTACCTAATAATTGAACACTTACTACCATGTGATTCTAAACTAATTAGTATACTTTGGGTGAATTAGCTCGCTGGACAGAACTTTCTCGTAATAAGCCTGCCAATCCAGCATACGTCGCCAACTCTATCACAAGAGCGGCAGGAAAGCTCCTTTAGAGAATTGTAGAATTTAGAGCAGATTCAAAATATAATGTCTTTAAATACTCTCGTGCCTTTCGTCGTTTTTCGTTTCTCAGTGAAAACTTATTAAAATTCTATTTTACAATTTGTCTATGAGATTTCACTATCATTGAATAAATGGATCATCAACCATTTTTAGTTTTCGAATACGACTTCCACAAAGGATGTGTTGCATTATGCAATAGAACTATTCGCATAGAGGAATTCCGAATAGTGGCCACGTGATACCGTATAATCTGCAATAGGTGACGTAAGTTGGACGGTGCACAAGACCCTTGGAAAGCCGTCGAAAGTTCGCGCAAGTTCATGTAGACATGAACTCCTACAAACGTTAGCCGGCCGGTCGCGAGTATAAATCACCGTCTGGTGGTCCTGTTTTCTGTTCTCTGTTCTCTGTTCTCTGTCGATAATCATTAGAAGTTCTTGCTCCAATAATTTGCAAAGGCAACTGCAACCACCGCAACTCACGCAATGTCTCTCTCGCGCTTCTTTGATTCTTCACCTGCATTCCCCTTTGGTCCGTCTCGCAGTCTCCTAAAACTGCTGGATGACCCATTCTTCTCTGCGCCACTCTCAGCGCAGCTGCAATCACCATTTGCATCGTCATTGCTGAACTCTGCAGAGGCACCGTTTGCTAAAACACCGAGTTTCGATGTGAGGGAAACGGAAAAAGAATTTGTTTTGCAAGGTGAGCTGCCTGGGGTTGAGAAGAAGAACCTGAGTCTTGAGTTTCTAGACCCCCAGACGCTGAGAGTTAAAGGAGTAGTTGAAAAGTCTCAGGAATTCCGTAATGAACCTGCGGCTGCTTCAGCTGGTACCTCCGACGCTGTGGCTACTAGTTCATCAAAAACCGACGTAGCCACAACAAAGGATCAGCCTCCCAAGTCAACGATGTGGGCAAGCGAACGCGTATACGGCGAGTTCTCGCGTGCCTTCCAGTTCCCGAGTCCAATCGATACCGAGAACGTGGCCGCTAGTTTGAAGAACGGAATTTTGAATGTCAAGGTTCCAAAGGTATCCAAGACTCAGACGGCTAAGCGAATTGAGGTTACCGGTGAAGAGTGATCTTTACAACTTAAAGTCGATTTAATTCTTGCTGTATGAGTGATGAACTATTGTTTTGTTTACAGTTTAAATCGGAGTGATTGTAAGGGTTTAGATCGATCCGAAGGTTGCATCATCCAAGGATTCTATCCCGTAACTGCGATCTTAATTTTCTGATTTATTTATGATTGTTTTACATCGCCAGGATATAAATGTGAATAATACAATTTTCGTTGTTATAGTATTTGAGATGAAAGTGACTATACCTATAAACCCTATGGACCTTATTGAATAGTTTATTGTATTGGTGATGGCTGACGCGCCTAAAGATTTCGAATAGATCCCAAAGTTTGCTAATATTAAAGTGCAGCAAAACTGATACCAAACTATTTGCCAAAATTTATAGAGAACATTCCCTATGCTCTTATTTCTACTGGTTATCCCGATTGGTCTAAACGTTGAGGCCCACGCCAGTCACTAGCAATATTCTGGCCAGGAACATTGGCATTGTAGTGACGAAAACAGTCCAGTCCATTCGAGACCACTTAGTCACATTGCAGTAAGTCTTCCATCCTCCGACTGCCTGTGCTGAGCTCAAGATATATGGAATATCACTTAGCAGCATGCCAGCACATAGAACCCTCCAGATGTTCAAGTCGTCAAACATCCGTAATGCCACCACTTCGACAAACGAGAAATAGAGCCATGCTCCACCTAATTCTGTGTATAAGAATCTGGAATCTGGAGCATATGTAGCCTTTCCAGCGGTCATTGTCTTGAGGTAAAGCTCAGGCTTGAAGAAAGCTTGGATAACGCCGCCGACAGCCAAGAGCGGTTCGACGGTTGTGAGAATGATTCGGGTGAGGTACGGAACAGCGACCGTAGCCTTGATCACCGCAGATGCCATTGTTCAATTGTTGAATTGTGAGGAAGGATTAGAAGAATGCTGGCTGTGCAAAGCGATAGGAACGCTCCGACTTGTCTTTATCTGTCAGATCAAGGGTGGACGTCATAAAGTGATCTGTTGTGTCAGGGAAGGGGGGTATTACGTAATGCCTGTTATCTGGGTTAAGTCGACTTGTCGGGATGCCTTATTTGTTATTTCATTCCCAATGGGCAGTCTCCTTATTTCAGGCCGCTTCGACGAGAACGAGTTATGGCAAATACATAAAGCGGCTCCAGGACGTATATCGCGAGGCCGATGGTGCACAGCGACCGACAAAAATTGAGTGCTTCTGCAACGAGGTCAACCGTCAGCTCTAATTCTGGACAGACAGTTTTAAGAAACTTTGCGGTCATCGTTGTGATTTGTGATTTTTTCCCATCCGGTATGCGTATATTCATTGTTTTCTCAATGGAAGCTTGTAAGTGTCGACTACAAAATGGAATTGACTGCCCTGCCATAGTCAACTTCAAAATCAGCAGCTACGCTATCTCTAACTCGATTGGCGGTAATAAACTGTATTCTCACGCTCTGTGCTGCATCCAGTCATTTCATTAAAAACCTATGCCACTGACACATACCATTTTGGGATACAAGAGCTTCAGGTCGGTAACTATAAAATCTAAACGTATCCTATACCTATTATGGTCACCTGTTTTGTGGTCCATTATCGAAATGGCAATAAAAAAGAAAATAATTGAGACATGATTATTTAATTATCCCTCTTAAATTGCAAGAAGCATGTCTGTGCACAATGGAATCTCTGACTTATTTGGCGTGCATTCCAGTGGCCACTGCCATTGCCCTAGCGACTCGTCAATTGAAGTTCACCTGCATCGCTCTGTTCGTCGTTATTCTAACTCCATCCTCGCCATTTGCCATCATCCGGCTCTCTAGCAACTTGATAATTTAGTATTGGCGTAAGGTTTATTGGTGAATTATTTGAATTTTATTAATTAGTTTATTTGATTCGTAATATACACCAAAATATCCAACATTATGCACAAAACTATGGTAAATATTACACCAGCTCAAATCTAAGCGCCAGACAGGCTACAATCCAACACCTTCATCAGACTAAATCCATATAACTATTAAATTTGTACATCTTTTGCAACGAATCAGGATGCTGATTCATATTTGCTGTCATATTCATAGCCAATTGGTCTTGAGACATTGGTGTCTGTATTGCATATGTTTGCGAGCCAATCTCAACGTTAGAAGCAAAGACCTCATTGGCCAGTCGCTCGTCGTAAGACTCAAACTCACGACGTGCTGCGTACATCATACCCTTAGTATCTTGTTCATCTAGGTCTGTTGAACTGATGCCTGGTGGCATCCCCCGAAGATACTGGTCGTCCTGCTGTGAGAGTGGATATGACGCTGGATCGTACATAAATTGAGGCTGTACTTGATTTCCGCTGAAGAATCCTGAAAAGGTGCTAACGTCAAACGGCAAGTTCTGCATCATCTGCTCGACGCCTTCGTTTACGAGCGGTTGATTCGTCGCTGCGGTGTTTTGTTGAAATTCCAAAACAATTGAAATTTGCTCCAATACTTCGGCACATTGCGCTCCCACCGCCCATTGCATCGCGCCATTTTGTAGATGCGCTCTCGCAGTTTTTAAAGAGTCCATTACGTCTGGTGTGGATAGCATTTGAACTCTATATTTCTCCCCGACAAGATGAGCCCAAACCAGAGTCATCGCCGCAACAAAAATACCTCTTAGGGCAAGGAAAGTGGGCGGCCTTGAATCTAATGACTGAATCATATGCGAATAGAGATCAATCGTTGCAGCAGCGCTACTCCCACACACCGCGATTGCGGATGCGGTCGGGATCGGAAACGCGGGTGATGGGCGATATAGCAGCATTAGCTGTTCATGATGCTCTATTTCTATTCTCGCTCTAGTTCGATTCGGCGCAATGGTAATCCGCGGCATTTCGGATTTCCAATCATCTAACTCTTGGTGAAACTGTTCTAGTATTGCTGGCTCTTGCGGGCTCCCTGACTGGCTGTTGATAGCGAGCAAGATCTTTCCCGTGATTTGACGAAGTTTGACCATATGTAACGCTATTGATATGTCGGCATAGACGGGTTCCTCATTATTGCCTGTAAGCTCAGGATCTTGTCCAAGATCCAAAAATAAGGCGACATCAATGTCGCTGTCTTGTAACATTAAAGGGCGTCCCAGGATTGCCGATAGTATTCGATCCAGCGAATACAGCACCCAAAACACTCGTTTCCGTATTTCTTGATTTATCAGATTTAGATTATGCTGAGATGATTGTCGATGCAGTCCCAGCGCTAGAGCAATTCGGATTGCGGTTCCCACACAAAGCCACGCCGAAACACCTTCGGGGTCGTAAAATGAGTAAATACTCACTAACATCAAGGCGCGGAGACAGCGGATATTGTCTAACTTGAGGGTAGCCTCTAGGTCGCACATTGCTTGCTTAAAAAATAACCGCTGTTTAGCATGTTGACCAAGAGTCGCGGCACCAATTGCACAGACTGTAAATAAATTAAAGCGCCATGCCGGGTGCGTACGAAGAAACTCCATTGCTCCGGGTTGATATGAGTTGCGAAGATAGATCATAAAAGTTGAAGTATTCAGAATAGGATAAAAGACGACTTCTTCTAGGCCCGCAGTAACAAGTGTCATGCACTCTTCATATGACGGCCAGAATTTATCATCCGTGTCATGAGATGATGTGGCTAGGTCATCTTCAAGCTTCACATGCCTCTGCGCGGAGCCGCTTGTGCCCGCGTCCGAAGAATTCAGATAACTTCTTCTCATTTCGGCCGCTGTCAGTGAAAAAGGCTGTTCTATTCCCAACTCTCGTACTAGTAAATTTACATGGCTTGCGACTGCTAAACCAGACGATGATCCAATGAATCGTGGTTCAGCCGGCGCGTCAGAGACGGCTGCTGAGCTCTGTTCGGCAGCGCTTCCCAATGATAGGAATCCTATGTGGGCGGCTAGATCGTCCATGGTATCTGTTGGATTTCTGAAAGCTTCATAGTAGTAGTGAGCTGGTCCAACTCGATACTCTTCGCGTAATTCAGGTGACGCTAATTCTTGCTGTTGGCGGTGATTTTCTTCGTCCGTGGATACTTCTTGACTGGCGAAATGAAGACAGGAATTCGTCGGGACGTCATTGATGCTCAGTTGCGGAAAATCCTTGTCTATGGCCTGTTCAAGCCAAGCTATACGTTCTTCTAGCGCGGTGACGTAGCCGCGTGGATAAAGACCGGGCCCGGTTCGACTGGACGCGTACTGACAGCGCACAGTAGCCTTTAAGCATGCAGAGCAGTCAGGAAACTTCCCGTCGCACTAGACAGAGAACATAATGTGGTTAGCAGGCTTTCTTCGATACAAAGTTGCCGTGTGGTTTGAGCCCAGAGGCAATCTGTGCAGAGATAAACGTAAAGTGGGTCAAAATACTTTTGTTCGCCGCCGATGGCACCGCTCGCACGCTTGAGTAGTTCGCCGCCCCGATCCCGCGGGAGACCTAGACGACGTTTGGGGGTTTTCGGACGGGCTGGTGGACTTCGACGCGGAGCCTGGCTGTGATATCCTGAATACGTGGATCTGATCTCGGACGTCGGCGCCCATTGACCGAGACACCGCACTCGGCGAAGACGAGCGCAGGGCGCCTGCCGCGAACGTCGCCGAGTGCCCTTGCTGCAGATTCGAGTCGGCTGAGTCGCCGACCGAGCTGGGGGAGGTGTCCAGGGAGGACAGATTGGAGTCCATATGTTGGGGAGAGCGAGAAGTGCGGAGACTCGGCAAAGTTTGGGCGGCCAAAAAGTAAGCTTCGCCGCTCTTGATAATGGGTTATAAGACCGCGCCGCACCGAACTTAGCCGCGCCGCCGCTTCTAAATTGAATACAGCTAATTAAAGAAATCCATCAGATTATTTCAAATAATAGGACAAAAGCACCGATATTCAAAATTACTCCTCGGCTTTCACATTTAGTCATCTCCCCACAAGTCAAAGTCAAAATACGCGCGCGGCCATTCAAGCCAGGGCTCCCAGTCTCTCCCCAAAAGTTTGCAAATCATCCTCACATCATTTTTCACTCGCAAATCCTGCCACCATACCTTCGTAAAACTCATCACAGCAAGATAGTGCACGTAGATCGCAAGCGGAACGAGCTCGTAATTCTTCAGCTTCTGTATAAATTCGTCCGAGCACACGAACGGCCAGGTCATGATATATCGAATCAGTCCGGCGCCCAGCTCAACGAATTCGGTGTCATTGAATGTGATTAGTTGTTCCAGCACTCGTACTGGACGTTCGCACATATACGTTAGTTCGCGCTGGTTGAGTTCAGTAGCTCGCTTGTCGATTAAATTGGACAGATACAGAAGCGATCTTTCGCCAACCGGCAGGAAATGAATATGAGGGTTCCAGTGCAGCGACGTATGTCCCTCATTCATCTCATCCGACTCGATTACGACTGCTTTAATACCCAGTAAAAGTGGGAGCCACCGATCGAGCGTCACTGCCCGATTATTAGCATATTCACCAACCTCGACATATGCGAACGCGTCGACTGAGACTAAGGCACCGGCAATGATCAGAGCCTCGAGCATAGTTGGGGTCTTCTCGGTCACGTCTGTGACGATGTTGTTTCTGAATGACTCAATTGCTCGATGTCGATAGGATACGGCGATGTTCTCATACGAAAGATCGTTGCGTAGGTACTGTAGATGTGTGGCTGACAACGCGAGAATAGAGTACATCATGAAATCAAACTCACAAGCCATGGCTGGGACCTCATGCGTCCACATATAGACAGATCTCGGGTTAAAGTTATTGGATAACGATTTTGAGGTGTTGAGGATATAATTCGTGAGCAGCGACAGCTGTTGGGTCGCGATCGCACCGTCGAATGGCTGTCCAAGCACTGTGTGTGGAGCCGGGATTGCGGTCAGATTCGGAACGTCGCCATTGGCGTTACGGCCTTCGCCGGCATTTGAAGCGGAATCGAAGGTCGGCGGAGTGGAAAAAGTGGTAGCCGACGAGCGAGCAGAGAGACCCGCTGCAAATGATGAATTGGGCGTAACTCCGCCAGCAAAGAAGCGCGTTGCCAGTCCTGGAAGTACACCTGGTACGGGAATTGACACAGACATTCTCGGCGGTCTTTGATAAGACGAGGTGGTCGAAGATGTCGAAGGCGTTGTAACAGATGAGAATGGCTGATGCATATGGGTTGCTACCGGGCTGGCGTGCGAGAGACTAGGAGTGGACGGCATAGACGAAGTTGGCACCGCAGACTCGTTGCCGCTTGTGAAGGAGCACACGACGTTGTGACGAACACAATTGCGGCATTGTGGACGCGTCTCGTCGCATTTGATCTTCCGGCGTTTGCAGATAATACAGCCATTACGCGACTTGAGATGAGAACGGCGCCCAATTGAAGAGCTTGCCTGGTTCAAGAGGTTCTCAATCGCTGTTGACTGCGTGCTTGAGCCTGTTCCTCCATTGCTGTGACTTCGCTTCTTCGGGTATGCATTGTCTCCGCTGCTTTCCTCACTCGAGGTCTCGCCTTCGGACCCGAACTCGCTATCGAGAAGCCGCTGTCTCTTCGCGCTGTTGCCATTGTCGGTCATCGAGGTCGGGTTCGGCACAGGAACGACCGGTGCTCGAGTGTCGGACAGCACGGAAGCTGGTTTTTGGAGCGGTTCTGTGGCCGCGAAGCCGTCTGCGGGCGGTGAGGTCATCAATCGGGCGCTTGGGTGATTGTGGGGGGAATAAGATAATGGCTGCTGCGAGGAATGGCGAGAAGCAGAGCCGAGACAAGCCGGATACGAGAGTTTGATCCGATGACTAAGCTGATGCCGTCAGCAGACGCGAGCGAAAGCGAGTAGGGCAGCAAGTTTTAGAAAGACATTAGAGGAATATACGATTGCAAGTGATTTTCAGCTATTCGATTCGATTAAAAACAGAAAGTGCAATCAAGTCGCAATCCAGATAGTTTTGAGCAGCCAACCGCATCCAGATCGTATTCGGGTCCGTCCGTAACCAAGATCACCAGTCAGCCACCATAGATTTCTCTAATTACACAAGCTGATAGTAGCTCGGAATGGGAGCTATTCAGACGTTGTAAGTACAGGATAGCAGTTCAGAGTTCACTGGACATGTCGGTTGCTTTCTCTCCTCCTCATCTAGGAGAACGCATCCGAAGATCATGACGAGGTGCCAGCTTTAGCCAACACGACCGCCCTTTCTTTCTTGTTCACGGGTGTTAATGGTTCCCCAGTTTCCAAGAAATGTTTGATATTATCCAGCACCAGTTTTTCACCGCGTCTGATTGTTCCAACCGAGAATCCTCCGTAGTGAGGTTGGATTGTAACTTTGTCGCTAGTTCTGAAATACTCGCTAATATCGGGCTCTGATTCAAAAACATCGAGTCCTGCGCGACAAATCTTGCTGCTCTCGAGCGCACGTTGCAATGCAGCTTCGTTGACGATTGCTCCCCGCGCAGTATTCACAATGTAGCTTCCGTCTTTCATCAACGCAAACTCGCGGTCGGATATTAGATGCTTAGTTTCAGGAGTGAGCGGACAGTTTATTGATAAGACATCACATCTCTGAAGTAGTTCGTCCAGAGTGCTCATATACTCCGCGTCAAGCTCATCTTCAACAGCCTCAGGCAGACGACGGCGGTTGAAATATATGATCCGCATATCAAATGCACGCAGTTTCCGAGCCACGTCGCGGCCGATGTCTCCCATCCCGACAATTCCCAGAACTTTGCCTTGAGGATCGTCGAATAGTGGTAATCCATCACGCCAGCGCCCGCTACGGGCCACTTTTTCAGCAAGTGAGGTACCTCTGAGAGCTGCCAGAACAAGAAAGACGTGCAAATCAGCAGTGCCAACGGTTGGCGTGCCAGGCGTGTTTGCGTACCATGCTCCGTTGTCTGTAATCCAGTCGACCTCGACTGCATCGTAGCCTGCTCCTCCGCCCGCAAACATCGGGCAGGGCATGATGGGCGCTAGCAAGTCTCTGTCAAAGGGCTTGTAGTGCGTCCAGCCAAACAGCCAAAAGCAAGCACTATATGGCGTTGGGCGCTTTGCGCATATTGATTCGATTGCCCGCTTTGTAGACGCGCGGTCGGTCGGCGTCACGTAGTCGATATCGTACGCTGATTCGAGATGGGCGAGCTCGGTGAGTGCGAAGCGTGGTTTGCCAATTGCAAGAATGCGACGTCGAGCCATTGCCAGCCTGTGCACAAGAGATAAACAGCCCAATTGCAAAGGCACAGCTGTTATGTTTGCACCGTCAGAAAGCCAGACTGGGCAAAGGGCTCTGCGCTGCACGAGTCATGCTTATTTCCGAGCCAGCTGCTTGAGCACCGGCAGCTTTGCGGAAACCCACTGCACTTTATGCTCTTCTTTGCCTTGTCACGAGTAATATCTAGCAGCATTCACGTGCAGTCGTATCCGAACAGTCTTTGATGTGCCTGAGCGGCACCGAAAAGACCGACAAACTTAACTCTAAACCCATTACATAATCCAGGCGATGGGCCATCGTCGATCCCTGTCATCGTCGGCAGCGAACAGAGGCCGTGACAAGCAGGTTTGCGCCAGATACACTGGCTATGTACGGCCGCGACTTGAGTAGCGGAGGCGATTCTGGGTCCGGAGTCAACAGGCAGAAGCAAAACCTCAGACAGCTCTATCCGCAACAGTATGAACGGTGGGTGCAGCCCCCGGTATCGATAATGCCCTTCGTGCCTCTTCAGGTCGCAAACAACGTATCTAATCTTTTCAGCTGCGGTCTACGGATCTTTCTAACGATACTGCTCTCAGTCCAGGTACACCCTGCCGCCTATTGCTTCGTATATGCCCTCGCCACCGCCTCCCCCGTTTCCGCCTCCTCTCGTTCACATGCCCATACACAGCTCTACGCAGACCTCGATGCCGACTCCACCCTCGCTCTCGTCTCCTACTAATACCGCGACGCCTTTGACTTCTGGTGCGAGTGAGTCGGCAGCGCCCACCCCAAAGTCGCCGCAGAATATGCCTCCTGGCTCGGCTACGTCCACATCAGCGACCCCACAGTCCCCAGGCCCCAGCGATAAGCTCTCTACAACATCGTCTCAAAGCAGTCGGAAGGTTGAAAGAAAGCAGGCTGGCGGTGCCGGTAAAAAGAAGTCGCATTTCAAATCTCGGAGTGGCTGCTTTATTTGCAAGAGACGAAAAATAAAAGTATATCTAGTCGCCACAACTTTACGCAATCTTGATTAACTGGCAAAAAGATTCTAACTGGCATACAGTGCGACGAAACACGGCCGCGGTGTAAAAACTGTTTAAAGCACGGAGCGAGCTGCGAGTACGCCTCAGACGATAGCAATTCCACGTTTCCGCCAAACGGGCAATCCATCGATTCTCTAGTCGCAGCCATGCCTAGTACGCTCTTAACCAGCATCGGTGATCCCAACTGTATCGCTGCCGCTCAAGGAGATCTCAACATGCAACACCTTTCACTTTTGGTGTATTTCTTTGTCACCGTCTTGCCGTCACTCACGCATTTACAAAATCCGAGAAATCGGGAGATGTGGGTGAGAGAAGCACCTGCAGCAGCGTGCCGCTATCAATTTCTGATGTACGCGAATCTCGCAATCGTCTGCTCGCATATTATCATTACGTCTACATGTTTATCGTCTTCAGAGTCGAATGAGACTGCTGAGCAGCGGTCGCGGCGGCGTGCCATTCGAACTCATTACGAAGCATTGTGTTTATACTACCGGCAACGAGCTTTTGAGTTATTTAGAGCTGTTCTGGCTGGAGATACAAAAGACGTCGAGCTTTTGCGTGCCGCGCTATTTGCTTCTGTTTTATTGTCTATTGACGGATTTGCGTTTCCTGAAGGAACCGGGGCTTTACTGACCTTGGAAGAAGATGACGAAAAAGCGCGACATGGCGATAGCACGAGAAAGCACAGTTTTCAAACGAGCGGACAGACGATTGCTTCAATTGATGTTTGGATACCGCTTCATCTTGGAATTGGTGCATTTTTGCGGGAGTTTGAGTCGATAGGCATGGCGTTGGGTGATATTCACGAGTCCTGGGTCTTAAATTGGGATATACTCCCGCTAAACAAGCCATATTTCAAATACCTGTCTGATATCATTGCAAACACATATGGTCCCAATGCGTTGGAAATATGTCAACAGCCAATCATGGTACTTGAAAGAATACTTACACTACAGACTACGGCGACAGCGGCCAGTGCGACAAGCGACAACTGGATTGTGAACACTACAGGCGGTTCTATCGCACGATACCTGTTGGCTTGGCCATTCACCTGCACAGCAGAGTTCTTGCATCGCCTACGAGAGCACGAACTCCCGATGATGATAATACATCTTCATTATCTAAGCATATTGCGATGTGCTTTATGCCCGCAGAACTGGTGGGCAGTAGTCACTACGCGCCGTGATATTCTGGCAATCGTGGCCTCGTTGCCCGGTGTGTACGAAGATGGAGGGAAAGACCGGTGGAAAGAGTGGCTGGAGTGGCCAAGGGAGCATTTAGATTTCGATCTTTTTCTCGAAATATGATTTTGGCTTGATTCTACTTTTAACTTGTTGCAACTTGCGCTATTCTGTAAATTACGCAAAACGGCGTTCGCCCTGTAAAAGGTAATCCTCAACCCTACGCAGTAAATATAGGGTTGCAAAAAGGCAGTCACGCGGCCGCTGTGGCCGCGCAGCCAAATAAGGTTCAGCACCCAAGGTGAGCGCGACGAAGTACAGCTGGGATCTCTGAGCAGACTGCAGGTTATCCATCAACAAACATCACAACAATGGGTGCGTACTTCTCTGTTCTGCTGGCTGCGGATGCAAGTGGTGTTGCGAGCATGTGCTGACATTCTTCTAGTGAACATTCCCAAGACTCGACGAACATACTGCAAGGGCAAGGAGTGCCACAGACACACCCAGCACAAGGTCACCCAATACAAGGTACGCACTCGTGTTTGCCTGATCTCGCGGGGAGTTGAGCGGTAGGAACTGAATATTGACGAATGCGTTTGTTTTATAGGCCGGAAAGGCTTCGTTATACGCCCAGGGAAAGCGCAGATACGACCGCAAGCAGAAGGGTTACGGTGGTCAGACCAAGCAGGTTTTCCACAAGAAGGTGCGTCTAGATAGTTCAACAATCATCAGCAAGAGAGAGGCTAATTTATTCTGTTTGTGTGTATAGGCCAAGACTACAAAGAAGGTCGTTCTCCGTCTCGAATGCACCGTCTGTAAGACCAAGGCTCAGCTCCCTTTGAAGCGATGCAAGCACTTTGAGCTTGGAGGTGACAAGAAGCAAAAGGGACAGGCTCTCCAGTTTTAAGCATCTCGGCGATCAGCCTTGTGTGTTTTTTTCTTCTTCTTATATACAGATATCACTGTTTATAGTCATTTGTTATGGGATGGTGAAAGTGTACAGTTAGTTTGAAAATCACTAATAAATCTGGATGTGCTCTATAAATATCACCTATTTATTGAACTTTTCGGAAACATCAAACAAAACTAATAATTACAAAGTCCGAACCGACGCCTTAGCAATCCCAAGACTAACACAGATAGATGCATCAGTTACACCACCATCTAAAATAAATGAAAATACCAAATTACATATCGACAGCTCGAGAAATATTTTCGACATTGGCAAACTCTGCACCAAAGTCACAAGCATTAGACGCCTCGTCAAGGAAAAGACTCGTAGCCAGATGATGAGCTTCGTCGTTGTCTCTGCCAATGCCTCCCAGATCCTCAAACGATTCACCTGTTTCCAGAGCAGACGGGGTCGGACTCCGGTTGCGGTCTCCTAATCCATCCGGAGCTGGCCGCGTATATGTGTTCGCCAAGTCTTCGGTAGTAGTCGAGCCTTGAGGGTTATCACGAGAGAGCTCGGTGGACGGTCTCGGGCGGTTCTCACTGAGGCTTCTAAAGATACTGCCGAATCTGGATAACATCGTCCAATTGGTCAGCTGTGGTCGATTCTGACGAGATTCATCAGTTGTCGGCGAGGTAGGCTGGCGAAGAGGGGCAGATTGGTCAGGTCTTGGCTCCGGAGCCTGCTGAATCTCCTGTTCTTCTTCCGCAGTCGGATGCGAGGGTGCGTCGGACTGGAATGTGTTGTGCTGTTGAACCCGCAAATACCGTGCCCGTTGCCGACGAAAGTGTTGTCGACGAATGGTTTCCGATTGTTGCGCAAGTAACGGTGAAATTACCTGGAGCGAGGTCCCATGAGATGCAGGCGGGGCAGAGAATGGTGAAAGAGAGGTGCTGGGAGGAGGAGGAGAAGGCTGATGCTGAGCTATTACTGGAGGAATATGGAGTCTTCGCCGGCGGTGTCGCTGAAGCGCAGAGTCACGAATGGCAAGCATGGCAGCGTCTGAGAGACAAGCATTAGACGCAGAAGAAGCGCTTGATGCCGTGTGCAAAGCCGAATGGCGTCTGCGGAAGAGAGAGACAAACGTGTCTTCGCTTGATGATTGCTGCGGAGACTCGACAGAATCTTCTGGCTCAGCAGCAGGCACTTGGTCGGATTCCATATTTTGCAGCTCAGAAGCAGACGTGTAGTCGCGTAATGAGTCGATTCTGAACCGCCGTCTTAGCCTCGGAGGATTGAATGACTGGTGGAAACGCGCATATTCGGGCGCGGTGACAGACGTCGGCAAATCAAGACTGGACAGGTTGAGTCTTGGTGGCTCGTAAAAGTGCTGGGAGAGCCGTGCGTCAGACTGCTCATCAGGCGGGGCGATGTCGTAGCGGGGCCTGGTCAAGGGCGGATCATTGGCGGGGTTGCTTTCAATCAACTGATTAGAGCGCAGCAGGTCGAGCAGCCGTGATGAGCCGGTCTGCTCGTCGGGGTCAGCCTGCGACGACGGCGACGACGGCGACGAGAGCGAGTCGTAAGGATCGGCTTCTACGGCTCGGCTTGCGCTCTCGCGGCCAAGGGTCAGCACCGGGTTCCAGAAAGAGTGGTCGCTGGAGGGGCGTGAGGACGGCGGACCGAGATACTGCTCAAGCGCCGCTGTCGAGGTCCTCGCTCGCTGGCGCGGACGTTCGATATGCGAGCCAGAGTCGTGGCGACGTTTGGGCAGGTCGGAACCCCGGGCATCCGGTTGGTTTGAGTTCCAGAGAGGACGGCCCATGGCGGAAACGGCGGTGCGGTGGTGAGGACGGCGAAGAGCGGGAGAGTCGACCTGTTCCCACAGGTGAGGAGCGAGCCGGTGCGACCAGGCCGGGTAATGTTATTACGTAATCTCTTGCTAATATACGCCGAATGTACTTTTCTTGAAGATTTCGGCAGCGAAACGGAGAACGAAACGAGCTGCACAAGTGCCAAAAGCGAAGAACAAGCGGCAGAAGCGCGCAGGAAGACGAAGAAGCAGCGAGCGGACCCTGCGCAGAACATCCCAAGCTTGGGTATTTTGGCCGGCGCAATCGACCGAGTTGAGCCCGCGTTCGCAGCACAAACACGGCTTCGAGCACCCGCAAAACAGGCCGTTGTCTCCCTAAACAGCCCTGGATCTCTCTGAATCCGCAGCAGCCAGCCCGAGCAAAAGTAAACAAACGCCCTGCTCACGCGTCCACGCGTTTGCCACGCGTCGTTTAGAGTTCAAGGGTCAGGGCCGGCCTCGGTCTCCTTTACTCGCAGTTTCGATAAACACCTGCAGAACTGCTCTTCGTCGTCCTCGTCGCCGTTCTTTCTTATCGTCCTTATCTGTGTCTTCTGATCTCCGGTCTTTTACGTCGTTCTCTTATCGCTGCTCACTTGGCCCTCCTGCAATGTTCTCCGCCGTCTCCTCCTTCTTCTCCTCCCTCTCCATCTCCACGGCCCACGACAAGCCCGCCCGTCTCGTTCCCACCCCCAGCAGCGTAGCCCTCGACGCAAATCCCTACGGAACGTCGACTAGACCCGTCTATGAGCCCGGCATGCGCTCCGTCTCGACCGCGTCCCTGCCCTCGGCCGCCTCTTCGCACCACACCATCCAGCTCCAGGACTTCTCAGACGGCGCGCCCCCTGCTCCCCCAGTCTCTCTCTCCTGGGCGCGCATCTGCCGCTGGGCAGAGAAAAACTACCCCGAGCTCGCAGACAACATCAGCGACCCCGCGCTGGCGTCCGATATCGCGGCTCTCGAGCGCGCAACAGACTGCTCGCTTCCCGCCGACGTCCGCACGTATTTCTTAGAGCATGACGGTCAGTTAGAAGGCGGGAAGCCCTGTGGTCTTGTCTACGGCAACGCCCTCGTCAATTCAGACGAGGCAATCACTATCTGGGAGACCTGGCGAGTGGTCGCGTCCACTCTCGAGCAGGATCGGGCAGAGGCTGTCGTCGACGATATCCCGGCTGGCCCGTCATCACGCCAGCCGCCTATGCGTCCTCGCGCAAACAACTTCACCGCATACCAGAGCTCGACGCCGCATCGTGCAATCCAGCCCGTGTTTGCTTGCACTGGATGGATCCCGCTTGTGAAGGACTTTTGTGGAAACTATATCGCCGTTGATCTCGCGCCTGGCCCGGCGGGACATTGGGGTCAGGTCATCATATTCGGACGCGAGTATGACCGCAAGTACGTCATTGCTAGGTCCTGGGGCCATTTCCTTGCCATGCTTGCCGACGATTTCGAAGAAGGTCGCTGGTCGGTCGATGAGGAGTCGGAGGAAATGTGGTATGTCTCTGGCGGTCGCATGCAGTCGTACTTTGATGTCCTCAAGCGTCGAGTCGAACGCGCAGTCGCATACTCGCAGCGCAAGCAGCAGAAACAGCCACAAGCGGCCCCAATGGTCAAAAGCGCAAGCACAGAGTCATATTCGAGTAGAAAACCAAAAACCGCTCCATTAAGCCTTCATCCTTCTTCAGCAGGCGGCAGAGTTCCTGGTCTGACATCGTCTTCCGAGTCAAATTTGCTTGCTGATCCAGCGACCCAGCCTGCCTCGCCTGGTGTCGTAGCTGCTCGTCTACCGCGGATACCAAAGCGTGCTGCTGTGGCGGAGGACAAGAGCCTGACTGATGATTCCGAGGCTTCGACGAGCTCTACTTTGTCTACTACCGAAACCGCAGTCACTATCCCTGCGAGGCCGGAAGATTTAGAAGCCGAAGATGCAGCTACCCCAATAGCAGAGAAGCAGAAGCAGTTGGATATTCCAGAACAAGAGTCCTCGACCGCTGAAGCCGAGCACGCGCCAACAGTCGAGCCTCTGGCATCTGCTGAGCCTGTCTCATCTACCGTCGAGCAGTCAGATAGTACGGAGGAATCGGCGTCAGAGTGATTTGTTTGCCTTTTTGTTTGTTTTTTGTTTGTATTTTTTTCGTCATCATAGCTTGATTGTTTGCTATCCGATTTGCGTCTCTTTGTCTATATAGTTATGTTTATGTTTTTGTACATTTTATGTTTGCACAGTTTGTATTATTTTTGATGGGTGTTACAAAATTTTTTTATAATTTATCTCTTTCTTTTCAGATATCATAAAACGTGGCAGCGAAATCATCGCCGCAGCATTGCCCGATAATTCCATCTCCAAGGCGGGGAAAGTGGTCTGACACCGCCGTATAATCTGGGAAACACGTCTTCGAAAAAAAAGTAGACGTGTCCGACGGCTATGCCCAATAAGTCACCTTTTGGAATTGCATTATTCAGGACGAGCGAGAAACTGAACAACACCCAAGGCAGGTATGGAGCGGAAAACACGAAAAGACCGAGGAACGAGAGTCGGACGGCCGGGTTTCTTCGAGCCCAGATGTATACTAGACTGAAGCTCAGCGGCGAGCCCAGGAATAACAGCGAGGCAAATGGTGAAAGTAGTAGAAGTGAGGTTGCAGAGTATAGTAACAGCCAAAGGAAATCAAGCGTGTTGTTTCTGAAAAATGTATCCTCTAGCATGCGTGAATAGCGCGACATGAAGAATATATGGAACACGAAATCCAACGACAATGGTCCGAAGTATAGAAACGTCGTGATGAATCTCCAGTACTAAGCAATTACACCGTATTAGCCCAGCTTCTGGCATGCGTAATGAAATAAACAGCTTACCTGCTGCTTCCCGACCGCAGTATGAAATGAAAAGAACAGCTGATACGGCGACAACACCTCACACTGCACAAGCACAGATGTGATTACAGACAAAGTAGTCCAGTACCTCGTCACTGGCGGCACTTCAAAAAACCATGCTTCTAGCGGAATAACGTTGTCCATCTTAATCGGTTGTCGTTATCGAGATTTCTCGGCGGTTTATGCGTCGTTGTAGATCCAGAGTATTTGATGATGTGTCAATATTCTATATGCGTAGCTCGTGAGCTCTTCATGATTCAGCGACTCGAAAACCCTTTAAATCACTACTAATCCTGCACAATTATGCTTCTTGCCCGTATTCAGCTGTATTAATGCCGTCGTCTTTGTAGATCAACAGACAGAAAATAGTCGTTGCGTTGAATTTAGTCAGTGGAAGTTCAGTTGCCGACGCCGCTGCGGCGTGTCGCGTTCTGATCGAAACCTAGAAATTTGACTCAATCCTCACAATGTCGGATTATCAAATGTTCATCAAATGGCTACGCATTGGTTCTATTTAAACGAAATAATTCGATAAATTTCCGTTTATTTTAATAAAACAACGTAAACAACAGCATTCCGTAATATTCCCCGGGAAATCAGCAAGATTAAACAATAAACATGTAAATACGACCCCCGCTACCAATGCTATCAATACATCAACCACAGCTACTCACGCACACGCAATCGCTCTTTTTTTCTCTTTTTTCTTCTTTTGCTTCTTCTAGAGACAAAACTTAATCATCAGTCATGCGACGGCATTGATTAGACGCCGCTCAGATTCATTCTGCGGAATATTGTCGTTATTCATTGTTCCCAGCCATTTCCGCGCTAAAAAGAAGGCAACAATAACAATACACGCAATCACTCCCACAATTCCAAAGAACCAGGCGAGTGTGTTCTCATTATCTTGGCCAGGCACCCGCACGTTCATACCAAAGAGGCCAGTGATCAAGTTAAGCGGCACGAGAATAGTACCCAGGAGAGTAACTTTGGAAAGCACGTTTGTCACTCGGTTGTTCGCATGGAAGGATTCTACCTGCAACTGAGCCAGATAATTCGCATGCGATCGCGACAGGATCTTCTCGTACGCAGATAAATTCTGGTACATGGTAACAATATGATCTTGGATATCACCTAGATACAATCCAATCTCGCCCTTTGGTGCAACGTCCCATTGCTCGTTGCAGCGCTTGGCAAACATCTTGATGACATCAGCTTTGCCAGACAAAAGTCGCATAAGCGTCATGACGGTCTTGCGAGCATCGCCAATTCGCTTAAGCATGTTTCCGAAATCAGACTCTCGCGCAACAAATACAAGGTCCTCGATCCTATCCGCTTCTTGTTCAATCTCGTGGATAACCGGCGCAAATCCGTCCGTGATGTCATCGATCAAGGCATAGCATATCCAATCGGCAGAAACAGTGACATAATCTCTAAGTTGTCGAATTCGGCGACGCACATTGGCAGTATGATCAAACGCAGAGAAATGGAACGACAAGATGCCATCGCGGAATACAATCATGTACATGTTTAGAGGCTCCATAAATTCCTCGCTGTCCTTCTCATGTTCAAAGGTACGGAAACAGACAAAATAGTACGACTTGAAGAGCTCGACTTTCTCGCGAGTCTCCTGTACACGAATATCCTCAGTCGTCAATGGATGGATTCCAAATGTCTTTGCCAGCATTTTCATCTCGGTATCGGTCGGATCAACGCAGTCCAGCCACCAAGTGCCATTGCGACGATCAAACAGGTCGGCAAATGTCTGCTCAGGTGCAGTCAACAGACATATCTCAGGCGCGTGAATCGTCTCTTCAGACTCAGAGCAGAAAAGACTGAACCGATCGTCGGCTGCAGCCAGACGAGCAGCCGCATCTGGTGGGAGCGTGCGCGCCTTGAGCATCTCAACATGCGCATCAACCGCAGCACCTTTCTCGTCTGACGAGGTCGAGCCAGAGGAAGCAGCCGCGGTGGTGGCAGCAGACGACGCAGCTGCAGCAGACGCAGTAGTGCCGAGATGAATATCGCCAGCAGCTCCGAGCATGCCGGCACCAACACTACCAGATCGCCCACCAACAGAAAACGTTAGCCGACGACCACCGATAACACCGCCGGAACCAAGGTCATTGTCGGCACGACGCTTGAGAGAGGGATACCACTGCTCGAGCCGCTGTTCCGCGGCGAACTCTTCGATCTCGTCAAAATCTATGCCGTTGATTCGCTGATGCTCGAGTTGCATCGGGAAGCAAACGTCTTCTTCGGTCTCATCTTCAGAGTTGACACGCGAACGCGCCTCAGAGCCAGAGTCTGAAATCGAAGCGGCACCGCCAGCTGCTGCGACTTGCTCCTTTGTATAGGTTCCACTCTTGCTGCTATCGACCGACGGGCGGTGGCCACCGGGACTTGCCAGAACGCCAGGAGCAATCTGCGTATCGACCACAAAGGTAGGACGACGCGCGTTCGCGTAATCGTTCGAAGTGCGCCGCTGGCGTCTGGCACGAACAGGCGGGCTTGATACCGCGCTAGCCGACTGGTGGCGATGTGGTGCGTCTGCTGCTGCAAAATCAAACCGGTTCAGCTCAGGAGACGGCGCTTCATTGTTGTCCATGACAGGAGGACGGAGGGTCGAGAGCTTGCGTCGAACAGGCTCGGCGAGCTCGTCGCCAGCCTCGTCTTCGTACTCGTTATCCAAAATCGCAGATTCGGCAGAGAAAGAGTTCATACGCGGTCGAACACGACCGGCCGAGCCCGCCGAGCCGGAGGTGACGTACGAGGGGGCGTTGAGCATGCCATCGGAAGCGACGCTGCCGGAGAAGGAGGCGCCGCGGACAGGAAGAGAGTCAGGCTGGTTGCGGTGGTCATAGAGCTCGGTGGCGGAGTGCACAGGAGAGGGCGAGTTGGGGCGTGAGGCGTCCATTATCTAGAAAAAGGAGAAGACGAGAGGTTAGCCTACTGATCGGCAGGCAAGCGAAAGCGAGCAAATGCTGAGCAAAACATACTCCAACGCAACAGTAGTTCTAGCGGATAAAGATCAGTCGACTGTAGTCGCAAAGGAAGATCCGGTAGAACCCGGAAAGAAGGAGATTTGAGGGAGCCAGAATGGAAGATGTGCGCAGGGCAAACTGCAGCGGAGAAGGTCCAGAAAAAGGGGAGCGAGACGAGCAGTCGGCACGATTGTCGACGACCTTGCGGCGTAGAAGAAGCAAGCCAGGCTGGTCCTGAGCAGACCGGCAGCGGGTTTGAGAAGGCAGAGAGGAAGCGGTCGAGGGCGACGCGGGCAGAGCAGCGGCAGTTATGGCGGCTTCTTGGACACTTCGCGGAAGCGGAGGCGGCGCAGGGAGAAGAAGAAGAGGGCCAGGGTGAGCGAGCGCAGGAGCGGACGGTGCAGAGCAAAGTACGCCGGGAAGGAGGACGGGGCAGAAGACGGGAAGAAGGAGCAAAAGCGACGAGCAGCGCGAGACCGTGCAAAGGCGACGAAGCAACGAGCGACAAAACTGCGCTGCCGCACCCCGCCACGCCGCCACCGCACAGCCACTTACCCCTGCCCAGACACGGCAAAGTGTGCGCCGAGCGGTTTGTACCGCCCAGCCCGTGCACGCTCGTTTGGAGAATCAATCAATTCTATTCCACCCCGAAATGTACAACTTGCTCCGCCTCTGCGCATCTATCACCGCCCTACCGAAATCCGCGACCAGTCATAAATAGCAACCATAAATACATCGTGTCCGAATCCAAGTCTACAAACAAAAGAAAGCAAAAAAGCAGACCACCCCCCCTGTGCCATAACAAACCAGAATAAACAAAAAAACTAGGCAAAACTCTATCAATTTTCGTAGCCTTCCTCCGCAACGTTGTGGTCGCCCACGATGCGCAAGAAAACCTGCTCTAAACTCGCCTGCGACACGGCGTAGTAGATCACCCCGATCTCCTTTTTATCGGCCTCGATAGCCTGGAAAATCTCAGACACCCGCATTTTCGGCGAACCGTCTCCCGCAGATGTCTGCACGGCAATCTTCACCTGGCCGTGATACATCTTGTCTTCGATGCGCACCGCGTGTCCCTTGAACCGACGCTGCGCCCAGCTCACTACGCGCATCATCTCGTCGTCTGTCGCATGCATGCCTCCCTCGCAGACAAAGTGCAAGTAGTACGCATCGCCGTAGCGCTCGCGCAGACGATCAGACGTGCCGACCGCAAGCAGGTTCTTTGCAAGAATACCCGCACGCGAGCACAGAGCATCGGCCTCCTCCATCGAGTGTGTAGTCAACACAATACTGCGGCCGGCAGACACATTGGCAAGCGTCCGCCACATCACGCGCTTACTGGCAGCATCCATACCGGAAGAGGGCTCGTCTAGCAACAGCACAGACGGATTAGCCATCAACGCGATTCCGAGCGACAGCTTCCGGCGATTTCCACCCGACAGCCGAGCCGCCATACGAGAAGAGAATCGAGTGAGTCCGACCGCACGCACAAGCGACGTCACATTGTGTTCGACCTCAGCTCCCTTCAACCCCCGCAGACGCGCGTAGAAAGTCAAAGTCTCCAGAACATTCATTTGGTCAATAGCATCAAACTGAGGACACACGCCCAAGTGAGTACGCGCGTGTGCTCGGTTATCGTTAACTGAGATTCCTTCAACATACACACCACCGCCAGACGGAATGATCTCTCCACGAATCATGTTGAACGTAGTAGACTTTCCAGCACCGTTGGGACCCAATAATGCAAAGCACTCTCCACGCTCAACTCCAAACGAAACATCCTCAACGGCAACAAACTTGCCAAACTGCTTCGACAAATGAGCAACCCGGAGACCGTCACGTCCATCGTCAGGGCTGTCGACGCGCGCAATCTCCTTTGCGAGATCCTCGTCAAGCAGCGCCGCCTTGGCTTCAGCATCGTCGACCTTGAACTTTGGCGAAAAACGAAGTCTAAAGCGACCAGAATCCCACCAAATTAACCCTCCGTACAAAATAAGCGACTGCATGACCAGATACAAGATCGGGCCGCCGTACGCATTAATGTCGCCATAATAGCTGTACTCCTCTTCGCCATCGCACATCTCTGTAAACAAATTGAGCGACAGGAAGAGTCCCTTGATCAAGTTAGGCATAGGAGCAACCGCCGCGAGTGCAAAATGAACCTGTTTGACAATCATATCCGTCTGCAATGCAGGAGCAAAAGTGTTGACGGCAAGGTAGGCAATCAAATATACCAGAAAGTAAATGCACTGGAACGCGGCCGTCAGCGCAAACGCAGCCAGCTGAGTCGACGCAATAAGCGAAATGACAAACGCAAACAAAGTTGACGCCACACCGTACAAGAACATGATGATAAACACATATCCCAGCCCGTACCAATATGGATTTGCAGCCGCAAAGATAATGACGCATACAACGGACGACACCAAGATTAATGACGAATCAAACAAAAGGTACGCAGTCCATAACGGTATAACGCGCAATCCATTAGAATAATGAAGCGCTCGCACATGCTGAAGACGTTCCATGGTCGGATACAAAGCAGAGAACGCAGGATAGGCGCCCATTGCCAGACAGAAATAGATAATAAACTGAAGCGTATCACCCATAGTTCCAATCCACGGGAACTGGAATGGCGAGTAATTCGTGATAATCACTGCGTTTCCTTGTCCGCGGACGTTATCCATAGCATTCAAAACAAGAGGACCAGTGATAATACCGGCTCCGTTAACTCGGAACGCCATCGTAGGCTCATCTCCAAGATAAATACCACCGGGCTGAATGGTGGAGTAATTCTCGGCAATAGCATACTTGAACTCATCAATGCTCTGAACTAAGGTGATATTATCTCTAACAAGGTCAGTGTAGTTCACAGCCTGACCAGCCAGCTCATTGTTAGGCCCATTGTAACCATCAAGAGCAGTGACATATGGTCCGATAGCGTCAAGAGCACCGTCATTATCAACCGGCGAAGGTCCCAGAACAACCTGGAGAGGTTGATCAGTGATATTCCGAGTCGAGATATCGCGGAAGATTTGTTCAGCAACGTTGTCCTCAGTCTTACACGATCCGCCTGGATAATCACGAACGAATAGCATGGTAATTCCGCCAACAAGGATAGGAAGGAATAGGATTCCTAATATAGGCAACGGATGACGGCGTGCAACAATAACACGCTTCCAGATCATGGTCCAAATTTGCTCTGTGCCACGGTTAGTATAATTCTAGTTAATTTCAGTATTACCAGCTTAACATACCTCTCATCCCGACAATCTTGCCAACCTTAAGATCCAAGCCATTGTTGTAAGGCTTCAAAGGAGCCTTCTCGTCATCGTACAACAAAGACGACGATTCGCTCTCAGTGGATCCATACGACTGTGTCTTCTCAGAGAGAATACTAGACTCGCTATCTTCCAACAAAAAGTCATTCTCATCCAACAATTCCTTAATTTCTTCATCGGAATCTGCAACCAACTTCAAAAACACATCTTCAAGCTGCGGTCCAGAAACACGAAGCTCCTTATGCCCTTGATTTTCAAGACGAGTCACAAGCTGAGTGACCTGCGCTCCGTTTGCAGCTTCGTAGACTTGCTCGCGACCAGATCCAGGAGTGATAGAAAACACACGGTAGCCGTTACCAAATCCTTCCTTGAGTTCAACGGGCGAGCCAGTGGCTTTTAATACACCACGGGCCAGAATTGCCACGTGGTCAGCAAGAAGATCAGCTTCGTCCAAGAAATGGGTGGTCAGAATCAGCGTGCGCTCGCCGCGAGACGATAATAAGATATCCCAGATTCTTCGGCGTGAAAGAGGATCCAAACCAGACGAAACCTCGTCAATGCAGCAGACCTTGGAACCGCCCACAAACATAGTTGCAAGCTGTAACTTACGCTTCTGACCACCGGAAAGATTCATAGACAGGAATTTACGTTTGGGAAGCAAGTCGCACTGGACAACAAGATCCCTGACTTCTTGACCAAGAGTCGACTCAGGAGAGCCCTTGACGCGACCCCAGATTTTGATATGCTCCTCAACGGTAAGCTCATCCCACATCACGTTCTTCTGAGGACAAATTCCCAGAGAGGTGGTTGTACCAAACTCAATAGTTCCCTCACTGGGTTTCTGAATACCGGCAATCATCTCAAGAGTGGTGGTCTTACCGGACCCGTTTGCGCCCAACAAGCACGAGATCTCGCCAGTGCGGAACTTCACATTCAAGTCGTTAACCGCCACAACAGGGGGCAATTTCTTACCACCACGGAAAAATCGGCCAATGTTGAATGGGTAATAGATCTTGGAAACGTTTGTGATGGCGAGCGCGTTATCGAGGTCTTCGACTGCTGCGCCGGTGCGGCCGTGAGAACCGTACAACACACGTTCGATAGCCATGCCCAGGAAGAAATACAAGGGAATTTGAACAATAGCGCCGATCCACAACACACCGCCAGCAATTACACCCGTAGGCGCAACAGAAGCCAAGGAAATACCCATGACCTCACGCTCAAAGCGGGCATTGGTCTGCATGTAGTAAACGTAGTTCATAGGCGGGAAAAGGAAGCCAAGAGCATAAGCTGCACCGCCATCTTCAGGGTGCGTAGTCGACTGGACAGTGGTCATGATAGCGAGGAATACACAGATACCGGTTGAGATAATACCGGCGAGCTGAGCCTGCTTGAACGGCTGAGCAAGCATTTGCGCCCAAGCTACGTTCGCAAATCCGTTGAGAACGTGGAAAACAATGATTGAGATGATGCTGGAGTTGTAGAACATAGTCTTGCCAACCGCAGCACCAACCACGATCCATCCCGGAAGATATAAACCAGAGTAAGAGATGAAGAACGACAGATGACGAGCGACCTTTGAGCAACCCATACTCTCGAGCAAAGTCGATAAACCGAGTTCGCGCTCAAGAGCAACGACACCGCACAGATGGTAGATAATTCCAATCATGGCGATGAACATGGCAGGAGACATGTACTTGATCAAAACCGACATGTAACTAACACGAATGTCCTGCTCGTGCTCTTCTTGGCTGCGAGAAGTATATGCAATCACATCCGGAGCATCAGCAGTCTGATCAAGGTCCAAAATAGCCGAATCAACAGCCCCTAAAAGCACATTGTTAAAAATAAGTTCATAGTACTCGACAGATTATATACATACACTGAACTGGCAACAGATAACGCTCGACATCACTAGTATGGTCATCGACCTGGACGCGGAAAAGACCAGCATCAGCACGCATAGTGTAATTATAGACGCCGTTTGTAGGATCAAAAGTATTCCATTGCACAGCACCGATACAGTTCGAAGCACCGCGCAAATTTTGCTTGCAGATACTGAGAAGTTCGATTTCGTCATCAATTTCGTGAACCTGTTCCGGCGGGATGCCGTAGGTGACTTTCATCATCAGCTCGCGAACTTCCGGCGTCACAGTTCCGTTTTCCATCAAGTAGACGAAATCTCTGTCCTCGATAGCTACCGCGAGAGGACGGATAGGCGCAGGATCCGCGACGCCAAAGGTTGCCGCCGGCACGAAGAGGTTACGCGCATAGCCCTGTAGATGATCGCGTTAGCCGCCGCTCAAAATTCTTTTCCGTCGGATCCAGCGCTGGAAAGACACAAAGCAATCTTACCAAGATCCACATGAACGCAATAGGGAAGACAAAGGCACGGAAAACGGTCCAGAACCATGTCCGGCGAAAAGTAATCGCACACTTGACGCACAAGGCGTAAGTCTGGCGATATACGGCCGATTTGTGTTGGAGAGCGACCATGGTTTTGCTGATACCGGTAGCAAAGACTGAAATATCAGGCAAAGGGCCAAGATGCCGTGGGTCTCGGTTTAAACGAAAGGAGTAAACAGGAACCAGGCGCTTCTGGGACCGTGAACGAGCGTGTGTGCGGAAAAAGAGGAAAGGCGAGAGCGTGAACAGCGCGAGAGCCTTATCCAGAGCATGGATCCCAGTCACTTCCGGTTGCACGTTTGAGATGTGCTCACAGCCAGTGTTTTTGTGACTTGGACCAGCGGCGGCGGCATTATCGACGCCTATCGCCCGCGCGATAACGCGCCTGAACGGGACTAAGCCGCTTCGGGGCTGGCGAAATCTTATCTGCGGCCCCTTGCTGCTGCCGTACTCGTGATCCGGGCCCGATAAAGAAATCGCGGATGAATCGAGGATGCAAATGGAGAAAAGAATACGGCCTGCTGGCTGGGAAAGCAGAAGACTCGGCGCGGGCTGTTCCTAAAGCAGATGCTGGAAGTGTCCGCCGTTCAGCAAACTTGCGACAATGAACTGCTGCTGCACTGCTCAACCCGTTTTCATGCGCTTCCAAGTGTAGTAAAACATTCATTCTAATTGTACATCCATTAATAAGAAAAGGCTGCAGATAAATCTCAAATATTGCGTATATATAAACATCGCACCCGACGACCCGAGCAACAAGTAGCAAAATACAGATTAAAAACAAAAATATAACACAACATCGCATGTACACGCGCTAACCAAAGAGTTCTTCGGCACAATATATAGCGTGGTTTTACAGAACCACATCACGCAAAGCCATTACAGAAGAAGGCAAAGAAAATATACAAATCGGCGACATCGTCACAAAATCATAAAAATGTCAACACAAGAGTAGTAACCTCTAACACAACAGTAAAAAAAAAAGTACAAGGAAAAAAACATGAAGGAGACTAATACTTGCCAAAATCCGAATCACAAGAATGTACCATATATATGTATATATAAAAGTCAATATGTATAGAGGATCGCATCCCACTTCCCCGAGCATTTCAAGCTCGCAAAATGAGCAATCTTATAACTGCATCACGAAAAAAAACATATAAAACCGCAAATAATAGCAAAGAATGTCGATAACCAGACTTCAACTCCTATTTCCTCGTTATCCTATATCAGCATCTAATGTACGTTTGTAGTAATGGTTCGATCATCTTTAATCATATCGTTTAGGCTCGAGATTGGCGGTGCTGAAGACGCGCTCGAGAAACTATTCTCGGCCGATCGTATCTCCTGAAACGACGGCGGCGGCGACGTGCTCGTCTCATCCGAACTCGAGCCATCGGACGGTGGTTGCTGTTCAGCCGACACAGACGATCGAGGCGAGACAGCGAAGCTTGCTGACTTGACCAATGTCGGTGAACCAGCCGGCGACAACGGCAGCGGTTCGTCTGTCGACAGGTACATGAGCTTCTCAATCGATACCAAATGTTTGCCGTAAGAGTATTTCTTTAGAGCCTGCAAATGCGGACTGATTTTTATTACCAGATTATCCCGCTGCTGACCGCTAGTAACATCCAGCAGCTTCTGAATAACATAGTTTGCAAACTGATCCTTCATCATCGCGGTCAACGGTAGCGATCCATCCGACTTGATCCGCAATATTTCATCAATGACGGCCTGTCGTTGTCTGCTATCACCATAAACAATACATTTCTCGACAACGTTAGAAGCAAACTTATGCTTTGAAAACTGCAAGACGTTGTCTCTGACCACCATTATAATCTTCTCTCGATCTTCAGGCTTGCCGCGCTCAATAACGTGTTGGATCACATAGTTGCCATACTGATCTTGAACCAAGTACGAAGAATACGAATGCAATTCTTGAAGAATCGAGTTTTGCGCCTCGTCGTCGCAATGTTCGAGCATCCGCTGAATTACGCGGCACCCATAAGGATGAGTTGCAAGATCATATACCTGCTGATGGAACGATCTAATGATGAATTCGATATGCTCAGCTGGAACTCGTTCAATAGCCTTCTGAATAACGTGATTTCCATTCTGATCTTTAACGCATCTCAAGACATGGCCCTCAAGCTCTTTCACCAGCTTAGCCTGCTGATCGACCAAGACATGTTCGATAGCCTTTTGCACAACACGGCATCCGTACATTTGAAGCGACAAAGTGAGCATGTGTCCTTCCATCTGTTTGGCCAGAGTCGTCTTTTGCAGCTGGTTACCATGCTCAAAGAACTTTTGAATCACGTAATTTCCAAACACGTCAGTCATGAGCTGTAATGAGTTTGACCGAATCTCGCCAAAGATTGTCTCCTTCTCATCACTATTAGCAGTCTCGAGACGCTGCTGGATAAAGCGCGAGCCGTGCTGATCTCCGCTGAACTCAACCACGTGCCCATAGATATCCTTCAACTCGTACTTCTTGCCCTTACTGCTTCTAAATTCTTCTAGGAGTGGAGAACGCACGCCATGAGGGAAATCATCGGTTGCAGCAGACGAAGGCGTAGTCATCGGCATAGTTTGCCGACGATTAAGAGGAGGCGGACCGCCACTCGCAGGCGAAGCCGCTGCTGCTCCTTGTGAACTGCCACCAGAAACTGGTCCACTGATGCTATTCCGAGCAAATGGAGAAGAAGACGCGTACTCATACGCAGATGACTGGCCACGATACATATTCGGGCCCCCGGCAGCCGAAGGTTGTTTCGTGGAAATAGACAGTTGAGGAGTCATCTGCGACGAGCGAGACCGATTTTTCTTACCAGAGGCCATAGGCGGCATTCCTTGAGCACCACGCATGCCTTGGTGCTGCTGCGGCGGCTGCATAGGTAAAGGTAATTGTTGGGGTTGCTGATTCTGCTGCATAGGATTCACACCAAACTTTGGACCCCCACCAGTGGGACTCATAGGACTGTTGTAGTATGGCTGAGTCATTTGCCGAGTTCTGTAATCAAAAGGCAGATCAACGGATGGCGACATTCTACCTCGCGAATACTGCCGAGGGTTGCGAAACTCCTGCAAGATGTCGGTTTGCGCAGCTGACTGGTTCCCTCCGTACGTCATATCGTATTCAGATATTGAGCCGCTTTGCGAGTTCATCAGTATACGTTGTGATTGGTGGTATCGCTCTTCATTATGTGGTCCCGCGCTCCACATGGGCTGGCGCTGAGGAACCGGATAGCCATCTGGCATGCCATAGTTCTGTTGCGTAGGAGATGTAAAGGCTGAAGCTGACGACGAAAATGACGGAAACGGCGAAGAGGATGAAGACGAACTAAGTCGGCGGCGATCATCGTAGATATTCTCCATCGAGGGCGAAGTGACAGTCTCAAGCTGCATGGCCTTCATACTGGCCAGTATTTCGGCCTCGCGAGTGGCTTCGGCAATTGAGCCTACCCGGTCACGAAGCTGAGCAGCAAAAGCCATCTGAGGAAAGGGCGACTGCACTTGGCTACTGCTGTTGCTGGTCGAGCTGGAGCTGTTGATCATAGCGGCGGTTAGGTTGTTGTAAATAGGGGGAGAAGAGCTCGAATGC
This sequence comes from Myxozyma sirexii, assembly GCA_030568315.1. NCBI lineage: Eukaryota > Fungi > Ascomycota > Lipomycetes > Lipomycetales > Lipomycetaceae > Myxozyma > Myxozyma sirexii. Next base: position 795,769 of record JAJLTT010000003.1, on the reverse strand, counting down.
GAGGGTTGCAGTTCGTCGTCGGTACGCGCCTGTGAGGAGTGCGACAAGGTGGGAGAAATAGCTGAAGACGGCTCACTCATATTACGCGAAGAGACTGAGGCATGGCGCGGGATGAACTCCTCGCGCATGAGATGCTCGTCGATAACCGCAACAGCAAGGTCGTCGTCTTCGTCAGCCAGAGCGCTGTCTTCTGCGACAATTGAAGCGTAGCTATTGCCAAATGAGTATTGGGAAGCCGATTGAGTCTGTGGAAGAATAGCAGAGGCATTGATAGAGCCGGGCGAGCGCATTCCCATGAGCATGCCAGACGGCCCACTACTAGCGATTTGAGGCGATCCAAAGGACGAGCCCATTCTCTGGCGCTGCGCCATGAAAAAAGAGCCATCGCGCGGCAACTCGGAACGCTAAACAAAGACAGAAATGTGAGTATTGATCGATTCGAGCACAAGCGATTGCATTGGGCAGCCGCCCCTCCGGTACAGGAGGGCGCAACACTGAGTAATTCACACATACATCGAGTTCGACGGGCAGCTTGCGGGCACCCACGGGCGAAATGGTCGGATTCTCCACGGCCGGAGCCCAGAGCGGTGAGCGGGAGTTGGAGGAGTTGTTTGAAGTCCACGGACGGAGATCGAGGTCGGTTTCGCGATCGGAGGAAGGGTTTGCGGCGGCGGCAGCAGATGTCGCGGCGCGCGCAGCGAGCGGCGAGGAGTGCGACGCAATCGCGTGCTGGGCAAGCGGAGACACTTCGTCTAGAGGGAGAAATCAGATCAGAACAAGGCCTTCGGGGCAGAATCAGCGCGGATGCGACGAACCTGGGCGGTGCGCGGTGGCGGAGAGCGGGGACGCGCCCCATATGCCCCAGTTTGCGTTTGCGGCCATTGGCGGACGAGAGAAGCAGCGAGAAACGGCAAGAGTGACTAGACACCGTGCATTGCACGCAAATACAGCGGACACAGGCTGGAACGGAAGAGGGCGGTGGTGAAGAGGAGCTTCTGCAGGGCTTCGCGATGGTGAAGCTGGGGCGAGGCGGCTCTGCACAGGCGCCGGTCGAGAACAGATAACCAGGCACGTGACAGTAAGCACGTGATCGCACACAATGTGCCTTGTGCACCGCAGCCCGGGGCCCAGCCACTGCGATAAGCCTCGCGCTCGCGGGTGGGCGGCCATTGGAGCCAGCGAGAGCTTTACGGCAGCCGGTTCGGCGGGCGGGAGAGGACGGGGAAGAGAACGCAGAGCACCGTCGCCCGCCTGGGATAGCCGGCTTCGCGTAGTCTGCCGCTGCTCTTCACCGTCGTTCGACTCTACGGTCTACAGCCTTCAACTTGCCCCCGCCATCGCATGAAGTCATCAAGGCAAGTCATCCAGGCGTCCATGCGCTTTCAAACTTTGCAGTAACAATTTATTCCACTATAAAACGGCATGGCAGCCTTCTAACACCCCACATCATCCTTCAAATCTACCGTAGCTCTTTTTTTCCCCTAGACGAGCGCTTGTCTGTACTGGTTGAAGTCCTCCACGGCCATTCCAATCTTGTTGTACAGGTATTGGCGCGCGCTCTCATCCGAGATCGGTATAAACGGTCCCTGAATACCGCCCCATAACACCAATGCAATACCGCCTTTCTCCATCGACACCGTCTGCAGCTGATCATACTGAACGTCCCACATCGTAGTAAGTCGTCGAGTGTGCATCAGCAGAATCCGTGTATAAGTCACAATCACCACTAACTCTTCGCCCGGAAGAGACATGTGCGCGACATACTCTTCATTGAAGTAATCACCCTCATTCAGCTGCTTGAGCCATGCCTGCCCAATTGCCTCACGCTGCGAGTACGGCTTGCATGTCATGTCGCGACCAATAAATCGCGGCAACCGCACCCGGTCAATTCCCTGGCTATCAAACACTGTAGTAGTGTTACGGATACCTTCACTAACGTTATTGGCCATGTCAAACAGCCCAATCGCAGTCTTGGTCGGCAATCCCACCAGTCCCCGTCCAAGTCCTTTGAAAAATCCAGCAGCTCCCTCTTCTGAAGCTCCACGCATGGGCGCCAACGCAAGTCCTGATACACCACTAGCTAGTCCTTCAACAAAAGAATTGGCGCCGGCAGTAACTCCATAAAGCGCGTGCCGAGGCTTATTTCGTGTCCGACTAATTCTGCGGCGGTCTTGAAATTGTTGATCTAGCGTAGCAACTGCAAGACCCTTAGAAATACTACCAGAAATCTTGGCAATGCTATCAGAAACTCCAAAGACGGACTTGCGCAAAAAGCTGATCCCTCCTTTGGCTATTCCAATTCCAAGTTCTTGAGGCCTATCGTTCATAATAAATCCTTGATATGGCTCATAAAATATATCCATCACTCCTGAGCTCAAATTGTTAAACAGCCCAACCGGATTTCCCAAGAAATCGGCAGATCCAATAATCTTGTGAACCTGGAACAAGAACTGTTGGCCGTAATGCGTTGCCATTAGCTGACCCAGCATTGTAGTCGACACACGTGCATTTTCAAGCACAAGAGCGTTGAGCTGAACCGGAGCATCGTTGATGTTACCAATCGCCATAGTCAAAACGTTAAGGAAAAACATCAAAGCATTCTGTGATGATGTCTTATCCTCAACATTGACTCTCTCTGTTCGAACAAACGACAGATCCATTTGAGCTGGCTGGATGTGTAACACCTCAAAGTAGACATCACTGCCAGCTGCACTCGAGCTTGGCTCGGGAACAGATATAACATCATCACATAATTTGTCGACCTCGTCTGTAGACCAACTGGCGCCTGGAACCTTGGAAAAGTCAAGCAGAGCAAACAAAAAGTCCTCGTCAATCTCGACAGTCATCTGCTGTAGCAAGATTGTTGCATATTTAACATACAACACACCATGCGAGTCATCTTTGACTCGTGTGACAGAAAACGAAAGCGTCGGATGGCTCTCCATTTCCTTCGTAGTCTGCGGCAAAACACTAGGATATAACACAATCGGATAGATACCACCAAACAGCATATTATCAATCTGAATCCACTTCAATTTTGTAGTGATTGTCTGATACAGCGCAGACTCGTTGTACTTGAACTCGAAGCCACGGAATGTGATGTAACACAATTCCTGCATCCGTGAGTTAACAAGCGAGATGCCAATACCCTCGAGAGCAACAACGGCTCTAAATGTGATATCGCCGTCATCTTCGATCGCCTCAAACCCGTTGCTGCCTGAGCCTGTGGACGACGCAAAGCTAGTCTGCGATCCGTTGTACTTAGGCTTGTATAGACTGCGACTCTGGTCATAGTCCGACAGTACAAGAGTCTGGATTGGACCATCAGCAACAACATTTATATCAATTACTACTGCTTCAGAATCGCTTGACGCTGGAATTTTCAACGGCACAAGATTTCCAATCTCCGCCAGCGCAACATGTCTCTCAATTCCGCGAGCACAGATGACCATTTCCTTTTGCTTGGCCGCCGGATAGTCCCATGCATAAGGCATAACACTCTTGCGTGGTAGGCGGTACATGATAGGTCTAAACCGCTTGACGCTAGCAGTATTATAAGACATATCCTGATCGTCGTCGTAATTAATATATGGATTCTATGGATAGTCAGTACAAGATATTCTACTTAACAAAAGAAGTGCACATACGGATTGATAGAAGGTGAACTCAGTATTGCTGAAGTTGCGAATTGAAAATGGCCAATTGCTCTTCTCCATATCAATATGCAAAAACACGGTAGCTTGCTCAATCAAAACTTCGACTTTAAGAAGCTTTTGTCCCTCGCCTGGTTTGGTGACCTTGATATGAGTTCTACCCAGATCAGAAATATTAAACGGTGCAGACCTACACTAGTTAGCTTGCAAAATTGCTAGTTCAAAATGAACAAACAAACTCACCATGGGGCGCCTTCAATTGGAAAGCTCAACGTCAACTGCTTCTCTGGAACCTGCTGCAAGAAATGAAGTGGGAATACTTCACCACTCTTGATCCTCATCACTGTTGACGAACCCGGTTCGCGCATATTCAGATCTTCGGACAGCTTGTTTTTCAGAACAAATCTGGGTGAAATCGACACCACCTTTGTCATTTTATACTAATCAAAAATTGTTAGTACTCGAAGTCAAGCGACGATTCTAATGTCGCCTTACCTTTCCTTGGCCTTCAGACACATGAATTCCTAAATGAATCTCTCTAACTCGATCGCTCGATGGCACAACAACGTCAGTATCTCCCCCGATGGCCTCGAAACTCTGCGGGCTACTCCAAAGAGAATCAGCAACCCTCAACAATGCACGATTACGCGTGTCCACAGTGCTGTAAGAAAACATCATAGGAATAGCTTTCTTTTTCGTGTCTAGACCGGTGAAGCAGTTGTTTGTTAGTAACTTACTGGGATTTCAATCGCTATATAATCTCACCATCGTCGCCAACATCTTCGGCTATGAACTTGGAAGTCGCAATTACAGAGCCAGCCTTGATCTGCAAGTCCATGCCGGTCTTATTCAAAATGATATAAGGACTATAGACTGAGACTCTGAATGCTCCGCCGCTATCAGGAATTGAGCTGCAAACAATGTCAATATAGTAATCGCAAATCAGCTCTATAGTTACTCACTAGTAATGCAAACAAAGATTCAATCTTTGACCATTCTTATGCTTCGTAGCTAGCTTCGATTCTTGTTTGAAATCTTCCCGTGCACTAGAATTGATTACAGCAAAATCAGTATGATCAAATCCGCTGTCTCGCATAGTCACGCTAAGCATTAAAAGGTGCGACAGTTTGACAACGTGGATCGGACTCGGCAAGCCTTTTCGCAAGAAGTTTGACCATTCTCTGCGCAGTTTCTTGTCGTAGATCATATAATTGAAATCATACGGCAACAAGTTAACAATCTCGATAGGCGCAGTAACACGAATACGCATGTGAGGATAGAGTCGCGCTAGTGGCTCATTCTTATCATATTTGGCGAAAAGTTGAAAATGGAATGCCGCGGGCTCTTCCTCATCTTCAGCAGTGCTATCGCAAGTAATGTACGGCTGATGCGGCTGCATCAAGTCACGCCAGAAGAGTGTCTCTCTACACCAATCGAATCCTAGTCCTGCGCCAGGACGAAGTTTGAATGTCTGATCAAATATCTGATTTATCGGCAGGGCCTGGCTTCCTCCGGGTACTAGTTACAATTAGTATCGAAAAAACAACCTCAAACTCAAATCAGCAACTTTACCAATCGTTGTAATTTTAGCATCTGCATCATTTCCGACTTTCAGTTCAATCGGAATCTGCGAGTTGTTCTCGACTAAGAGAGCAGAACGGAAAGTGATGTGCTTTACTTTATCTTCCCGCAACTTGACTTCGCACACGAGTCGATGTGCAACTTTCATTGTCTTTGGATACAAAACATACAATGCTTCGCCTTCCTTGTTAGCAGGAATACGAGTAACTGCGTCAAACTCGGTGCCTTTCAGACGCACACCGACAGTACCATGTTGCGAATCATCACTCAAATTCTATGTCGACCAGTATTAGCAGATATAATTTTTAATATTCACAAAAATCTCACGTACCTCTCTAAGCTTTCGCCAATCATCAAACCTCCAAGGAACTTCTTCGCCATCCGCAATCTCCTTTGCCATTGAGAATTCAGAGTTATCAGCATTGTCAACCCAAACCTGGAGAGTGAATCCAGTCTGATTCGTAATGCGGTAGGGCGCATTGGCATCCGGAGGCTTTGACAATAAATCACTATCTCCAGACATCATTTCAACAGCATTCGACATCATAGCAATTGTCTGTGTGGTAACGGTGACCTCCAATGTCTTGCGGGAGTTGAAGTTAATTGCCATAGTAGCAGGCTCAAGCGTGCGCGTCATGTGGAATCCAAGATACCAAGGCTCAATGAGCGGCTCCCAAGCAGACTTTGAATAGTTATACACATTCACAAACATCTCAATGCTAGTATCAGCATCCATCTCAGACGACCAGTTGCGAACATGTATGGGGAATTGCTTGATGCACATATCTAAAAGCGGAAGCTCATGGATACCACCAATAAGAACCAGTCTGAGACCGTCTAGATCTGCCGTCAGTTCTTCGCTTCTCAAAAGCGTCGCTACAGGAGCAGCAATTGAAGAAGGTCTGCGTGGCAGCTTTGGCGGCTCATTGCTGACAACGGCCGTCGTAGTCGGCTTTGATTTCTTGGTCAACTGCTTCAAACGCTTATTAGTTGAGAAGCGGGAATATGGTCGTTTTGGAGCAGGTTTAGTCGTTTCCGGAGAAAGTTCTGCAGCTTTATTGACAATTGACAACGCCAGCAAAATATCACGCAATGAGATTCGGAGAACTAAGGCGTCGACGCCCACATTGATGCTTGTCTTGTGCTGGATTCCGCCATGATTATTATCGATGGAAAATATAAGGTTAAAATCATCCAAAATACGGAGTCTGTTCTCCTCAAATAGATCCATGCGACACAAATAAATGCCAACTTGTCTAGTAGAAAGAGTGAAAGCGTTCTGCTGCGTAAGCATAATCTCTTTGACGCGTAACACAATAGCCTCCGAACTAGGCGACAACGGGTTTGCAATCAAAATGACTGAAGCATTAACAATGTTGATTCGGAAGGATACCGAGCCGACAGGCTCTGCAGTTTCATCAACATCAACAGCAGCGTACTGAGTGATTGCATCTGCGTCAGCTGTTTCCATATCACTGGAATTGGTGCCAACTCTAGTAGCCTCTGTATCACTCGAGTCATCCGACTCACTATAATTGTCGCCTTCTTCAGTCTGCAGAGAGTCGACAAAGAAAGCCTTCAGCGAGAAGATGTAATCAATAGCAAAAATAAAACGAGGGCTATCAATTGACAAGATAGCAGTCATATCGGTAGCGCCCTGGTCATTCTTCATAGTCGACACACTAGCCATAAATTGACAGCCATCATGCTTGATTGGGGGGACAATTTCTCTAAACTTGTTCTTCTGATTTTGACGACTATCGAAGATCGTAAAAGACTTGACATGGAACTCAGATTCAATCGAATCATCGGATTTCATCCGCATCTTGGCATCTGTGCCATCGAACGACAGTTTAGATAAACTGGCAGGTTTGGGACCAATTGTGTCGGTGTCCGTATCTTTGAACAATTCAAGAGATAAAGTTTGAAGTCTGAAAACAAAATCCATCTTTGTAAAGATGTCTTGATCAGAAGACAGTACTAAATTTCCACTAGTGCGATTATCTTTAACGCTGCTGCCCTTGCCTGCAGCCACAATAGATTTAGAGGCTCGTCGCTTTGATGTTTCCGCACTAGCCGCCTGAATTGCGCGCGCCCGCATATTCTCCGCTGCTTCGTCGTCTTGTGGCGGTGGTGCCTGGAAGGTTGTAGATAATGACTTCAGAAAGTTAATGATGAAAATGTACTGCGCCTCTGTGAGTTTCAAGTTGACATCAGACATTGATCCAACGATCTCCAATGCGGGACGATCAACTCCGCGAGTATGCTCCACATAAACCATTTTGAAGGTAATATCAAGATTCTCAATCATTTGCAACTCCTGCACAACCTCGTCAGGGAAATGGAAAACAGAAGTGATTCTCGTCTGTCGCAATCCAGCGTTGATCTTATTAACAGTAGACGGCTGACCAGTAACCGAATTGTCAAGGGTGCTAAAGACATTCTGAATATAAAGTTCACCAAGATGGACCGTTACCACGTCAGATCTCACATTGCCCTCTGTATTGTCGTACGGACAATCCCTCGAGAACACAAAGATTGGAGTGCGAACAATGACGTCAAAATGGATTTTATCAGGATCTTTCATTTGCGAAGCCTGCTGGACAGCAGCCTCGCGAGCAGAGTCATAAAGAGACTTCATTTCGGCAAATTTGGCAAGGAATTGAAGAATACGCTGGAACGACTCTTCGACAAAAGTGATCTCAATCGATCCAGAACGGAAATAAATCGAAGAGTTATATCCTGGATAAGAAGAAAGTAGTGACTTTGGATCGAAAGTCTCGTATCTAAAATCAGCAAGCTCATCTCCCCGAATACTGACAAGTTGATTTTCAACTTCTTTGCCGGTCTCTTCATCAATCGAATGATCCTGCAGCGAGAAATTTCCGATGCGACCGCCAACGCGCATCGTCTTGCCCATAGTAAAGAGTCCGATATCAGCCTGATCAATTCTTATTGTTGCCAACCGAAATCCGTCATCATTAAGCACTAGAGCGATGCTAGACAAGTCCATTTTCAACTTCATCTTGTCAGGCCCATTTTCAGAGCTCTGAATAGTAGAAGCAATCTCGGTCTCGCTGTCGCTCTCTTCTGACAGCTCAATCAATTGGTCATTCTCTTGTTCAGAATCATCTGAGAACATCATCTGCACAAAATCAAGGAGAGTGAGAATAGACTTTCGAGTAATGACAAAGTTTAAAGTTGAGATAGAAACAGCAATACTTTGATCAATGCCTTCGAAAGTAGACAGATACTCAGGAGACTCCTTTTGAACCTTGGAGTACGTCACATGAAACAGATTTTCTGACACTCCGGGTGCCGCAACGGTCTGTTCGGAGGCCTTACCGGCATAATAAGAGTCCGAAGATATCAGATGACTGAATTCAGGCGATGGATTTGCCTCAATCTTATCTTCAACTGTGAGTTTGCTCAGAATAACTTCGGCATGCATATCATATGCTCGAGTGTAAAACATAAACTCGAAATGCTCCAAAATCACATCAACGAGCAAATGGCTGGCAGTAAAATCATCATCCATGTTTTGCGATGTACCTCCTAGACTGATTCCACCTCGATACAGCGAGCCTTGAACCTTGTCGACAGTGAATTTGAACTCAAACATTCGTTGCTCGTAGGTAGTCTCGGCACCAAGGGTATTCGTACGAGATTGAATGATGCGACCATCACTGCCATGAGTATGTCCGGTCTCGTCATCCGCTTCAACAAAAGTATCATCGTCATCATCATCGTAATCGTTGTCCTCTTCGGCAATCAAATCGCTTATTTCTTGACGACGATCTGATTCGCTAGACGAGAACCGGAATGTCGATTGACTACGAGACTGTTGAGACCCGGAACTCTCATTTCTTGTCGCGTTCGGTTTCGCTGGTATCTCCTCAGGAGGTGTGCCGCGATCCATCAAGCTATCATCATCATCATCCAAGAAAGACATATTCGGAATACTGGAATTGATGAGATGCATCAAAATCTTATACTTCACGTCAGACATTGAGACGTGAAGAACGGGTAAATGACCAGAGACTTTGAACTTGGTGAGATTCGAAGCCTTTGCAACAATCGAAATCTCTACTAACAAGCTCATGTTGATTTTATCAAGAATATGGAGGTGCTTGTGTTGATTATTTGACTCGTGAAGCTGCAGGATCGTATCTTCGACATTTGGGCCAACAAGAACTTGGGTAGACTCCAGGTTAAGCTGAAATCTATCATACATGAGCGACTTTAGAGTCTCGTAGTCCTCTTCTTGATACTGTGTCGATTGCTTGCTTTGCACCTCGCGAATCACGGCCTTGTCCACAAGGTTGGACACAATGTTGATATGACCCGCGTCAAGGACCATGCAAGGTGCATCTCGCTCCGTAGAGCTCGATGGTAAAATAAGCAAAGGAGCCTGGATATCCAGTTTGGCGTTGAGAGTTTTGTGCTCCTGCAGTGCATATTCCAGTCCAGCTCTGGTTTGGTTCGTGATGCCTTCGACAGTGGCTCCGGCAGCATACAACAACGCACCGAAACTCTCCATATGAGTTTTAGGCGGCTTGAAAAACTGGGCAATTTCTTCAATAAAAGTTTTATTGTAGTAGATTTCCATACCGCCGGTCTTCAGCATAAGAGTAGAATCGGCAGATTCGTCGAGCGGATTTTTCTCAAACTGGAGATGAAAGAACGGATCTGAAGGCTGGTTGACGTCGCTGTCATTAGTAATATCTGTTGAATACGACATATCCATAATTCGAGCGGGAGACTTGGGAGTCTGCTGAGCTGATTTCTTGACGCGAACCATGTCAGGATAGAGCGAATTCTTTGTGGTACCGTCATGAACCTTAAGTTCTTCAAGAGATAAATCAACTAAAAACGAATCTGGTCTCTGTAAGAAATCCATAGAAAAGGTATCAAATACCAGCTGAAGAATTTCGGAGGCAGCGCCGCGTGGATCCCGTTTCAATGCAAAACTGCCCATACCAAGGAATAGTTTCAAGTGCATCTTTATGGCGTCGCGAGGAAGATCAAGCATCTCAGCGGCTGGTTGCTTCTCTTCGTCCCACTCAATTGCATCATACAGTTCTTTTCGCTGCTGGTCAGTCATCACTGCAGCATCATCACTAGTAGGCTCTTTGGTAGCAGAAATCTGGCCATCTGCCGCAGGTGCAGGAGATCCCCATGCCCAGGCCATCCAGCCACGCTTTGGTTGTTCCTTCTCCTGGGCTGCTTGTGACTGAGCTGCCAGAGCCTTGAATTTACGACGCTCTTTTCGCAGCTCGGACTTAGCGAGCGAGCGATAAAATCGAAGATCCTCAAGAGACAGTTTAACATGCAAGGCCTGAAGCTCATCCTTCTGAGCCTCAGTCAGCTTCGTGTTAGGATCGGCCACTACGTCAATCTTATAAAGCTCGATGTAGCGTTTTCTATCATCTCGTCTCTCTTTGAAGCGAGCCCAAGACCACTGACTATTCTTTTCGTGAATTTCGCGTAGAATCACGTTTCCGGCAAACTTGAACCATGCTCTCGGATCCTCTTCGACGGATACAGTAGGACGAAGGTTCTTGAACTGCTCTGTCCTGACATAGAAGTGAAAGAGATCGACCATCATCAACGCGTCGCGATACTGATACTCGTCAAGAACAAACCCAAGTTCGTCGAAAAAGAGCTCTGCTTTGGAATTAGCGATCGTTGACGGAGAGCCTTTATGGATGGTAACACGGCCTTCGCCGGACACCGGTTTCAAAATATATTGATTGCGGTTGCCACGCTGAGTCAGAGACTTTTTGGAATTCTGGATATCTGTAAACGCGGCCACGATATCGTTGCCAGGAGTGCTGAGCAGTTCAGAGTCTGTATTCCAATAAATTGCCAAACTTTCTAACTTGGCGAGCTTGTGAGTCGTCAATACGTTGTCCTGAATAAAGATGGGGTTCCATGTCTGGTCAGTAGAAACGGCAGAGAACTCTGTGAGAGTAATACCGAGAGAGAATGGATGCTGGATAGGATGTTAGTAAATAATGGCGAAAGGTGTAGAGGAAAGACATACGCCAGGAGCTGAGATCGTATCTTCATAACGGAAATGAATATTCTTTATGGTAATCTGCAAATTGTCCACAATCTAAACAATGCTATTAATATTGGGTGTCTTGTTCGCTAATGAACGAAACACACCTTTGTGACTAGCGATTCCGTAAAGCTCTGGTTTTTCTTTTCCTCCTCGGGCGACATTCCTTCTGGCTGTGCTTGTAACAACAACTCTGAGCTCTCAAGGCGCTCCATTTTGAGAAGCTGTTTGCGGCGCTCTTCTTCTGCTTCATCATACTAGTCGGAGATTAGCATCGACAAAATCGGTTAAATGAGACATGTGTGAGCTAACGAACCTCCTGGTTTGCCTTAGGAATAGCTAACAAATAGACATTTTCGATGATGACTTTGACCGGCTTATTTTTCAAATTTGACCAGGGTATCTGAAGGGTGAGGTCGCCGAGATGACCTTCGACAATGTCGATCGGCAAGCGGAATTTATCGAGCGCCTGGCGAACGAATGTTAGATAACGCAAATGTACGAGAGACAGAACAAAAATGATACCTCTCGCTTGAGCTCTAGCTTTCTGAGCTTTACATCTCCGCTCCAGATACCGATGTTAAGCTGCTTGGGGTCGAAGTTTTTGACCTATGACATCACTTAGTTTGTTGCTCGTTGATCTGAAGAGTTAGCAAGTAAGCATACGTAAGCGCCCTGTGCAGAAGAAAATAAGATGTTAGAACAGTCGTTGAATGATAAAAGAGAACAAATATAGTGAAGCAGGAGCAATTGAGAGGGGGGGGCATACGAGGAAGCGGTTGAGAAGCGAGGCAACAAGTCCTTCCAACATCGTGCCCGTTTCCCGGTGGATAGGGTGCTAATAAAAGTAAGATGGATTGTGCGCTTCAGCAGGTGTATATTCGGTGAAAACAATAAGATAAGCGATAGCAGACACGCTCGGGGGGGAATGGGCAGCGGAGTGAGCGAGATAGAGTGGTGGTGGCAGATAGCAAACAGTGCTGGGAATGATCATCGGCGCGCGGCGCACAGCCGTAAGCGGTTTGACGGAATAGAACTGGACGGTGGTTGATCCAAGTGCAATGGATTTGCTGTTGAGTCAGAGTATAAAAGATGTAGAGAGATAGCTAAACTTGATATGGGGAGCAATTTAGATTACTGTGTGATGGTGTTCGACTGAAGTACACAGAGTGGTGGCTAATTTGACTCTCTGTCGGCCATTTCCCATAAAAGTGTATAAAAAGAATAACCAGATAATCTCTGTAATTTTCTGTAATTTTTGGTTATTTATTTAGAACTGCGATAGTGTGCAGCTGCGTGCAAACTTCATGCTCATGGCTATTTAAAGCAAATCATCGCCTGGGCCGCGGCTCGAGTTTGATTTATCTACAGCTCTCAGATCTAGTTTCTTGAGTGACGTAAAGACAGTTTGCGATTACTCTTGTTGTGATTCTCTATTATTGTTCTATTGACTAGGAACTTGCTATTGCTTGTTCAAATATATATCTCAGAATGGATCCCGAGGAGTACAGAAAGGCGGCATATGCCTCAATCGACTACAGTAGGTATCAACCGAGCCGACCTAAGCCGAATATTCTAACCATTACTCAGTTATCGAGCACTTCAATACTATGGATGCGCGAAGAGTTGTTGCGGACGTGGAACCCGGCTATTTGCGTGAATTGCTTCCTTCAGAGATGCCTGTCGAGCCCGAGAAGTTTGAAGAGATCCACAAGGATTTCGCAGCCAGGATCGTTCCAGGGCTGACCAATTGGTATATACGAGTTTTCTAGTATGATTATAGAAACCAGGTTCATTAATATGCTTTATGCACCCAGGCAGTCGCCTAACTTTCTGGCTTTCTTCCCATCAAACACGTCTTTCCCATCCATGCTTGGCGAGCTCTATTCCTCAGCATTCTCTGCTCCTGGGTTCAATTGGATATGCAGTCCTGCAATGACTGAACTGGAAACGATTGTACTCGACTGGCTTGCTAAGCAGATGAGTTTACCTAAATGTTTCTTATCAGACGGCGAGGGTATTGGAATCATTCAAGGTTCGGCATCAGAGGCTGTCATCACCTGTATGGTAGCTGCCCGCGATAGATATCTGCGGGATGCAGTGGCTTCCAAGTATGAGACAGAAGAGGAGAAGGAGGAGGCGATTGCGAATGCTCGCAGCAAGCTTGTGGCCTTTGCATCGGATCAGACGCATTCATCGACACACAAGGCCGCACTGATTGCTGGAGTTCGATTTATTCCTATTCCTACGTCGGCTGAAGATGAGTTTGCACTAACTGGCGAGAAATTAGAAGCGTCTTTAAGTGCAGCGGAAGCCAAAGGTCTGATGCCGTTCTTTTTGACTGCCTCGATGGGTACGACGGCTGTGCTAGCCATGGACCGCTTTGGCGAGATTGCAAAAGTCAGTGAGAGTCGGCCGCACATGTGGAAACACATTGATGCTGCGTATGCCGGCGCGGCACTGGTTTGCCCCGAGCACCAGCATATGCTCGAGGGCGTGGGAGACAAGTACGACTCGTTCGACATGAACATGCACAAGTGGCTGCTTGTCAATTTTGACGCCAGCTGCCTGTACGTGAGGCGGCGGAGAGACCTCGCGGACGCGCTTTCGGTGACGCCTCCGTACCTGCGCAACTCGGTCTCGGATGCAGGTCTCGTCGTGGATTTCAGAGACTATCAGTTGCCGCTGGGCAGACGGTTCCGCGCGCTCAAGCTCTGGTTTGTGATGCGCACATACGGAGCCAAGGGCCTGCAGGAGCACATCCGCCGAACCAGTGGGATTGGCGCGCTGTTTACGAGACGCGTGCGGGAGCGGCCGGATCTGTTTGCTGTGATTGCCAAACCGAGACTGGGCCTGACGGTGTTCCAGGTGCTTGCGCCGGAGGGCAGCTCGCTGACTACGAACGATGTGACGAAGAAGGTCGCTGCGCGAGTCGAGCGAGAGGGACAGCTTTATTTGACGTCGTCGAGCGTGCATGGGCTGTTTGCGATGCGGGTGGTCACCGGCAGTCCGTGGGCGACGGAGGAGGCGATGGAGGCGGCTTACGAGTACATAGAGAGGGTGTCCGAGCAGGAGCGGGCTTAGAGGTCACGTAGATTGTTTTGTTTCTCTCACCGAATTGCAATTACAGTGCTCAACAGACGACTTGCCAGTCTCGACTGCCCGATTAGACCGGGCCCTGCGCCACAGCACAACCGCCGCGCGGGCTGCGCACTTGCGCGGGCGGTGCAGCGGCGGTGCGTGCTGCAGACGTGCGGCAGCATCCTCGTCGCCATCGCCGGCCGCGCCCTCCTCTGCTCCGTCCCCAGCCAACGCCCGTCGCCCGCAGCCTGCCCACGATGTCCTCGGTCGCTCCTGTTCTGCCTCTGCACGCGCCCTCGCCGCCGCCGGCCGCCGATTCGCTGCGCACGAAGTACATCTGGCTCGCGGTCTACTTCTTCTTCAACCTCGCGCTCACGCTCTACAACAAGGCCGTCCTCGGCAACTTCCCCTTCCCGTACGTGCTCACCGGCATCCACACGCTCTGCGGCACCCTCGGCTGCCTCTACTTCTACTTCCGCGGCGCGTTCACCCTCACGCCGCTCTCCGACCGCGAGAACTTCACCCTCTTCCTCTTCTCCCTCCTCTACACCATCAACATCGCCATCTCAAACGTCTCCCTCAACCTCGTCACCGTGCCCTTCCACCAGATCGTGCGCGCCATGACTCCGCTCTTCACCGTGCTCATCTACGTCGTCGGCTTCCGCAAAGTCTACTCCGTCATGACCTACGTCTCCCTCGTCCCTGTCGTCGCCGGCGTCGGCTTCGCGACCGCCGGCGACTACTACTTCACCCCCATGGGCTTCTTCCTCACCCTGCTCGGCGCCTTCCTTGCCGCACTGAAGACCGTCGCCACCAACCGCGTCCAGACCGGCCGCCTCAAGCTCTCGCCCCTCGAGCTGCTGTTCCGCATGTCGCCTCTCGCGTTCCTGCAGTGCATCGTCTACGCGTACTTCACCGGCGAACTCACCTCGCTCAGGGAGTACTGGCCCACGTCGATGGACACCTCCATGATGGTCAAGCTCATCCTCAACGGCGCAATTGCCTTTGGCCTCAACGTCGTTTCCTTCACTGCCAACAAAAAGACCGGCGCCTTGACCATGACCGTGGCTGCAAACGTCAAGCAGATCTTGACTATCGTCCTTGCTATCCTGTTCTTCCATCTCGCGGTCACTCCTTTGAACGCTATCGGAATCATTCTTACTCTGGCCGGCGGTGCCTGGTACGCGTACGTGACATCCCCTGTCGATTTTTGGTTTTGGATGTAACTAGAAACACTAACTCTTTTTGATCTCTAGTAAGGTTGAGCTCGAGAGCAAGCAAAAGACCGCCGTTCCTGACCTGCGTCCCAAAGAAGATGATGTGCCGGTCAAGGCTTAGGTTGAGGTAGTACTCGGCCTCTAATAACAACCACAGTCTACACTCTCAGCGAGCTGCTTTTTTGCCGCTCTCTTTGCAGTGGTTCCCCGCGATGCATACGTCAATCTACTGTTTTCTTATTCTATTTCTTGATAGTGTCAAACTACCACTAGTTTGATCAGTGTACTAAGGCGCAAAGCGTTTTTTATGGTCCGATCCGCTTACGCGGCTCTTTTTGTTTCTCATTTTTTGAATATGGTTGCACTTGCTTACGCGACTGTAGTGCCTATACAATGTTAATATGTATGTTAAACTAGCTATTACAAATTTTTTCCAGTGGATGTAGCGTAAAACAATTTGCGACTGCTCTATTTAACGCACATTTAAGGGTCCTCAAGGTTAAGCGAGTGCGCTAATAAATCCCTCGTCCCTGCGCAAACCCAAACGCAACAATACCAAGCTTTGAGCACGATACTCCCTTATCGACCGTCGGTCACGGCGGTTCTTATATAATCTACCGCGTCTGCTTTAAATCAGTCCATAAAAACAGCGAGAATGCAGCATTGACGAAGTGGTCCGGCTCCGTGCTCGGGTCGCCGCATTCGGTTAAACTCGGCAGTTGCCGTTACTTGTCATTAAATATAACGCGCACTCTAAACACCTTAATGGAGTCTCAGCCAGTTTCGGCTCGCCAACTATACACCCTTAATTATTATTGCTCTGATATCGATGATCTGTTTGGGTAATTTTTTATATGTAAGAATATCACTCCGAACTCACCAGATCGACTGCGTAGATCCTGACTGACGAGTCGTCGCTTGCAACCGCGATCGCGTACTCCTCCTCCATCCCATTCTGTAATCCCATCGCTGGTCTCCAGGCTACTTTGCTGATACTGCAGATTGGCGTAATCCGGTCTTCAAACTGTAAAAGCTGCTTCATGCTCCATTTGCCATTGTCATGCGACACGGCCAAAACAAAGATCTTGCCGTTATCAAGACCGACTGCGAGAAGTCCGCCAATGCCGGATACTACTGCCGGCCAGAAATCAACCGCCGTTACAGCATCGTCAAATTTCTGTGACGTCGCAGCTGTCCAGACTGCACATTCACTCTCAGTAGCCCAAAGTTTGATCGATTTATCCCGCGAAGCTGTAGCAAACGCGTAGTCGGTCTCCGTCGTTAATCCGGCGGGCGCCCAAGCGCAGTCCCAAATGAGACGATTATGTCCTCGCGCGACGTTGAATCGCATGCTATATCGTATCAAATCGGTGTCCTTCTCTGGTCTCTGCAGTTCCCAGACAGCAATCATGCGGTCTCGGCCTACCGACAGTAGAAATCTGTCATCGGCAGAAAACTGTAGATCAGTGACGGTCAAGGAATGTGCTTCCTCTAGAGATGGTCTTATTTCATGCCAGGTAGCAATATCATACAAGCGGATTACCGCATGAAGAGAGTTATTCGCTCGACATGTCGTCGCCAAAACTTTGCGGTCATGAGAGATTGCCGCAGCAGAGATTTCATAACCGTGACCATATAGTTTGTCAATCTCAGGAAATAAAGTGTGCCGCTGCAAATGGGATTCTAGCGGTGGCGTTTTAAGAGATGTAATAGATGCGAACGAGCTAGCTTCCGCATTCTCAGCCGAACCATGTTCGCCTTCTACCTCGTCGTCTTCGTCATCTGGTGTGGCGGTTTTATTCACAGCTTTGTTTGACAAGCCTAGTGATGGAACATTTGCTGCATCCGAGAGCATCTCAAAGCTATCGCCGCTCGCCGTCTTTAACACATCAAACTCGCACAGACTCCGCAGCAGGTGAGCAACGTTCTGCGGCATCTCAAACACTCGCAGCACCTTCTCGTCTCCAGCACTGACAAATACAGTCGACGTGAGAGCAGAAACCGTAGTCATGTCATATCCATGAATCTGCGGTCGAGCAAACTCATGCCAGTCTTCGGTTCCTTTTTCCGCATCGGTTTTCCACGGCGCAAATAGTCTTGTAGTCTGGTCTAAGCTTGTAGTTAACAAGTATTCGCCAGACGGCGCCCATGCCAGACCAGTCACTTCTCGCACATGTCCGGTTACCGCAACTTTTGGCGTCCATCGACGATTGTCTTCTTCACCTGCCGCTTGCCATACTCTCCAACTTCCGGATTTTCCAACAGTAGCTATCCACCCCGGTATATCTTTCGGATCCCATAGCGCGGTCCAAAATCCACCAGAAGAACCAGTGGCGGAACTTGCGCCCTTTATACTCACATCGCCTAGACGGGCATCAGACACCCAGATCCCAGAGGACTCGTCGGGCGACCAGATCATGAGAGATGAGTCAGCAGAAGCTGATAGGAGACATAGAACATTAGGCGCCGGATGCCATTGCAAAGAGAAAATCCAGTCATCATGTCCCATCAATAACGCGTCAAAGGCAATTGTGTATTCACTAGAGACAGGCAAGGTCGAGCTAGAATTCGAATGCGCAGACGATGATCTGGTCAATGGAGACAGTTCGTAATTGTCCAGCTTCAAGCTATCCAGGGCCTTGGATACAGACGGTGTGGGCGATAGAGTGAATTTGTACATTGTGCTTTTGTATAAGGGATCTTCCGCCATTAGCAAGCTGCTCTCTTGAGTATTCTCGTACTTTCGTAACGGTAGAATTTTCCATAATCTGACATATCGATCCTGACTACCTGATGCCAAAAACAGCACGTCGTCCTCGCCAGGCTCTTTGAATAGTTTGAACGCCAAACTGCGTACCCAATCTTCATGGCCTTTTAATGTTGCTATTTTCCGGAATGCGGGTGTTGTATCCTTTGGTGAGATGTAGACTTGGATGCGAGTACTCGTGGCTCCGACTGCCAGAATATATACAGGCGCTTGCGATGATGGAGTGATTTCTCCAACGGCGATACATAAGGGGAAGAATCCCTTTTCCAATTCGACTGTGAAGACTGGGCGAACTTCTGTTCCAGGGTGTAAGATATCTGGCATTGACCACACAGAAACGCGAGCGTCACCGCTGGCCACAAAGACAAACTTTGCATCAGGACTCGGAGCAATGAAATTGATTAGACGAGAATGAAATTCCAGCGTCTTTTCATTCTCGAATGCTACTTCACACCGGGCTGATCTGCGCCAGACTTTGACGATTCCGTTTGTGCAGCCCGAGACCAGAGTATCGTTGTCAATAAACGCTACTGCAGACACCGGCTCGGTGTGGCCCTTCAGCAGCGCTTTAACGCCACTTCTCTCGTTCTATTGCGGTCTGTCAATAACCACGCTATGCCATATCACCAGCTGCACATACCTCTGGCTTCCACAAGGCGATGTAGCGGTCCGCGGCAAAAGCCACCAGCCCGCTCTTATCGGGACAACAAGACGCCACAGCCGGCACCCGGTTTGCCCCTATAGCACTGTACTTTATCCGAGCAGCCATCCAGTCGACTGGTCTTCCTGTTCACACACGAACACACTCGAGAGAAACCAAAAAAATTTGAGCCGCGTTGGGAGAGAGAGAGAGTTCGAGGTTTGGGCTGCGCGTCCCCGCCAATTCGCATCCAGGCAGGTGTTCTCTCGGTTTCATGCAGGCAAAGCGATAGCCTATGCGACGATGGCAGAGCTGTATTCTGTAGAAGATCTGGCTGGAGGCGTTGAAAGCAGCAGCAGAAAACACCCGGCTGATGCCGATGGCGTCGAAGTGCTGAGCCAGCATCTGGATAGCCTGCTGCGGATTGAAGACTCTGAACAGTACAAAAAAATGGCTATTAAGAGTCCTATTATGTGTGTAATTATGGGTACTTGCGCGACTACAGAGCTTGTCTAACAGCATTGATAGCCGGTACCTGCTCTGTCTCGACATCGAGGCGACGTTCACGGGCGAAATGGCGTTTACAAAGGAAGAGCACGAAGTCATTGAGCTTCCGTGCGTCCTGGTTGATATCTACGAAGGCAAGGTAATCGACGAGTTTCACACGTTTGTCAAGCCTACCAAGAACCTGGTTCTTACCAGCCACTGCACAGAGTTTACCGGGATCACGCAGGAAATGATAGATAACGCGCCTACTTTCCGGGAGGCAATCAGCATGCTCGACGACTTCATAATGTCGTATAGCCATCTGCTCACTCCCATGCCGCGGATCAATAACATACAGGACGGCAATTACAGAACTTATAAAAAAAACTACGCCTGGGTGACCGACGGCCAAGCAGATATTGAACGTTTTCTGTGCCTCAAATCTTGCAGGATCAATCGCGTGCGACTTCCCGATTATATGCAGGGCCGCTATATCGACATGAAGTTACTGTACCAGCAGCATTTTCATGAGCGAAGCCTGAGGAAAATGTCGGATATGCTAGCTAAATGGGGACTCGAGTTTGATGGGGAAGTGCACTCTGGGATCGATGATGCCCGGCAAGTTGCGCGAATAATGCTGCTGATGTTGACGCGGGAGGATATCCACTTGGAATGTAACAGAGCTGTGTACATGACGCAAAACTATTCATTCATTGCTCGACAATTGCGCAAGTGAGGTATCTGGGGTTGTAACTGGGTGTACTTTTACTAACGGATTTTGTTTATGCGGGCTTGTTGTGTTTTAGCAATGAGTTGCTATCTTTCTAGATTAATATACAAATCTTCTTTTTCTACTAGTTTACTTATCATACATCTTTCCATCAAAACAAAACCTCATTTTTCACCCTCGCGAACAACCGGCAATGAATAGTTGTTCTTTTTAGCTTGTGCGGCAAGTAATCGTTCGGCCGCATCTCCATGGCGTTCGCCCTTTCCGTCTTTCTTGAACGCATACGTAACTGTACATTGTTTTGTCATTAAGAATTGGCCATTCATGGCTTCAATGGCTGCGTCCGAGGCCTCGAATGAATCAAACGAAACAAAGCCGTAACCCTTCGACTCTCCATCATCCGACCGAGTAACTTTCGGCGGCGAGATCAGCGTTCCAAATCGCGAGAATGTGTCGCTCAGTATTCTTTCGTCGACCATAGGATCCAGATTACCGACAAAGATCTCTGCGCCAACATCCAGATTCTGCTGTTTGTTTGCGCTGGCTTTATTCACTCTAATTGGTTTTCCAAATAATCTGATTTGATTCATAATCTGCGCTGCGTAGTCGGCGTCTTTTTCGCTCTGAAATTCGCAGAATCCAAAGCCTTGATGTTCTTGAGTAATTCGGTCTTTAGGAAGGTGCACATTGACCACGGGCCCTGCTTGTAGCATCAATTCCCATATCTAGTACAAAGATAAGTTAGTATTCAACTTTTTTTCTTTGCATGATTTCGTCCGTACCAGTGCATCTGTGACTTGTTCATCTAGATTCCCAATGTATACTGTCGCCTCTTGATTTCGCTCTGCTTCCGTAGGTGGCCGCCCTGACATTCTGCAGATTACAACAAAAGACTGCTTTAAATTCTATCGTATAAACCGTACAGCAACAACGGCTCTTTGTTACGGAAGCGTGTCTGTGAGTATCACGCCAAATAGCTGAGTTGATTTGCAAGTTCAAAGATGAGAAGTAGTTTCCACACAAATGAGCCGCAAAGTCCCAGGAACAGCCAGTTGAACGTGGATTCTGCTGCAATTCCTCGAAAAGCTCTGGGAAACAGTAGCAGTTGTAAGTGATACCGTAAAAATAAGCTCAGCAGAACTAAGACTGTGTTAATAGAAATTCAACCAAAAGGGCAAGCAAAAGTATTAGCTAAGCTGAGCCTGATTCGCATTCTGAGGCCCCGTCAAATCTCCCAACCGCTCCGACTTTGCCTGTTGAACGGCGAGCGTACTCTTATTCAGCTCCGGTTTGGCCTCTAGACGGTAAGATCTGCTGGCTGAGCGGAAGCAGGTAAATCCGCACTGGCTAATTTACTCCAGAAAGATGGATATCGTCGATATCTCGTCCGATTCGCCTTCGCCTATCGAAGACGACCGCCACACGGCCGTGACAGACATAATCGAACTAGACGAGCCTTCTCGAGACGACAAGCAAATGCCCGCACTCGAAACAAATTCCTCGTCGTATCTTATGACGCTGGACCGTGCTGCGATGGAACGAGAGCGGCTGCTGCGAATTTCAAAGGCGATGGGAGGCGGGCGCGCGAAACGACCTCGCGAAGACGGTGATGATGAAGCGTCTATGGTCAATGTCGAAGCGGCCGCTAGATCTACATTGTCAGCAAACAATGACATCTTTCCGGAGGAAAGTGGTGGTTCTGCTAGACGACAGATGGCCGAAGCGAAGAAGCAGCGCGAAGATGCCTCAGATCAGCTTCCCTTCCCGCATGGTGTGGTCAAAAAAACTGCCGTAGCAGGATATCCGCGAGATGATAGCCAGATCAGCATAGAAGAGGTGTTACAGGCTGTAGGATCATTCCTGCTGTTTATGATTTTATAGAAAAATGCTGATGATTGCTTTTATAGGGAAAGTTAAAGAGCGCAGTTCTATCTGCGTTCCAGTGGGATTTCGACTGGATCCTACGCAAGATATTCCTGGGCCGAACATCGCTAGTCTTAGTGGTGCCCGCTAAAGGAGATGACGCACAAGCTGCGATGAAATCGAATCTACGGCATGTGCCAAACACACGGCTATGCATGCCAAATATGAAAGGAATGATCTTTTGCATGCACTCCAAGCTACAACTGCTATTTTACGACAACTATCTGCGCGTTTGTGTTCCATCTGCCAATCTGACGGACTACGACTGGGGAGAAGGAATGGGCGTGATAGAGAATTTTGTTTATATCCATGATTTTCCATTATCAACCTCCGGCTCGGAAGATCAGCTTCCGAGTTTTGCGTTGGACTTGATTTACTTTTTAGAAGCTCAAGGAATGTATCCAGATATAATAGAAAGGCTGAAAACAGAAGTTTCTTGGGATAACACGGAAAACGTTCAATTTGTGCATTCGATCGGAGGCGCTCATAGGGGAGAAAAGGCGATTTGGAAAACTGGGTTTCCAGGATTAACTAAAGCTGTGCAAGCTTTAGGTGGCAATGGCTCTCATGCCCAGATTGACTATGTTGTGTCTTCATTAGGAAATCTGACGCCTGTTTTTGTGCAGAATATGTACAATGCGGCAACTGGTGAGTCTATGGGAGCTATGATTGAGATTTATTTCTGCTGACTTTCAATAGGTAAATACTATTCAATATCTACTCCTCCCAAAGCTGTACCATCGATAATACAAACCGCGAAACAGCGGTTTCGCGTATATTTTCCTTCACACGACACCGTCGCTGCTTCAAAAGGCGGCACGCCAAGCGCAGGAACAGTCTGTTTCCAAAAACAATACTGGAATAAAGCCGGATTCCCCAAAGAAATTCTACGTGACGGCCGATGTACAAGACAAGGGTGCTTGATGCATGAGAAAGTGATGTTTATACAGTTTGATGAGCCTATTACTGCGCCTGGTGGAGTGCGTGTTGCTGGAGCTGCCTATGTTGGTAGTGCCAATATGTCTGAGTCTGCATGGTGAGTTTATTCAGCGTTTACGAGACAATGGCCTATCTGACTGATGAGACAGGGGAAAACTTGTAAACGATAGCTCTACCCAGAGAACAAAACTGGTTTTGAGGTACGTATAAACCTCGCTCTGGGACTTGCTCAGATGCTAACTTGTGTAGAAACTGGGAGTGTGGGGTTCTATTACGGATACTAGCGACGCCTAATCCAGAAACTCACAATGCTACGGTTGATATGTTTAAACACACAGTGTAAGTCTGACTGGAGATTTAGCCATGGACATAGTGCTGATAGTGCTGATATAGACCTATTCCGATGGAGACCCGCAATACACAGTATGGCGACAAGATCCCGTGGTTTTTCATGGAGGAGCGATCTTGGAGGTAGCCAGACTCAAATCCAGACGGTAGCACATTATATGGAGTATACAAGGGATAGCAAACGCATAGAATACAACTGCTTTTGTGCTGTAAAATCGTAGTATATAACGGTGTTCGATAGCAAGTAGAGCGCGGGCGGGTGCTCGTCCACAACTCCCAATCAGTTCAAGCCAGAACACTGCTTGCCTCACGCCGTGCATGCGCACAATCACCCAGGCAGCATGGTAATAGACAACACCACGACCGACGACAGCTCACCGGACACTCCGAAGTCGCGTGTGGAAGTGATTGGTCTTCCCGAGCTTCTGAGCGCGCATCCGACTGGGTTTCAGGAACCCGAATGGATCAAGAACGAACGGATACAGAAGGTCGTTGAGCACAATGTGCTGCTTGACCGGGGATATCTAAAGACTGGAGTGTTTACAATCATGATCAAAGAGGCGTTTAGAGATATGTTTTCAGTCTATGAGCTGGTGAACATTTTTCAGCTTCCCTGTGTCAAAGAATCGCTGGTGACTTCGCTATCGATCGCGGGTCTTGCTGCGACAGCGTCCTGGATCTCAGTTCGTACGTTAAAAAACTGGTTTTTATAGCTTGCTCTTCCATTGACGCGTATAATCTAATAGGAGATCGTCGACGAGCGCAGCTGATATTTGTCGCCTCGGCAATGTTCGTGTGCTTCCCGTCTTTCCTCTCATGCCAGCAGCGAATTGGTCATCTAACAGCATTTTCGAATATCGGCAAACTTATGCAGGCAAGGCGGGATTTTGAAGATCCTGCAAAACGCCAGATTTACTCTACGACTTCTTCGCCGCAACTGTCGGCGCCTGCAGTTAAGAGTTCTCAGAGTGGTCCAGCAGCACCTGACGATACGCCAAAGGACAACTTCAGCAAGCCATAAGTGTTTTCGGTGGTTTGATTTAGTGAGAGGATAGAGTGAGGATCATGTATATAGAATTTCAAACTTTTATTGTGAATATTGAATAATGTATTTCTAAGCTAAGATATCTCGATGTGCAAAAAAGGTTATGTTCGTCCGTTAACACCGCTCTTTCTCAGTACTTTCAATTTCTCTTGTGTATTCACGCTTACTTCACACTATCGTGATCAATAATCCCATTGTTCAAAATCTTCTGCCTATTTTCCATTCGCCACTTTTAAACGACTGCGAAAGCTATAAAAACCACTAAAAGCTACAGCCCCTGGTGCGGCTCTCGACTCTACAAATCTCCCAGCCCATCTTTAAATTACTCCAGTTCACCCTGCGGCACGGCAATTCCAGGTATCCTTCGATTCGCAATTGATATCAAACTGGCAGAAGTTCCTCGAATACTTATAAAGTCTGATGACTTGACATTGACTAGCAATACCTCGCCAGAGACGTCTTTGCCAGTCAACGAGCTCATGATTCGGACGGGAAGCTCGCCGGCCAAGTGCGCGCGCGCACTGTCGACGTTCAGCTCTGCTGAAATTAGCGCGAAGTTTGCGCGTCTGAATGAAACTGATTTGAGGAGAACGAGAGGAGAAACCGGCGCTGCAGAGTCTACTAATTGGAGCTGTCAACGGGCGTCTAATGAAACTTCGAGAAATCGATACTCCGTAAGTGTCTGGCGCTTTATGTATCGTCGTGTACTAACCTGTCTAAGAACGTCTTGCCGTGGGATCACAATCGAGTACATTTAGACGTTGAGGGTCATACTAATGACTACATCAACGCCTCTCCGATCTGCCTACAAGCACCGGGCCTCCGTCCTCGCCGCTACATCGCATCCCAAGTCCGTTACTCCCATCTACATCTACCCTTTTTCTGGCGCTAATTTGTATTATAGGGCCCCACTAACAACACAACTCCCCATTTCTGGCAAATGATATGGGGCGAAACAAGTGATCCAGCAGTTATTGTAATGTTGACTCGCACGCACGAAGGATTTCGCGAAAAGTGTTTTCAGTATTGGTCTGACGACGAGCGTATAGAGTATACATGTCCAGGCTTCTCATGCTCAATTTCTCTGGTTGAAAAACATTTCTCGGAAAAAGCAGACTGCACTGTCCGGAAATTCAAGCTCGAGAGTCATTCGTCGTCAGAGGCAAAGACGGTGTATCATCTTTATTTTGAAAATTGGGGCGATTTCGGGGCTCCAGAGAGAGGCCAGGAAGAGCATATTACGCAACTCTGCAAGTTGGCAAACGGACTCAATAGCGAGAATAGTCCGTTGATTGTTCATTGTTCTGCGGGAGTAGGCCGGACAGGGACTTTTGTTACGGTTGATTTCTTGCAAAGCTGTATATTCGACAATACTTCCAATCGACAAGAACGGGCGACGAACTACGTCGTCCCTTCGTCGTCTCTTCTTCTATCGAACGCTGATTTTACAACAAACGAGTCGGAAACCACGCAGTCTACTGCAGAAATATCCGATCCGGTATACGATACCGTAGCAACTTTACGCCGTCAGCGAATGCTGATGGTACAAAGTATTCGACAATTTGAATTTCTTTATCATATCTTGCGAGTCATGCTTGCGAATAGTTCGACTTGATTTCTTTTCTTGTTATCTTTTAGATTTTTTCCTAGGTTGATAGTTATTTGATAAATAAAAAGTATGCAATTTTTCTTAATTACAGATTACTCAATAATCGTCCGCGCGACTCCCAGAGCCAATTACCGGATCTTATCGACATCCTTTGAATAAAAAAGAAACCTTGAAAACAAAAGCAAAAAAACCAACATAAAACTCCAAAGATTAAAGACAAAAAAAACATGGCGATTATCGCGGATACCAAGTACATAACCTTGTCCTTTTTACAATCATCAAACATCAGCTTACACTTTCTTCTTTTTCTTATTCGCGTCTCCGAAAGAGTTTTCCGAACTGCGCTTCTTAACCACAGAGATTTTTCCCGAGGGAGGTAGTTTCGGTCTTTGATTCCGCTGTTTGGGAGGTATGGCTTCGTCTTCCAATAGCACGCCATCACGCTCGTATTTTTCCAATCTCGAGATAAGAAAGTCGTGCATTAAACCGATTTGCTTCTCGATTGTTTCGCGCGTTAATGGTTCAAATGGCGGTGCTGATTCAGCCATACTGCGCACGATTGGCGCTGCCTGGATATTGGAGCTTGCATGCAATCTACTGTGTAAGAGATGGAGAGGAACAGACATGGACGACAAACCAAACTCTTCATCCAATCCCAATTCTTTGAATCCAAAGAAATCTTCTCCAATATCATCAGAAAAGGCACCGGTCACAAACTCTTGACTTCCGTCGTCAAACTGTGTATCGTTGCCATTTGTATTCGCCAGCGCAGGACGCAAGTAGTCAGCTAATGACATATTCATTCGCTCATGGACGTCTTTGAGCTTAGCGCCGAACCGCTCGATGTCGTCGCGGTAATATGATTCCAGGCCGCCAAGGTCATACACACCATTCTCGTAAAGCGTCTGCAACACCACATCTTCCATGCTATATCGTTGCACACCGCGGCAAGACTCCATATACAAGCATAACGTCCGACCTAATTTTTCCATGAAGTCACCAGCAAGCGCAGTCAAGCCCTCCATTGCAAGCATCTGGCAATCATCGTATCCAGTATGCATAGCCACTTTGGCGACTGATCGTTGCATGCACGCTTCAGCAACTTCTCGAGATAGATCTGAATGGCCAGGCAGTCGTGATTCCATATCGACATCCTTTTCAACTAATTCTTCCGGATTATAACCTTTGAGTTGAGCAGAGTATAACTGTCTATTGTCAGTAACCGTGATTCCAAACTATTGCATAAATACAAACACTTACATGAGCTTGCTGCTGCATACGTTTGATAACCGCGATCTTGGAACACACTTTGCGAATCTGCTGTAGTTCTGCCAAGTTCTCGTCCATGCGACTCGTCAATCCAGATTTGACGGGTAGAAATGGCGACTCAGTAGCGGTAATGTCAACCGCAGTTTCAAACTGTTCGCTCTCCAGCATCTGCAACCGTTCGGAAACGTTCCAGAGAGCTTCAGGGACTGTGGGGGTAACGTCATACTCGAACGAGCCTCTAACATTATTCACCGGCTCCTCAACATGCTTCTCCGGAATAGAGGTGCCATTTTGAGTATGTGAATCGTCATCTCGTCGCGCATTCGGATGATGCGGTATATAACCAGGGGGCGCTTTCTTAGAACTAGTGTGCACCCGCGACCCCGATCTGTGGTTGGCAACTACACTATCGCCATCTTCACTTTCAACATCGGCATCCACAGACATATCACGCGGCATAGCTGGAACCGTATAATCTTCTGACTCTGCTTCCGCCTTGCTTCTGATTGTAATTTCGGGTATTAACGGAATTAACGAAAGTGTCTTCTTCTTCATTGCAATTGCATGTTTTCGCAGATAATGTTGAGGATCAGTGTTGAATTCCAAGCAGTTATTCCAGATCAGCATAAGGTCATCCACGAATTCCGTTTTACTGCGATATTGCAGCGCCTTTAACTTCTTCATAACCGTTCCGAGATCCATTGGATTCTTGATGATGTTGAAATAACTGGGTGCATCTCTTTTGTTGACTTTGTTCAAAAAGGCAGTCGAATGCTCTGTATATGCGCGCAACTCCAACACTACTTTTTCGGCGGCTTCGTAAAGTTCTTCCTGGCCTACTCTATCCTCACTGGCCCATTTTGAACGATTTTTTCGAACCTCTGATATTAAATTCCGCAATTCGGTATCTGAAAACGAGAGCTGCTGGCGCTTGTCATCTATAACGGCCAGAAGATGCTATAACAACAATTAGATTAAAACTAGAAAGCAATCTTTGCATTGCATACCTTTAAACTCAAATTTGCCGCTCCGAAATCAATTTGACTCAATTTCCCCAAACCATTGGCAGCATGCGAGTTAGACTCTGAGGATGCGTCACCTTGTTGCAAATTACCATCCTGATCTAGATACTGAGTGCTTTTAATTTGCATATAAAACTTCATCAGCTTTTCGTTGTCGACATCTAGCGTTTGATAAACGCTGTTTTTCTCGAATCTGTACATAGCATCGTCGTTTTGCTTTTCTTCGGTTGCTGCTGGTGTATCTGCTTATAGCGTTAAAATTATATGAAAGCGGGGAATATAGCTCAATTTGAAAATACTGACCAGCAGGTGTAATTATACCATCCGCCATTTTACCCTCCGGATCCTCAGACCGCTTTTGTGGTGTCCCTGTTTGCGATCCAGATCTTGACACGGGTCTGCTATCTGGTTTACTCGGAGTCTGTCTCCTCGAAGTATTCGTAGATTTTCCTTCTGATTCAATTCCAGCTTTGTCAGATTCCTTGGACGTAGCCAGGTTTTCCTTGGATTCCATTCTCTGTGGTATTGGCTCTTCGTCGTCGTCTTCGTCATCGTCGTAATCTTCTTCGTCGACGTGACGAGCAGGCGCTTGTTTTTCGGCAGCGGACTTTTCCGAATGAACTTGAGTATTCTCGTCCGGTTCCTCTTCCTCCAGAACCGAGAAATCAATGTCAAAATTAGTCGATACGCTTCGAGAGGCGGTTGCGAATAAATAGTCCACGGACAATTCATATAGCATGTATCTGATTTTCAGCGCCAGAGCAACATAGTCAACTTGCTGTTCTTTGTCTTTATCCGTCTCGGGATTACCGTCAGTTACGCCACTATCGCCCACCCCGTCAGCAGCGACAGACGCCGAATTGGTATTTTGGCTCGTTGGAGGAGGAGACGGCCGCGGAGTATGTAACGACGAGCCAGGCATCTCGCTAGCAGGATGTTGGCTTTGCTGGTCATTTGCACCGTCTTGCGCGTCTGTAAAAGGCACAGCAGGGCTGTCTTGGGAAGAGTCTTCCTCCGCACGCCGTTTCTGCGCGCTCGCGGTCGATATCAGCTTACTCCACACATCTCCACCAGCCGCGACGGCTTTGGCGAACATCGCGTGCTCGTCGGAGTTCAGATGCGGTCTCCAGGCTTCGTGCTCTTCGATTTGCCGCGCGAGGTGCAGAAGTCTGTCGGAATCGCCGGACGACCACAGCTTGGCCAATGGCGGAGGCGGGACCGCCATTGTATTCTAACAAAGAAGCAACAAGGAGAAACTGCGGGAGGGCACTACGACTGGCGCGAGCAGGCTCTGAGATTCATCTGAAGGTTCCGGATAGCAGACACAGCAAGGCTTCGGCAGACGCAGCGGACAGACACAGAATCGGGAATGGATGCAGAGAACGGGGCGCCGGAAAGGTGTCTGGCTGCGGAATGGTCGTGATATCAGAACCGAAATGTCAGAACGCGCAGAAGCCAAAACAAACGCCCTAAACCACCGCTGCCCAAGTCCCAACCCAGAGTACTGAACAGCGCTGCTTGCAGATATAATAGCGAATAGAGCTGATATTGAGGCATTGCGAATGTGAGTATGCGATGAGCTTTGCGGGGGCCTCGAATAAGTTTAAGAAAGCTGCTGCCAAACAGCGGCCGAGGGTCAAGATCTCCTTCGA
The DNA here is from genome assembly GCA_030568315.1 of Myxozyma sirexii. Taxonomy (NCBI): domain Eukaryota; kingdom Fungi; phylum Ascomycota; class Lipomycetes; order Lipomycetales; family Lipomycetaceae; genus Myxozyma; species Myxozyma sirexii. Next base: position 765,743 of record JAJLTT010000003.1, on the reverse strand, counting down.
CGACGACGACGACGACGACGACGACTCGTCTCAACCGCAACTGATACAGAAGAAAAAGGACAGGCACGCAGCTAAGGACGATGAAGTGCTACCAGATGCCACGGAGAACCAGGTTTGTGCTCGTGTTTGAGGTGCGTTGCGGGATATGCTAACTCGAGTCAAACAGTCCGACGAGGAGCAGGAGCACCAAGTGGTGACTTCTGCCATGCTAAAGAAACGCCAAAAGAGCAAACCGAACAAGGGTCTTGTTGCCAGTGCAATGAAAGCCCGGATCAGAGAGAAACTGGCTCCAAGTATGCCGTCGCAAGACAGTCCTGCGGGCAGTGGCGAGTCTTATTCAGCGTCATATCTGAACGAACTACGCAATTCTACACCGGTTACTCCCGCCGAGTTTACCAACTCGTCCAACCGCGCTGAAGACAAGCCTCCGGAAGAAACGGGATTTATCGATAGCGAAGAGCTGTTTGAAGTCAACGCGGAAATGGCGGAGGACATCGATGTACCTGACGAAGCATTCATAGGCCATATGATTGAGAAACGGAGACAAAAAGCTGAAGAAGCTGCTGAACCAGTGTCAACTGCCAAAGACTTTATATCGCTGGATGACGAAGCTAGCGATGACGGTGTCAGTAAGATGGAGGCTATGGAGTTGGACGACGAAGATGCCGCGAAAAGTAGTAGTAAGGGCAGACTGCAACGCGAAGATGATGTTCCGGATAATGAATATGAAGAGATTGCCGAAGGCGATGGACGCATACCACTGAGTGCTGCACAAGAGTTTCAACAGCGTGAGCAGAGGAGACGAGAGATGAAAGAAATGATTGAAGACCACGAAGACGAACAGCCTGAAGCCGGCGATGACTATTTATACATGGGAGCTGCTAGCAGTGATTCTGAAGACGATTGGGAACAGGCGCAACTGATGAAGGGAGCATTCGGGAAAAAGAACAATACCGATGATCCAAATATTCCGAATAAGCAATCAGATGCTGGAAACAAGTTTATGGTACTCCAAGTACTGCCAGAATTCGATTCAGTTCTCAAAAGACTGACGCTCACGCTGGACAAGATGAAACAGCATCGAGATGAATCACTGCAATCTCTCGAAGAGCTGAATACTGAAAAAGAGAGGATTGAAGCTAGAAAAAAGGAAGTAAAAGAAGCTTTGGACAGCCAGGCTTTGGAATTGTAAAAAAAGGGCGATTGATATTTAAGACTTTTGTACAATAGATAAACAAAAAAAGCACCCGAACTCGGTAAATGACTTTGTACACTGGAGCGACGATCACCACTCCAGCTTGTTGACTTCAATATCGTCTACGTACACCACAATCTCACCAGTTTGTATCTTTACAGAATTCATCCTTTCAAGGTCCAAAAATCCTCGAAATCGGACGATATATTTGGTCGTCGGCTCGTTCGTTCCTGTTTGGGTCTGGTCTTTGTCCTTCTTTCGAGTAAACGAACCATGGATCAAGGCTGAACCTTGCACATCAACCCACACCCTGTTCTTCCACTTTTCGAAATCGCCAATTAATTCATCCATCGCTGTAGTAGCAGGCTGATCACCGTTCGGTGCGCTGGTCATCCTAATGGCAGATGCTATAGGCGATGTAATCCAAGTGTAGGCATCGTCCGTACAGAAGATTCTCACGGACCGTTTAACTCTAGGTATCAGCTGATCTGGAGTTTCCTTAGCGACCTGAACTCCTTTGACTAGGTGTTCTTGTGGTCTATCTGGCGGAAATGAAAATTTCACATCTTCTAGTTCTTCAATTATGATCGGCAGGCCAAGCATGGCAGCTACGGGCTCCTTATAAGCCAGTGTTTCAAGTAGTGCATCTCTCGTCAAATCTAAATCAGCCAAGTCAGCAATGATCTCTAGCAAAGACATAACGTTGATAATCACCCTTCAGCGTCTGTAGTTGTTCAGGCGTCAGCACTTCTTCGAAAACGTACGGCTTTACCCGCAACGGAACAAAGACAGGCTGATCCAGATAGTAGATGGTATACAGGATATATCCCGCGGCAGATATCCCCAGACCTGAGAAGAACAGGCCCAGTATCCATTTCGCTCTCGTGTAGCTGCCCTGCAAAGTGTCTGAAGATAAAATCGCCTCATCCAGGTCGTCCTCGGAGAGCCGTTGGCTGTTGGGCGGGACTCTCTGGGTAATTGCTGAACCGCTATGGAACTGTCGAGCTGATCCAGTGCACTTGGGCAACGCGCATGCAACTTCACCGCAGAATTGAGATGTGCGCGGCCGTGAATGGCCCCAGGACCGGTTGAGAAGCTGAGATGGGCGCTGAGGGCGTAGATGTGCTGCATGACGGCAGCTGATCTCTGGCACGGCAGAAAGCCGGCGTCTCCAAACACCCGCCATGATGTAATTCCAAGCTCTTCTGTATGCTACTATCAAGTGCTTAGAGCAGCATTAACAGTCGCATGGTTTGCAAAGCAGCGCAGACGAGCAAAGACAAGTTGCGTTGATCTGGCGCCGGTGAATCGCGGTTGACTGCACGGTGACCGGGTAAGGGCTCGTTCTTTTTCTCTGCTCTCTCGATATTTCATCAATTCTGAACTGAATTGATAAAGACGCAGTTTATTGTTCTGACACTCGGATTGTTGTGATATTGCGTGTATTTTACTGTGTATTGTTTGCCGTCACAATACTGCTCTTGTGGTTCCCTGATTTAGAGACAGATCGCCTTACTTATCTCGCTTCAACATGTCGAAACCAGTGACACCAGAGCTGAAGAAGGTACTGTTTATGGAGCGAATATCAAGTCTGACGTATGCTTACGATTATATAGTACATGGATAGACGTCTGTTTGTGCAGCTCAATGGATCGCGAAAGGTCATTGGTGTTTTACGTGGATACGATGTGAGAACGCTTGCTTCCAACGCTCACTAGCACGATTGCTGATCTTTTTCACTCTAGGTCTTCTTGAATTTAGTATTGGACGACGCGGTCGAAGAGAGAGATGGCGGTGAAAAGATCAACATTGGAACTATTGTGCGTACCTTGATGGGGTTGACTCTTGGTCTGAGCATCTTGCTAACGACTCCTTTGTTACATAGGTCATTCGCGGAAATTCAGTTGTTATGATGGAGGTACGATCGCGAATATTGCAGTTGACATATTAGAACAGAAAAGCTAACAACATCTTGTAGGCTCTGGAACGAGTAACATAGAAGTCAACACTATACTGTAGTGTCAATATCGGCACTCTTACGGATGTTTGTGTATGAAATTAGTGTGGGATCTCAGCTGTATATTACTTGTTTTTGCTTAATGAATCTCTTTGGGCTATGTCGATATCTCCAGCTTCCGGTGCTTTATTCTTTGGAGATCTGGTTTAGCAAGGGCAAAAGGGACATAGCCAGGCTTCAGAATGTTACATTATGTTTACACCTTGACAAAAATGCATAAAAATAAACGCCAAATATTCCAAGTAAATTATACTGTAGTATCTGTAATTGTGAAAGATATAGTCAACAACTGAAGCATCAAAATAGCTGCGATTTTCTGAGAAGACGACCGACAGCGGATAAGACCGGCTCTTTTAAATTTTATTGAAGCCCGTCTTTCTCCCCACAACAATCACGATATCTCGGCAATTAATGGCTATTTGTTATTAGATTGTACTGCATGGCGTCAATTGTCTTGGATACTATTTTTTAATTGTACGTTGTCTGTTCTCTTTTCCTCATTGCTCTGCAAAAGAACGCAAACTGACCTGAATGGCCATGCCATCTCCAGAGAACTTTTACATCTGACAAAAACACACACAATGGCGCCGAAACGCGACAAATCGACAACTCGAGCAAACAAGAGACAAATCAACAAGTCGATTTTGCTATCAGCGCTAATTCCAGTCTGGTTTCTGCTTTTGAGCGTCGCCGGCTTAGCTTTGTTTGCTGTGGGGTTTCTGCTCACGCGCCCGGTCCTTTCTGATATCGCAGTCAAATCGCCAAGTTACTCCGATCCAGACATTGTTCTGCCCAAGCCGTTTGAAAAAGTTGTATTTGTTCTGATCGATGCTCTTCGCGAGGATTTTATTACTGGATCAGCTCCGCCGGATACTTACTTTTCTACTCTCAAAACACCTGCTGAATACGCTACAGCGAAGCCCGAGAACGCTGCTGTGTTTAAATTCATTGCGGATCCACCTACGACTACTCTACAGCGGTTGAAAGCTCTAACGACTGGATCTTTACCCACGTTCATTGATGCAGGCTCAAACTTTAATGGACAAGCTATCCTGGAAGATACTTGGATCAGTCAACTCTTAAGCGCCAAAGGCGACGACAGAATAGCATTCACTGGTGATGATACTTGGGTTTCTTTATTTCCTATTTTGAAAAACGGGACAGAGGCGACTAAAAACAAAACCTTTGCTTATGAATCATTCAATGTCTGGGACTTGTACACTGTTGACGCGCATGTAACTGCCGATATGGCTGCTCTACTGGAGAGAAGATCCGAGTGGGATGTGTTGATTGGACATTACCTGGGCGTTGACCATGCTGGCCACAGATACGGACCCAACACTGAGAAAATGGGAGAAAAATTAGCCGAAATGGATGTTGCTATCAAGAACGTGATTGATTCCGTCAAAGATGATCCCGATGTTCTGTTAATTGTACTGGGTGATCATGGTATGGACGAAAAAGGCGATCACGGCGGTGATTCGAAAGGTGAAGTTGAAGCAGGCTTATTTTTGTAAGTGTTTGCTCTTGTCGTATTTATACCGTATACTGAGCTGTTCCAGATACTCGAGTCGTCCATTTTTGCACCCTTCTGAAACTGTTGAGACTGTGAACCAGATCGATCTAGTGCCGACTTTGTCTTTACTCCTTGGTATACCGATACCGTTCAACAATCTTGGATCGCCTATCGCTCCTGCTTTTCTCGGTCCATCCAATAATTACCAGCAGCTGGCATCCGCTGCACGTCTAACCTCTGAGCAAATCAACGCGTACCGGTCCAGCCATCCATCATTTTCCAGTTTCAGCGAGATTTCCTCTCTATTTGATGCAGCTTCAGATGCCTGGCCATCAAAAGACTACAGAAGACTCAGTAGCCTTTACTATGAATTCCAATCGGCAAATGTCAATGCCTGCCGAGAAATTTGGGCACGTTTCGATATTCCGACTATGATTATGGGCGTGTTGGTTTTTATCGTAACGCTTGCTGCAATGTTGGCATTTTATGCCGTTTTCGATGGAGATAATGCTTGCGCTTCTGATTATTTGGCAAGCATCGGCAAAAAGATTTCTGCTGGTGCGCTCGTTGGTGCCCTAGTCGGTTACGGAGCTGCTGGCTTCTTCTTAACCGACAAAGCGATCGAGCTCTTGGTATTTGGCGCCTCGATTGGTAGCTTACTGGGCTTTTTTGCAAGCATATTGGCTCTTCGACAATCATTAGTTCAAATCGCTCGACCTTCTAGCTGGACAGTTCTCGCGCTGTTTTACAGTATTTTCCATGGCATGCTATTTGCTTCCAACTCTTATGTAGTCTGGGAATCGCGATCGTTATCGTTTCTTCTAGTCAGTTTTGGATTTGTTCTGTTTGCTGCCAGTTTTGGAATTTCCGATCCACTTAAGCGCGGTACTGCATTGTTCAATGCTGCCGCGTTTGTTGTTCTCACCAGAGCTGCCGATTACCCTAAAGTATGTCGCGAAGAGCAATTACCCTTCTGCACTACGAATTTCTACTCATCGTCTGCGTCATCAATGTCATCGATTCCTGCTATCATCGCGTTGTTTGTGATTGCGATCGTGCAGCCGTCGTTTATAAGATCTTTTTTGAAAACGTCCGCTTCAGATGAAGGATCGTCTAAACTATGGGTTGGCGGTGGTCTTCGATTGTCGCTTTTCTTGGTGGGATTGTATTGGATGCTAGATTTCATTGAAATGGATTCACGCGCTATCGTCGCTCCCGAGGAAGTCCGTCCGTACAAATATCTTACGTCGAGACTAGTGATTGGTATCGCGTTAGTTGGCGGACCACTGGCATGGTATCGATCGTCGCCACTGTGTCTAAGAATCGAAATGGCGAATAATCAAGAACTCATCAAGCGCGCGGCCGAGGAAGGCGATATGGAGACGATAGAAAAGACAAAGCCTGTTTCGGTTGAAATCATCGGGTTTGCGAACGCGTATGGAAGTTTGTATTTAATGCTCTTTATCTGTCTTTATGCGGCGGTTGCGCTGTGCATGAAACCTATAGGCGGCATCGCGTTGGCGGGAATGGTTTATCAGATTTTGACGTTGCTAGAACTTAGTGACGCGCTCGATATTCCAGCGAAATCTAGTCTGATCATTCCGACTGTATTGGGTTTGATGGCATCACAGTATTACTTCTCTACGGGCCATCAAGCGACACTTGCATCATTACAATGGGACGTAGCGTTTCTCTTTACGGAAAGTGTGCGCGCACCGTTACCTCATGTCGCATTGATTCTGAATACTTTTGGACCGTATATACTTGTAGGTTTCGCAGCCCCGCTGACTATTTTCTACAAATTATCGCCGTCGCCGAAAGATTTTCGAGCATCGGAAGTGAATATTGGGAAAATGCTCCGATCATCGCTGAGTATGATGATATACATTACTCTCTTGACGCTTTTGAATCTGATTATGACTGCGATTTTACGGAGACATTTGATGGTGTGGAAGATCTTCGCGCCGAGATTTATGCTTGCTGGGGCAGCGATGGTTGCTGCTGATCTTGCTGTCGTGGTGGGCGTCTTCGCGGGTGGGAAGACTGTTAGTAGTATCTTTGATGTATTTGGATAGATGCTGTGTATATATGAGTCGTGAAGAGTTGTGCATTAGATGTATAAATGAAAGCATAGGTGCTATGAAATATGTATAAAGAGTAACCAGTGAATATATTTACATGATTGCATATAAAAGATAAGTCCGTTTCCAGCAGGCGTCGACTCTCTTTGCGACAATCGATAAAAGCTTCTCCTTTTCCTCTATATCTGTGGTTTTATCCAACTGCTCGATTATAACGTCAAGCGTTGATTTCATACTCATAGTGAATAAATGCTGAAGATAGAGAATGTCGAAAAGTAACTGAACCCAACGATCTCTAGTAGAGGTATCTTGCGGTGGTAAGTCTGGTGATTCTGCGGATTGCTCATGTTCCTCGTCACCGTCAAGAGGATGAGAATCAGTTGTTGCCAACGTATTCTCATTAGCTTCAGCATCTGCGGACGGTTCTTCAATATTTTGTTCCTGCGTCGATTGGGGATCTGGAGATGCAGATTCGGCACTTTCTTTCTGCTCGTCGTCGGATGCTGTATCGGGTTTCATTTCTTCGGCCTTAGCTTCCGACTTATTGGCTTCATCTGCCTCAGCGTTCTTCAACTCAGATTCAGGAATAGCTTCAGACGCTTTCAGCTTCTCAATATATTCCTGCATTCCGGTATGTATACTCTCCGACCACTTGGTCCCAACCGTACTTCTACACACCGAGACTCCAGTCGCCGACCCAATAAGGACATCTTCCCAGCCCCCTTCGACCACAGGCGCGACATACGATTGATATATACTCGCTGACAACCAAGGCGATACATCCGATGGATATCTGGTGTGCACCGGTGGTGCATTCGGTGTTTGTGGCTCTTCTTCCCATAATTCCAAAGCTGGTGAGCTTTCCAAGTACGCGCGAGCTTTTTCCGGCGAAACGGGAGTATCAAACAAGGCCCGTGCAAATGCCTTATACGAATTCTCAACCATTGATGAGACGGCCGTTTGCACGGATGCTAAGGAAATTGGAATTTCGCCAATCCGTCTGGCGACTCTGACTAGATTTCCTATCTTTGTTTTATCCCCTGCGGCTATTTCCAACAACGACTCAATCTTATCCACTAGATTTCTGATGCCGTTGGGAATCACTTCATCGTCAATCACATGCTGCAGAGTTTTACTCTCACTCTGAGCGTTTTCCCGAACTGATTTAATCCAAGTTTCTTCTTCTCCGGCAAAGGAATCATATTCGTAGACACCGCTGACTTTTCCCACAAGGGAATGGACATTTTGAATTGCTTCCCACCATTCTCTGATGCTGTCGATGATGTGTCCGCAAGATGATGCTCTGCCGCCAAGGATGGCGGAGACCGCAGTCCGGAAATCCAGAGCGCCGTGGGAGATATCGAGGGTCATCCATTTATCGTCCCATAAAGTAGTGATTCCCACGTCGCCATTCTGAACTGATGCGTCGTTATCCACGATACCTGATAATTGGGCAACGATGGCTTCGGTAGCTTCAAGATATGTCATGCAAAGTTTAGTCAGCGCCGGCAACCACTCTCGTTCCCATGTGGTTGTGTCGGCGAGTAGTGGCTCTCTGATAGCAGGACGCTCAATCAGAGATTCGAAAACTGCCCGGCGGAGATCAAGAAGTAATTGAATCGCCGTGGCGGAGGTCGTTGACATCGCCGTTGATGTGTTAGTAGAGGATACTAAAGATTCAATTACCGCACTAATTCCGCTTTCAAACGCAGCTACCGCCTCGCTTTCGAATGATTTGAGCATACTCGAGACATCAACGTCGGCATTATCTTGAGTCTGAGGGATAGTGTATCGCGAAACTTCCCGAGATACCCACACATTCAGCAAGGAAAAGTCGATCTGAGGAAGTTTCCGAATTTCGGAATCCTCGAGCACCGGTAATATACAGGCTCTCGTAGTCGCTCGCCCGAATTGCGTAGGAAAGAGGGATCTGACTGTACTCATAGTGGAATCGAAAACTGACAATGCTTCGATGAGTCTGTCTGATGAGCAAGCAGCTATTAAGTTCCTAATTTGAGCAGCTCGGGTAGTGAGGAAGTATGAAATGGTATCGTGGACTGTTGAGGATGAGGAAAGGGAGTATGCAACTAATGCATCAAGAATAAGAGCTGTGGATGAGCCATTGAGAATTTCGTCTATTAGAGCTAGATATCTGGATTCTAGCGTGTTTAAATGTGATTTGAGAAACGAAAATGGCGAGTCGAACGATGCGAGAAGAGTTTTGGTGACCAGTAGTAATTTGCAGGTTGTTAGAATAGACGCTGGATCGGGAAGAAGGAACTCGAGTGCAAAGCACAAGTCCTGCGCGCATTTGGACAGTGCAGCGTTTTTCTTGGTTTGAATGTCTAATGATAAGTTGTTAGAGAACGCTTATGATGTTTATCAATAGATCTTACCTCTTTCCGAGAACGAACTAATGACGCCTTCCAAGTTTTGGGCTCGACGCCTGACAGCAGTAGATCTACATCCTCTGCTAAGCTGCTTGAACTGGTTTTCCATACGTTCGGTAGTCCCGTTCATGCCAATGATCGTGTCTGCAGTTGCAAGCAAGTCGCGATAACTCTCGCCTACCAGTTCGCGAAGTTGCTCACGCTTTGCTTGTGCTTCATTGCGCAGTTGGAAAGCGACGACGCGTATCTGGGGTGGTTGGTAGAACTCGAATACCGACTCATAGGACTCAATTGACGAGAGATCAAGAGCCCCGTTAATGGAAGCAAAGGAAGAAACACTGTTATTTCTCCGGGCGCCTGATATTGTGCTTATCGACGCAGACGAGGGCGACTGCACTGGGGACTTGATTGACGACGCGGAGTTGTTGCGTCGAGAAGGAGTGGACGCCATAACAAGTGGTCCAAATATCACAATGCGCTCACAATAGCCCAATTACGTCCATTAACCGAACCTACAGCTGCTCAAAGTGCGAATCAGCTCGTTCTTCAGCAATTAATTCGCAGCCGGAGTCGCTTTGTTGCAAGCTGCACCAAATCCAAATCCCCACAAACCCCATAGTTATGTTCGCAGTGCACGTGCGATTCCAATTCCTGATGCCTTGCTCCGTCCGGTCTAATACCAAACGCTTTTTGCGAAGATAGAGTACCGAATAGCGGGCCGCTTCGCGATATCTGCTTATTCTCGCCCAATGATTTGCGGGCAGATGTGCCAAAGCTCGTGGGTGCTTAGTCTGCCCTCGCGAGTCTTGATCGCGAAGCATTACGAAGGCACGGCCATGAAGAACCGGCCCGGCGAACATCTGAACTGGTTCTCGCGTCTGATCCACTATCGGCGGCACTTTGAAATGAGCAGGGTCGGCGGCGGAAGCGCACGCAAGGTGCTGCATGCGCTTGGAAGGGGACGGCGGCCTCGTCGTATACACTCACGGTCGTTATACGGCGAAATTGACATGAGCGGACGCAGATCAGTAGTTATTGATGCTGGACCTCTGAATGCACGGCTGAGGCACACTGTGCAGATGCAGGCTGCTGACGGTACGTGGAAGGATATGCATGATCCGCTGAGTGCGTCTGCTGCAGCTGCGTCAGGTTCTGCCCAGCAGCCAGCAGAGTCTAGCAGCAGTGGCGGCCGAGAGCCTCCGAAGTCACAGAACGAACCCAACGAGGATCAAGAGGACGAGACTGGACTGTCGGTGCCGATGGTTCCACCGGGTATACGCTTTGCGCATCATTTCGACACATATAAGACGTACAAGAGACTAGAGGCGGCAGGGTACTCGAGAGAGCAGGCTATTATCATAATGAAATGCATGCGCGGAATTCTCCTGGATCATTTACTGCGAGCGAAGGGCACGTATCTGTCGCAGGCGGAGATGGAGAACGAGGCGTATTTGTTTGATGCCGCATGCTCGGAGTTGCGAACAGAGATTCAGAATAATCGAAAGAGCCAGGCAAAACTGGAGCAGACCGAGACGGCGGCTTTACAGAGGGAGTTTTTGGCACTGAAAAGACAGTACGAAGAGGAGATACAGAATATGAAGACGGAGATCAGTGTCGAGGTGCACGACCGACAGAACACGATGAAGGTGGAGAATAGGGCGAAGGAGCTGCAAATCCAGGAGCTGAACAACCGAATCATGATTTCGATCACGTCTGATTTGCGGTCAGAGGTGGAGGCGTTGCGATGGCAGACTACAAGACGAGGTTTATGTGAGTACATTTGTCTGATTATGTTGCTCATGCGGTACTGACTAGGTTTGGCAGTCACGATCGGAGTAGTTGCCTCGCTGATTCTTGTGGCATTGTCATCCCGTAGCCGTGCAGAGCAGAGGAAGGCCGTGGCAGACAGACTGGCCGCCGAGGCAGCGGCGAAAGCAAAGGCCGACGCCGAGAGGAACAACGATGAGACGCAGGAGGTTTACGTGATAAGGTGATTGTACAGCGATGCGCGCCGAGTCCTGCTCAGCGCACTGCGAGCTCGACGGGCCTTCATTGCGCGCAGAATACAAGAGCAGACTACCAGAACCGTACCTTGGCTACATCTAGTGAATACAGCTGTGCCTGCTGAATGGCCGCCCGCACCGGCAAGGAGCCACAGCCCGAGCCGTAGCAGCGCACTCCGCAGGGTGTTGCTCGCACACCGCGCACGCAGTCGCTCGTAGCAGCCAAACAGTAAATCAATAAGAAATACCAGACCGCAGCCCAAATGCTCGCGGGATTCTTATCGGCCTGAGCCGGCCTATCGTGAGCAAGCCCTTGTGCCGCGGGTTTGCGCACTTGCACCACAACCGCCGCGCGCGCCCAACTCCCGCCACGCTCTTCGCCGCCGTCGCCTCCTCGCCCTCAGCACCTCACTCCCCAATTCGCAAGCAATGAACGCAGAACCTTCGCTGGCTGCGTCGTCGCTCGGGCAGCAGAGCGCGCCTGCTCAGGGCACGGCCCAGGGCCAGAGCCAGGCCCAGAATCAGAGCCAGAACCAGGGCGCGGGCCAGAAACCGCAGAATCAGCAACCGCAGCAGCAACCGCAACAGCATCGCTCCGAACAGGACTTCCTCAACGCCTACATCTACGATTACCTCAGAAAACACAACCTCCACCAGTCCGCGAACGTCTTTGGCCAGGAAGCGGACGTCAAGGTCCATCCGGTGCTCAAGGGTCAGCCATTGAGCCAGCCCGCCCGCCCCGCAGACTCGGCCGACGACTCCAAGCCGGACAAGCGTGCGAACGGAGACGCGAAGCCGGCCGAGGGAGAAGAAGACAGCAGCAGCGCCCCGAACACTCTTGCAAAGTCCGTCGGGATCATCGACGCGCCCGAGGGGTTCCTCTTCGAGTGGTGGCTCATCTTCTGGGACCTGCTCTTCGCCCGGTCCAACAAGCCCGCCTCACTGCCCGCCCAGCAGTTCATCTCGGCCCAGGTATGCTACTGTTCTATGTCGTTGGCCTCTCTTGCTTGTGCTTTAGTACTAATCGTCCGGCAGCGAATCCGTCAGGAGCAGGCCATTCGCGCCGCCCAGGCCCAGCAACAACAACAACAACAGCAGCAGCAGCAGCAACAGCACCCTGCCGGTCACCTCCCCCCCGGATACGCCGCCCAGTCGTCTAATCTGCTCGGAAGGTTTCCCAATGGGTTCCCTGAAGGTCTCTCCGATCTCGAAAAGCAGCGCCAGCAACAACTCTCACGGCAGGCTGCCCTCCGCAACCGCGCCGGTACCGGCTTCACGCAGTAAGTGCTTGTTTTGATTAGTTTTCCTATCCCGCAGTTCTAATGCAATCATTATAGACAACAGCTACAGACGATGAAGCAACAGCAGATGTTTGCCCAGCAAGCTCACCTCCAACAACAGGCCGCCGCCGCAGCTGTAGCGGCCGGTCAGAATCCGGCCGGCCAGACGCTACCTCAGGATCCAGCTAGTGTACAGTCGCCGACTCCGAACCAGACAGCGTCGCCTTCGAAGCGCCAGCGATTATCTCCTGATGGCCAGTACTCGCAAGTGCAACCCAATAGATTTGTCTTTCCGGCCGGTCAGCAGCCGGATGCGGCAGCTCAGCAGATGCTACTCAATACGGGCATGACCAACGGGTCGCAGTCGGCGTTCAACACCCAGATGCTCATGAAGCAGCAGCAGCAACAGGCCGCCGTTCAGCAGCAACAGCAGCAGCAACTACAGCAGGCTCATCAGCATCCCTCGCAGCGTCCGCAGCCACAGCAGGCTGTTGGCGGTCCAAACAACGGATTACAGGCCCAACAGATCCAGCAGTATTCGGTGAACCTCATGAACAATCATCGTGCGTTGATGAACATGAACAAAGGCCAACCCGGAGCCGGTGGTCCGCCAGGGGGCCCTCATATTCCAACCGGATCGCCTATGATTGCCCACTCGTCATCCGAGCAGCATCCGATGTACATTGCTGATGCCTACGCAGCGCAAGGCGCGGCTGGCGGTCCAATTCGGATACCCGCAGGAACCCAACCGTCTGTCGGAGGCAATACGAACGCGCTTCAAGACTACCAGATGCAGCTGATGCTTCTCGAGCAACAAAACAAGCGTCGGCTCATGGTAGCACGCCAGGAGCAGCAAGACGCAGTTGTGAAGCAGCCAGCGCAGTCAGGTACCTCGCAGCCCGGTGAGTATGCGTCAATTTCACCACAGCAAGGTCGGCCTGCTCCATCACCGCAGCCAAACATGGACATGAACAAGCGCGCGACGCCGAAGATCTCCAACGCAATACCTGGATCGCCGATGCCTGACCAGCAGCAGAATCAGCATAATATTCAGCACAATGTTGGGCAACAGCAGGGTGGCTCACGGCACTCGTCGCCTAGTATGGGACAGAACTTTACTGGAATGGACCAATTTGGGTCGATGGTTGGTGGCCAGGCTAATAATATGATGATGCGCGGCAATGTGCAACAACATCCGTCTACGTTTAATGGTTCTCATATGCATGGTCAAATGCAAGATCAAGGAGCAGGCCGTCAGCAGAATATGGCTGGTCGGCCGGGTGCGAATGGTGGATTAATTTGGACGCAGCAGCAGCAACAGCAGCAGCAGCAGCAACAACAGCAACAACAACAGCAGCAACAGCAGCAACAACAACAGCAACAGAATGGCCCGCAGATGATTCCAGGACAGCAACCGCAGGGTAATGCTATGCTGAGCGGTATGTCATCACAGCCTCGCCAACAGAACCAACAACAACAGCAGATGCCGCCGCCTCAAGCTCCTGTTACTGCTCCGCGCGCGTCACCTTCACCATCGCTAGTCAACACCCCGATCACAGCACCTACTCCACCTTCCACCAAGGTACCAGCCAAGGGCAAGAAAGAGCCGCAGCCAAAGAAGCGGACGAAGAAGCAGCAAGCCGCCGCAGCCGCCGCAGCATCTGCCGCGACTACCAACAATGCAAATCCAGTGACTCCGTCTGCGACTTCGAATGGGCAGACTTCAGGTCCACCGACACCTACTACGCCGATTACACCCCAGCATCCTAATTCTTTCAGCGCGAATGGTGGACAACCTGGTGGCGGAAACGCGGGAGCGAATCCTCTGCTTATGAAAGCCACTACATTTTCTGCGACACAGAACGCTGTTAATAACGCCGGACAACAGCCTGGACAGGCCAATGTTGGGAATGCACCCGGATCCGGAGAAGCTGCGCCGCCGTCATTCCTTGACGCGGATGCGCCTTCGTTCTTGACTGAGTTTGGCGCTGGCGGCGAGAACGATATCACGGATTTGGATTTCGATATCAATACGTTCCTAAACACTGACGATTCGGCTGGTGGTGGTCTTAACTTTGATCCATCGAGTGCGTTTGCATGGAACGAGAGTGTTGAAGCTACGGGTGAAGTTTGAATTGTAACACTACAAAAGTCTCTTTTTGCGCGAGTTCTTTATTTTTTTTCTGGTTTTCTTGGTGATTGATGTTTTTAGAAAGAAGAAAAATCTGTGGTATATTTTATAGAAAGAAATATCATGGGATCGCCTTTTTTTTCCTATTATTGTTTTTTTTGGATTTCTCTTTTTCCTTTTTTTTTCTTTTCCTTTTCTGTTGCCAGCGAATTCGCAAGTGTATAATATTGTTATTCTCCTAATTTTTTTTTATGTTAAATGCTGGGTGTTTAAGGTGTTGGGAATTAATATTTTATTAGTTTTAAAGCGAACTAATTATTTCGCGAGTCAAGTTGTTTTGTTTTGTTTTGTTTTTTGAGCCAAACGCGGTATTATCTTTTCCAGTTTTTCTTGTACGCGATGCTTTGGAATTTTTTTGTTTTTTGTTTTTGTTCTTGTATTCGTTTTTGATTGCGTTGTTTCAAGTAATTTTTACCGTTGCGCGAGTGTATTGTTTTCTTTTTATTGAATGGCTCTATATATATATGTATTTCTTTGTATTTCATACATAAGTTGTAGAAGAGCTATCGCGTTATAAGGTCGTAAGTTGAGTGATTGAAGTAAAAGTCTTGCCTTTAAACTCTTCGAGATTCTCACCACCCTGGAACAAAAGTCAGTAAGATGATCCTAGCGACGGATATAAAAGAAGTGCAACGTACATAGCTAAGTAAAGGCGAAACCTCGATACCAGGAACATCATCGGCAACCGATGCGCCAGCGGCCAGCAGCCATCGTTTTCCCTGCGCCAATAGATCTGCTTTCGAAGTATCTGCGTCATCGACACCGGTTGTTCCGACTTTATTTTTCAATGGCGAGAATTCGTCTTCGCGTTTAACTTCGAGGTTTGCGAACTCCGAGAATTCAAGATGCGGGAAGCAGTCAAAGATGAATTGTTCGAGTTTGATGCCGTTAGGCGACGAAGGCGAGATGTCTTTGCCGGTCGCGAGGTCCACGCAGGGAATTTTCTTCTGGGCGACGTGGTATGGCAGGTAGTTCTCTGGCCAGGTGGGGATTGATTCCAAGTACTTGACAGAGTAGTAGTGATTGACGATATTAGCTGCTCGGAACACCAGTTGATGCGAGCCATCGGCTGGATCGGTGACGGTTTTGAACGCCAGCTCTGGGGGAATTTCCGAATATTCAATGACGGCGGGATGACCATTTTTGGCGACAATCAAGCCGACGTTTTCTTTCGGACCGCGTTTCGGCACGGATTTCGTTGCCACGAGAAGGGATCTGGATGCTGCGAAGCCGAGGAATACGGGGTCTGCCACGCGGACGAGACAGTTGTCGACGCAGTAGGCGTGGATGTGCTCGATGCCGCGTTTCTTGATGTCATCTAGTAATCCTGCTTTCCACAACGCGCGGTAGATGCCTCCGTTTCCGTCTGGCGCGACGGCAACTTTGGATTTGGTTTCGAGGAGAATCTTGCCGGAGGTGTCGACGCAGGGTAGTACCCCCTGATCAAAGAAGTGGACATTAGAAGCACCAAGACCAAAGTAATTGAATTTCTCAAAGAACTCCTCGGTGGCCTTGCGGGTTGGACCGGACGTCATGATGTACCATGGGATCACGATGCGGCTGCCTGATTTCTTCGAGACCAGGTTCTGCAGCGACAGAACTCGCTCTGCTTGCAGCGCAAACAGAGACTTGTGAGACGGAAGACCGATGTCGAAGCATCCTTTGGGTTCGGACGAGCCCAGACGGGTGCCTTGGCCGCCGGCGAGGAGAACGACGCCGACCTTGCTGTTGGCGATGAGGTCGTAGCCAGCGGCCTCCCACTCGCTGATCTGCGACGGCGACGCGCTGAGCAGCGACGCCGTCGAGGACTCGGGCAGCGGCGATATGTCTGCTGCATCCAAGGCCGCGTCTGGCGGCGCAGCGAGCGCGGTCTTCGCGATGGCGGTGACGCGCACGGGATCGATTGTTTCGAGCTGGGCGAGCAGCGCCGCCTGCTCTTCGGCCGGGAGCGAGTCGTAGAAGGCAAAGACGTGCTCCTGGCCCGCGCTCTTGTACAGTTCAAGCAGGGATTCGTAGGACATTGCTGCGGAGGGCGACGAGGTGGTGATGGCTTCAGCGCAGCGCAGCGCGCGCCCGGGGGGGTTTTTTTATAACTTGGCCGCCCGCCGCACGCGCCCGAAGAAGCTTCCGCAATACAAACAATGCGATCTACGTCATTTACGTCACGGAGGCTACAGAATGACTTCATTGGCGTCCCAATAGCTACTGGATCCTGCTGATCAGGCCCGCGAGCCGGCTGCCGCCAGTGCGCGCCAGCTCGTCGAAGCGGCCGATTTCCACAATCCTGCCTTGCTCGAGCACGGCGACGCGGTCGGCGCACTCCATCATGTCCCGGGCGTGCGTAATCACGACTATCGTGGGCCGGTACTCGCTCTCCTTCGCGCTTATCGTCCGGATAGCGCGTCTGACGTGCTCTGCCGACGTCGCGTCCAGCGCAGACGTGCACTCGTCCAGCACCAGCACCGCCGGCCGCCGGACAATCGCCCGCGCAATCGCGATTCTCTGGGCCTGGCCGCCCGACAGCATCGTCGAGCCCCCCAGCGGAGTCTCGTATCCCTGTGTGAGCGACGAAATGAAGGCGTGGATCCCGGCGCGCTCGCAGGCCTCTTCTACTTGTCTCTGCGTGACTTCTCCGCTGGCCAGCCCGTAGGTTATGTTCTCGTATACCGTTCCATCAAACAGGCGGGTGTCCTGCGACACGACCGCTACCGTCCGCCTCAACTCCTCTATGTTGTAGTCCGCTACATCCTTGCTTCCAACCAGGACCCTTCCCTGAGTAGGAACTAGCATTCTTGCTATAAAACTGGCGAGTGTAGATTTCCCGCTGCCGGACGTCCCTGCGATGGCGAATGTTTCGCCGGGAAGAATAGCAAGCGAGACGCCGTGCAGCACCTGTTTCTTGCGTCCCTGGTACGTGAACACCACATGTTCAAAGGATACACCTGCTTCGAAACTCTCGCGTCGTTCGTTAAGCGGCCTAGAAGGTTCTAGGCGACCGAGCTGTGACGATTCAGCAGCGGCACCGTCCTCCTCAGTCATCATGGCCAATCTTAACAAATTAGTACCGCCGATCTTTGCTTTCGAAGTCTGCGGCATCGAGCTCAAGATCGTGGCCGCATTCGTAGACGAGAAAATGATTAACGAATAGACAGTCAGCACCTGGCTTACGCTGTACCAGCCTTTGGAAATGAACACCGACGCGCAAAATAGCAAAAGCACTTGAATCGCAATCTCAACAAAATCATTGCCTCCTGATCCAAAGCCGTAGACAAATCCCTTTTTTAGTCCTACTTGCTTGATCTTCTCCGACGCGGCTCCCAATCTTCGGCTAAACTTAGGCTCGAGATTTAACGCTTTTACCGTTCGAATCTTGGTAATTGTCTAAAATTAAACGTTTAGTCTCAAACCCTCAATAACCTTAATAGATTTGACGCTACCTCATAAGCAACAGCCAAGTACGCTTCCCGCTGCGAATTATACAACTCCGTCCACTGCGATACTCTAGAGCTCATGTATCGGCCCGGTAAAATTGCAATCGGTGCAACGCCAAGTCCTACCAGCGTAAGCTGCCACCCGACTACAAATGCCCACACAATTCCAATCGTCATCATACAAGCCGAGCTTATCAGCGGGCCAATAAACCGACTCAGTACAAGCTGTGTATCTTCGCTGTCATTGATGATGATATTCGACAACGCTGCCGCAGACCGCCCGCCTACGGCATCGCAGTAACCTTTGTTCTCCGATACAATTTGCTCTATATTCTCAGCTGTTTCTTCCTTCTGCACGACGGTAATAGAAGGCAGCGGGGCAAGAAACCAACTATAATCCCGCGTCAAGACCTTTCGAAATGCCAGAGTGCGAAGCCGGAATACCCATCGCTCACCGGCAGTTTCCAGTATCAAAATACTAGCAAACGTAGACAATGCGTCGATCCCAGATACAAGTAAGACGACCAATGGCCATAGAATCGAATTACTACCTGGTTCACCATCAGCTTTTGGGAATATCGATGCTAGTAAATGAGAAAAGGTATATGAGAACGCAGGCATCGATGCACCATTGATCACCGTAAATACCAGACCGATGAATACAATAAACTTGTGATTTTGGGACAATAGCGCGAGTTTTACAAACGCAAAGAGACTCTGCGATTTTTCCGCTGCAGAAGTACTCAAAGTTGTATCGTCTTCTGCTTCATTGCTTATTGTATCGGAAATACTCGTCAGAACTGAAGAACGCTGCATAGCTGACTTTGCATCAACATTCTCATCTTGCCTCTTGGGCGATTCAATAGGATAGTCAAAGTCTATGTAATCATCAATTTGAAATTCCGAGTATGGCCGATCAGTGGTGATTTGGTCGAACGCGCTTGAGCGTAAATGATTTTTCTGCCATCGCGAACTATCGAGATCGGCGAATGACCAGCGGCTATTTGAAAATCCCAGAAAACTATCGTATTTTTCGCGATATAATAAACTTGAGAGAGATTTTCGATTGGTAGTAGTTGACAGTACCGGTTGCTGAGAACGGCGATAGCTGCTCCGCGGCATACTTGCGCCAGGGGCAAGTTCAGGCATCAGTTCCTCGGAAATAGAATCATCTGCTTCAGCTGCGAGAGTGTGGGAATCACTGACTAATCTCGAAAACGCACCGCTTTGGTCGTTTTCAAGTGTATATCTGTAACCTTGTTGCACGACCTGTCCGTCCTTCATGACAATCACGCGGTCGTTGGTTGAAATTTGCGCAATGTCGTGTGTAATGATGATTGTGGTTCTGCCGTTTCGCCATCTTCGGATTGCTTCCAGCACAAGACTTCGAGAAGTTATATCCAACGCGCTCGTAGCTTCGTCAAGAATTAGCACCGGCGTATCGCGTATAATTGCCCTGGCAATCGCAAAACGTTGCCGTTGTCCACCACTCAAATCATTCCCTGCTTCTTCAAGGAACGTCTTTATTCCATCCGGAAAGTTATTAATAGTCTCACTCAGCATCGCGATTTGTATCGCACGTTGAACAACTTCATCGCTAATACTCTCTGGCGATTCAGAGCCAATTTTTAGATTATTCTCAATTGTGTCACGGAATAATATACTTTCTTGTTGAACGACTGTAATCTTCTTGCGAAGCCACGATGCGAACAGAAATTGCGTATTCAATCCATCGACGGTAATTGATCCCGATTTTGACGCATAAAATCCCAAGATTAATGAGTGCACTGTCGATTTCCCGGAACCAGAGCCACCAACTATGAACATTAGCTCATTGGCTGGTATATGGAAGCTCACATTGCGCAGAATGGGCTGGTCAGGTCGTGAAGGGTAAGCAAATGAGACCTGTATGGCAAATCTTAGTTTATACATTCAGCGTTGCAGCAATAACCGAGCACATACGTTATTGAAATCAATTTCGCCAATGCACTCATTCACTACGATTCCCTGCGATCGTCGCTTATTCGTTGCCTGATAATCAGAAACCAGAGCCCAAAGCGATTGAGCAGCCACCTCGGCTTTCTTCAAGTCCATAGTTTTGGCTCCCAAGTTTGCAATACTATGAGATAAAATATTACATGCCCAAAACACTGTAAAGACTGTTCCTGAATCGATTTTTCCACTGCGCGAAAGAACGCCGCCGTACCAGAACGCAGCTACGAAAAGCGCCAGAACGCAAAACTTGGAAAGCGATTGCTGGATAGCGTACAAGACCGAGATTTTCTCACTCATCGTTCGGGAATCGTTTGCTTCATTTGAGAATTTCGCGGCTTCGACTGATTGCCCGTTAAATAACTTGACAGTCTGAATCGCCGAAATTGCCCAGTCAACGATTTTGGCTGCTTTCATAGAATGCATCTTTTCGCGTGAAGATAGTCGTGAGATTGGATTGTCGGTGATTATTTGAATGGCGGCAATGGCCGGAAGCGCCGACAAGATGACCAGAGTGAGACGCCATGAATAGTACATTGCCACGCCAATTGCCACTGCGAATTTGAGTACATAGAAGATCAAGGTGCCTATATTTGAAGACATGCCAGTCTCGTAATCGTCAAAATATCTATAGGAGATTAGCGAGAAGTTAGATAAAAGGGCTGGCGGATGTACTTTTCGCATTTGATGATTAAAGCGCCCGCACTTTCTAGACCGTCATACCAGGCGATATTCTTACTCAAAAAGGACTCTCGAACTAATTTTCGCGCCATTTGAATTTGGTTTTCGGTAAAACATTGACACAAAAAGTATATCAGAGCCCATAAAGGAATGCAGGCCAATCCAATTGCAGTCAAACCCAGAAGATATGGTCTTATTTCCGACACCAGATTGAGAGGAATACCAGATGTTTGGGAAGAGATGTAAAGCGAGAAGCAGTTCATTATCTTTCCAACAATAATCGCGCTAGCAGACGGATACACAGCAGCAATCAAGCTTGTGATGGATATGCAAAACAGTAAGCTGGCGTCTTTCCATCTGCAGAAGCGAAAGAGTGAGGAAACAGAAGGCTTGACGTTATCTAGGATATGCTGTACTGATTCGTACGCAATTAGGTCGGGGCTCAAGTCTTCCGATTCAGCAGACGAGGACGAGTTGGCGGTATATCCTCGAGTCTTTTCCAGGTCTATGCTTTTAAAAGACTTTCGCTGCGGCGAGTCCATGGCTGTTCAATTGACGAGTATGCGAGCATAGGCAGAATAGGATACACGACGCAGACAGTCAGGGTATATACGGGTAAAATTAAAGCTCCGATGTCTTGTACCGCGCCATGCTTTGCAATATCGATGCAATAAGCGCATGCAAGCGACGAACAGTTGCCTGGACAATAGTAGCAGCCGCACGAAGACAATAGCATACGGCATTGACCGTAGTGCTCGGCCCCTATATAAGTAAGACTATTCCGCTCTGGTATTGATGTGCTCAGGATACTGTGTTGTGAGGATTCCACTTTGAGAGAGGGTGGTGGTATCTGGGGAAGGATATGGGAATAGGAGCATTGAAAGCGCAGCAGGGCCAAAGAATACAGCAAGAGGTTTGTGTATATACAAGAAAGAATTGCAATCATTTACAATCAAGTACATTTGCTTGATCATAGGTTCATCATCATGTTACTTGTAGACGTCATCAACGCTTTAGCGACTCAGCCGGAGATGCAGAGTCAGATCACGATAATAATCCCAATCAGAGTATATTATGTAATATAGTACGAATTGTATTGTAAAGGGTCTTGTGTATTATATGGGTTAAGGGTTTACTGAATAAATTTAGAGATGAGAATAAGACTACAAACAAGATATCTTTATATAACGAATAGTAGAAACATGTCTGTTGCAGTGCCTTCGAACTTTGACGCTCAGAATGCGGACAATCTTGAGGATGTGAGTTGAAACTGTCGGCAATTAGAAATATGAACGCTAACTGGAATCGCTATATAGATTGAGAAGCAGTTTGCTGTAAAGGCAGTTATGCAAGCTCGTATGGCATATGATAGTTATTACTGCTGCTATTGGATTTAACTGCTGATTCTGAGGTTATAGAGACTTACTGGAATCTGCTGGGAAAAGTCAAAGGCTCAGAACTCCGGCTCACAAAGTACGCTTCTTCCTAATCGTCTTCGAATTCATCTCTTAACATTATACATGCAGACTCGACGATGAAATTTACCAGCACTTCATCACGGATTTTCCCGAATACTCGACTCCCGAATCAGTCGCCAAGATTGACGAGGACGAAATGAAGAACCACAAGGGGAAAGAGCGGTGGCGGAAGTTTATGAATACTTACGAGAAGACGGTTATTGATTTCAACTTTGGCACTTTGCTGCGTACGGATGCGCGAGCTGAGTATGAGGAGCATACGACTATCTTCGGTATGTGTCGAAATTGTCTTGCTGACTAGACAGCTGGCGTACTAACTTCATTCTACGCAGTCCCGCGGATGCAATTCTTAGCTGTTGAGATCGCTCGCAACAAGCACGGTCTTAACGACTGGATCTATGAGAATGAAAAGAAGCTTGAAGCCGCTGTAAAGGAATAAATCTTTTAAGAGCATTCTCACACAGTCCCTTTGTTACCTTTATTTACTAGATCAATAAAATCCGAGATATGATACAATACTTAGTCCCAATAGTGAATCACCGAATCCAGACCCGCTGTAGCAACCTTACTACTTTCCTGGGGATGAGCAGCAATGCACGTCAGTGCTTTGCTATGTGCCTTGAACTTACTCTTCATCTGTGATGTCTTCCAGTCCCAGAAACAAGCGTAGCCACCAGAATCGCCAGACATAAGAAACTGGCCGTCCGGAGTAAAGTCCATTTGTATACCATATCCGGCACAGTTGTTTCCCTTAAACACTTTCTTTCTGTTTGGCTTGAAGCGGTCGGTTGCTCCGAATACGAGGATCTGGTTGTCGAGACTTTGCGCGGTGACGTATTTTCCTGACGGATGTAGCGCAAGTGTAGGCATAGACTGCTGTGTAGGGTCGGCGATGAATTTGATCGGTACATTAATTTGCCATTCCCATACACGTATACTCTTGTCATCAGAGGAACTCATGATCCGTCTATTGTCATCAACAAACAAGATACTGTTGACTGGGCCCAAGTGGTGATCATATTCTTGCACTACTTCGCCAGAGTTCACGTCGAACTGCACAATCTTCTTGTTGGAAGTTCCAATAACAAACTGATCTTGTTTATCTTCTTCTGGATTGAATTTCACGCAGTTCGGGATCGCTCCTGTCGTAAACCTAGAAATACATTGTCCGGTTTCAGTGTCCCACAGCTTCACATATGAATCGTATGATGCAGACAAAAACTTCCTTCCATCGTTTGTAAAGCAGATATCCTTCACGGTCTTATTGTGACCAGAGTACGACCGAAGAAGTTCTCTGTCATGATAGCAGTCCCATAGCTTGACTTTATTATCCATACCCGATGACAGCAACAAATGACCGTGTCGCGGAAAAAATCTGAGCGCCGTCACACCGTTCTTGTGGCCGGCCCATGTATGTATTCGTCGTTTCGGAATAAAACAGTCTTGCTCGCCAGGATCTTTGTCGAGATTAATACCTAGATCGCGCGGGACATGCATATATGTCCGACCCATATAATCATATAAGCTTGAGCCGTGGAACTGGGTCTTTTCTTTGAAGACAAGAGTATCTGAAGATTTGGGTGTGACAGCTTCCTGCGGCTCTTCGTCGCTTGCTTCAGATTCTTCGGATGACGATGATTCTTCAGATGAGGATGCGTTGGGATCGGTATATTTGGCCCAAGGACCTTTATATGCATTTTCACCGTCCAATACACTCGCATCTCCTTTCTTTTGGCGTTTCTTTTTTATTTCTTTAGCATCCTCATTCGCGGCCTTTATATCTAGAATATCGCGGCCCTGATTATCCAGCGCCCGCGCCTCGTCGCCGGCATATCCCTCCGCATTCTGAGTTGGATCGCGCGCGTAGCCCATCGCTTTGAACGTCCGATGCTGCACCCTGAAGACAGCGTCATTAAACGCCTGTTCTTCGGCGTATCCGGTAAGCATGTTTTTCCGTTTCAAAGAACTATCGCCTTTTGGATTCTCAGGTCCAACGAACGGTCGCGTCAACTCGTCGTATGTCGGGTTGTAAGCAACCACTTTGTCCGTAACTCGTGGCATCAGCGCCTGTGACTGCGAGTTATCCTATATAAAATCCCGTTAGTTCGCGCTCGCAGAATGCCAGCAGCAAGAAGATCAAACGCACCTCGAGTGCAAATGTTGATATTGGAGCCAATGCCGTCTGTGGAAGCGCAGGAAGCGAATCCAGCGGAACCGCAGCCGGTTGCGACGATGCACTGCTCTTCTTCTTCGCAGGAGCCATTATCAACAGCTGCGCCGTGAGTCTCTGGATTTCTCTCTGCGGATGGGTTTTCAAGAGCTGATATTCATCAAGCGTTGATGGCTTCGCTCAAGTTGCTTACATCGTCGAGGGCCACGTAGCCAAACCTTATTGTAAAGCCCTAACAAAATTTTGGTGGCCGTGCTCGAAATTTTTTTCCTTAAAGCCCAAGCAGAACTCTCTCCCACCCGTATCCTATTCTGCGCAGTTCACACCAGTTGCTATCGCGAGTCTTGAGTAGATTCTATTAGCTAAAGCAAGAATACAGCAATGGGTGTCGCTAAGAAAGAGAAAAGCCGCGTTAGTCGGCAGGGCAGCGACAAGCCCGGCAACTTGAAGCTCAAGGGCGAGAACTTCTATCGCGACACTGCGAAGGTCAAGAAGCTGAACATGTACAAGGAAGGACGAGCACAGCGCAATGCGCAGGGCGACATTACCAAGGCTGCTTCGTTCCAGTCCACCGAGGTGCCGAACGCGCGGATTGAGCCCAACCGTCGGTGGTTTGGCAATACTCGTGTTATTGCGCAGCATACGCTGACGCAGTTCCGAGAGGCGTTGAATGAGACGAGAAAGAATCCTTATCAAGTTCTTCTGAGGCAGAACAAACTTCCCATGTCGTTACTGGATGAGCAGACGCATGTCGAGTCACCGAAATCAACCGTCGTTGAGACGGAGCCGTTCAGCAAGACTTTTGGACCCAAGGCTCAGCGCAAGCGACCAAAGGTTAGCGCCGGGTCCTTGAATGATCTTGCTGATAAGTCTGTCCAAGGGTTTGAGCAGTACGAGCAAAAGCTCGAGAACCAAGCCATGATGTCTGTTGCCACACCCACTGACTGGATCCAAGAAGCCCGTGATGCTATCTTTTCGAAAGGCCAATCGAAGCGAATCTGGAATGAGCTGTATAAAGTTATCGATTCTTCTGATATCGTTGTTCATGTTCTTGATGCGCGCGATCCGCTTGGAACTCGCTGTCAGTCTGTGGAGCAATACATCAAGAACGAGGCTCCGCATAAGCATTTGATTTTCATCCTCAACAAGTGCGACTTAGTGCCTACTTGGGTAGCTGTAAGTTTGTTCTCCTTCTATTTTTTCCGAGTCTGTTTTTGCTCTTTCCAGTTTTTGCCTGTTTTTTGTTGTGTTTTTTTATCTTTGTTTTCACGCACGTCTGTGCGACCCACTGTTAGTCAAGAATCCCTTGGGGCGCGTTTAAGTACGCGCTCATTTCACCCCATGAAGGGAAGTCTGTTACAACTTTGGAAGACTGATGATCCTCGATTAAGTTCGAGGATCTTGTTATGCATAGAGTTGAGCATTGGTTGGGCGAGGAGTGGCTTCTTGTTACTTTTCTACGCCCCCATTACCGGCTGCTCTTAGTTAGCATATCTACATCTATTTTTTTTGTCATTCATTTTGTTCTGTGTTGCACTTGTTACTCGGATATTTTATAACGCATTTACTAACTTATATGAAGGCTACATGGGTCAAAAGATTATCAAAGGATTATCCGACTCTGGCGTTCCACGCCTCTATCAAGCACTCATTCGGAAAAGGAACTCTCATCCAACTTCTTCGGCAGTTCTCAGTGCTTCATTCCGATCGCAAGCAGATTTCCGTCGGCTTCATTGGTTATCCCAACACCGGTAAATCATCTATCATCAACACTATTCGCCAGAAGAAAGTCTGTACTGTTGCCCCTATTCCTGGCGAAACTAAAGTATGGCAATATATCACGCTGATGAAGCGCATTTACCTTATCGATTGTCCTGGTGTCGTTCCTCCAAGCACAAAAGACACGGAGACCGATATTCTTCTCCGTGGCGTTGTTCGCGTTGAAAATGTATCCAATCCCGAACAGTATATTCCCGCATTATTAGAGCGGTGTAAAGTTGCGCATCTTGAGAAGACATATGAGATCTCAGGATGGACAAACCATGCCGAGTTCTTGGAGATGTTGGCGCGGAAAGGTGGACGTTTACTGAAAGGTGGTGAAGCTGATGAGACTGGTGTTGCAAAGATGGTGTTGAATGATTTCATGCGGGGAAAGATCCCGTGGTTTGTGCCTCCGCCTATGAACGATGACGAGAAGGCTGAGGGTTCGGAGAATAAGGAGGCTGGTGCAGAGACAACTTCTTAAGAGTGATATCTCTGGTTTTTACGAATGGTTTGGAGTGGATTCTTTTGGCATATGGAAAAAAGTTATAGGCGTTGGGTGCATCGGTATTGTCAATTCGGTCATATCACATTAATTTACTCTTTCATTTATATTCGAGCCATAATTCATCATATTATAAATATATTATACACAGTTTTCGTGGTTAAGTCGTCGGTCCCACCCAGCTGAGCTAACGGGCTATACCTTCAGCGAATCCGCGGAAACAATCTTGCGGTTCCGTTTCACCAATTTCACCAATTTCTTTTCCAATACCTCAGCTTCTTTCTTCGTAGCATGCCATTGCTTCTCAATATCTTCCAACGGCCGACTGAGAACTTCTTCCGTTAACATATCGGAGATTCTCTTATCCGCTTCATCTAATTCATCTCTGGTAAACGACGATCTCGGCGCAGTAACCGAGCCTGCGATTGACTGTTTGAAAAACGTGATGTTGTTGGTACTGCTCAAATCCTTGATAACGCTACGGATCAGCTCCAGCGGATCAACTCGAGGCTTTTTGTCTTTAGCCGCAGCAGGATCTTCCTTTTCCGCGGTAGCAGAATCCGCTGCCGCTGCGCTGGCTTCTTCTTGAGCTTCAGAAATAACTTGCGCAGCCAGCATCTTTCTGGCCGCTTTCTTCGCTTTCTTTTTCTCTCTCTTGTTGCGCGCATCAAGAGGCGCTGGCGACGACGAAGGCGACGACGGACGCGAATCAGAAGTTCCAGTCGGCGCAATTGACACGGCTGGACTGGATTGTCGACTTAGCATAGTTGTATCTGTGTCGCTCGTAATCGCTTTCTCTGCTGAGTGGATACTGTCGCTCGCTGGCGAAGGAGCTCGAGAGGTCTTTAAGTCAGCGATGAATCTTTCGTTCAATGGAAATGCTTTGGTCTCAATTCCGGAACACTCGACTGGCGAGGGAGAGCCGACGTTTGCAGTGTTTTGCGATAGCGGAGTTACTTCCCATTCCGGCTCAGCAGTAGCCTGATAGTCTACGAATCTGGCCGTGGTCTTGACTTTGGGATCAACGACTGCTTTACCATCGTGTATACCCTTTAAAGACGGCAGATTCGATTCGGGAGTCAGTGTTGACGATATCGCGGGAGAAGAGAGTCCAGGTGATCGCAGAGTTTTTGTTTTCAACGGAGATCCGATCGACGATACACTGAAACTTGACCCGAGGGGCATAGACACTTCTCTAAGCGGTGAACCTACACGGGCTTCACGGACAGGTGGTACAGATTCACCCCATGGGGAAGCGCTGTGGCCTTTAGAAAAGAATGGATCTAGGAATGGTGGATATGTTGCCTCTCTTGAGCTTGTGCTCAAGGCTGCTGGCGAACTCGAGTTGGAACGGTCAAGTTGATAGAAGGAAGAAGCTGCGAGAAAGATGGTAAGTAAAAATGCGTAAATGATACGGTTTAAAAGGACAGGTAGACAACGTTTTGTGGTTTCGAAGGCTAGACGCAACAAAAGCAAAATACAGGTTATTCGAATATATTGATACAAAGGGAAAGTGTAATTGTATAACTAACAAAATACCAACGAAGCAGTTACAACCGGTTTGTAGAGCCCTTCTGTCTTGGGGAGCAAGACAAATTATACAAATACACAAGCCCAAATCACATCACATCGGTTGTCTACCACACCCTGCCATACGCACCTTGAGACGGAGATAAGATATTTGGGGCCAGATATGCGCTGCCTATATTTGAGACCTCTTTACCGTAAAGAGAGTCTGCATGATCAGCTACTGAACCTAATTTGTATAGAGTCGGAAATCACCAGTAGATACCTTTCGATTGGCCGCCTGATACCATCGATAATACTTCTTGACCTTCGCGTTGACCGTTGCCAAAGAGGCCGGGTGGCGGTGGTGTCGCTCCCGAACGTAAACCCATAATTGATCCGCCCTGCATCATCTGTTGCTGTTCCAGTAAATGCTCCGTCATCTTTGGCTTGTCCAGAAAGCTGTAGCGAGAGACCTGTCGCGCTCCGCCTTCTAAAAGTTTAGAATCAGCAGCATTGGCACTGTAATCAGACTGAAGCGAATCTGAAAATGCAAACAGAGGTGGCATTGACTGTGCACCTGCCATATCTTCCTTTGCAAGTAGCTGCGATGAAAAGGAGAACTTCACAGAATTAGTCGAAGATAGCAGTTTCAAAGCGTTTTCAAATAGCTGTAATGTGGCATTAGGCTCGACTCTCTTTTCGATGGCGGGTACAATCGGTGGCATCGATAAGCCTTGATCTTGGTTGGCAGCGGCTTGGACAGCATGCAGCTCGGTTTGGAGAGATGAAGAAACGTTACGAGGCTCGGCTGTAGAGGTTCCGTTGCTGGAATGTTGAGCAACCGGAGCTGATTTCAGAGGTGATGCGGTTGATGATTGAGTTCGGATGAGTTTGGAGTTTTGCATTGGCGGAGAAGCTTTCGCTGCCCATGAGGCAGTCGGCGGTAAGGCTGAGTATTCAGCTTGCTCAGCATGGGTATCTTCCGTTGGCTTTGCGGTCGATTTTGACGAATTTGATCTTGGCAGGCTGGATTTGGTGTCAGTCTGTCTGGCAGCATGTTGAATGGTAGATAGATCTTGTCTGGTGTATGAATCGGCTTCCTCGCCTGGCTCGTGCAAGAACATGCAGTTTGGGTTGGGACAGGCTTGGTTGCGAAGGTAAGACGAGCAATATTTCGTAGTTCCATAAGCGGCCCTTAACACCTTGCCGTCATTTGTCGAACCATCGACAGCAGCGATACATTTGGCGGCGTCTTCCTTTTTGTAGTATGTGACGTATACACCAATGCCACCGTTTCCAACACCGCCGTTACGCCGATTAACAACAATCTTTTGAATTTTGCCGTACTGTCCAAAAAACTGGTCCCCGCGAAGAGTATTGTGAAGCTCTTCGTGTGGTATGTGTGGGTTGAGGCCAACAACATAAACCAGATTCTTCTGAATGACACGCATTCCCGAAAGATGCTTTCGAGACGCTTGTTCGATTTCCTTGCGTTCTCTTTCTTTCTGGCGTTTCTCCTTTTCCCGCCGAGTCTGCTTCTGGTGATCCTGGCGCCATCTGCTCCAAAGTCAGTGAACCTGTCATACACTAGAGACCAAGAGAGAGAGTACTTACTCTTCCGCAGTGACGACTTTATATTCGACAGTTTCATCGTCGTACGGTCTTCGGCATCCCGGGCAGCGTCCGTTGAGCTGCGGGTTTTGCCTGATATTGTTGTAGCAGAACTGACAGACCTAGAGTGGCAATGAATTAGTATCGGGCGGCCAGCATCCAAACTCATCAGCAGCACATACTTGATAACCGCAAGGGCACGGCTTAAACCCCTTATCTGATATGTCGAACTCCTCGACGCAAAGAGGACTGTAAGTCCAATTAGTGAATGGATCAAACAGGATATGAAGAACGCGGAGCTGCTTACCAAACCTCCTCCTCGTCGTCCGAGATAAACGAGTCCTGAGCTAGTCGCGACATCACCGCTTATCGAGTAAAAGCACAGCACAGTTCTTTTGATTAAAGATTAACAGACAGCAGCAGCTAAAAGACAAAAAGAGCTGGCTATAACAGACAAACGCAGAACTCTCCCTTCGAATGCGCTAGCAGCTCCTGCCACGAATTACCCGGACTAAGCAAGTGACACGTCGATCACAGTTTTGTGATTGGTTGTGACCCGAACTTAGAATCACCGGAGTCGTGATTGGCCGGCTGCCCCGAGCCGCGATTTATCGCACCGCGAAGAAGCGAAGGCCCGGCCACTGCCCATCAATTTCCCCCAGAACCCGCCAACTTCTCGCTGTGAAGATGCTTCGGTCTCTGAGATTGCGTCCGGCGCTGGCTGCTGCCGGGCTGGCGAAGCCGGCTGTTGCGCAGCGTCGTTTCGCGGCCACGTTCGTCGAAACCATCAAGGAAGCCCTGAAGGACGACGAGGGCCCTCTTTACCCGCCAAACCTGAAGGGCATGCCCAGAGAAGGTGATTTCTACTGATTGCGCGTATTTGGAAGTGAAGTGCTTATCGTTGGTCCAGATCCCGTCGTACTCGAACGGCCCGTCGTCAACCCGGCCTCAGAATACACCGAAACCGTCGAGAACCTGCACGACTACGGCCGCTACATAATGGCCGCGATGCCCAAATACATCCAGAAGTTCAGCGTCTGGAAGGACGAGCTCACTCTTCTTATTGCGCCGACCGCCGTCATCCCCGTCGTCTCCTTCCTGAAAGATCACACGGCTGCTCAGTTCAAAGCTGTCATGGACATCACCGCTGCCGACTACCCCACGCGTTCGCATAGATTCGACGTCGTTTACAACTTTCTCTCTACCCGTTACAGCTCGAGAATTCGCGTCAAGACGTACGCGTCCGAGACCACACCTGTTCCTAGTATCTCCGCATTGTACCAGGGCGCTAACTGGTACGAACGTGAGACCTACGACATGTTTGGAGTATGTAGACTCATCCGTATGCGCCGTCTTTACAATTGTCTAACTTGGCTTCTTCTTCTTCTTCGTTTAGGTGTTTTTCACCAACCACCCCGATTTGCGACGAATAATGACAGATTACGGTTTCGAGGGTCACCCCTTACGGAAGGATTTCCCGCTTACCGGATACACTGAGGTATGGCGACATCTGTGCGTAGTTTGTGGTGTGGCTGTTTGCTGACCAGTCTAACCTGCAGATTCGATATGACGAAGAGAAGAAGCGCATTGTTTATGAGCCTCTTGAGGTAAGAATAGTAGCTGTTGCTTTTTGATACATGTCAGTTTGATTAACCGCCGATTTAGATGACCCAAGCATTCCGAAACTTCTCTGTTGGCTCGACTGTCTGGGAGCCTGTTGGCCCCGGTAAGGATGAGCGCCCGCAAACTGTAAGTCTACAAGATCTATATTTACAGAGTAAGTTCTATACTAACGTAAAATACGTTTAGTTTGTGTTGCCTACACCTGAGCCCGAGGAGACTCCTGAGGAGAAGAAGTAAAAGTGAGATTTGTATGGCATAGTGCGACCATAGAGCGCTCGTTACATTATTTACATATTATGAACAAAACATGTTTCTGTGCATTCGGCATAAGCTGCTTCTTCAGCAGTTATGTTCCCTGTAAGTTGCTGACGGCCATTTCACTGTGCCCAATAGCAAGTCTTGCAGCTAGTAGAAGTAGTTTTGCCCTGTAGACCATAGCAGAATATCAGCAGACAGCCTTAAATAGTAATTCTAGCGAATAAACTGTTCGTGGGCAAACACTGCCTGCGCAAAACGAACCCTGCCCAAAATCCCAACGCGAATTCAAAACAAGCCTGAGTCCGCTCTGCCCCACCCCCAGACCCTTTCTCTCCTTCTCACTGCCGAGCCGTGGCTGTCGTTTGCTGATTCAAACACTGGTTTCTTGCTGTGTCGCTTTGCTTGTCAGTCGGCTGGAGCTATGAGGCGTTGACTGCCGTCCGCATAAACCGTACACTTATCTGCGTCGCCCGCGAGCCATGGCTTCCCTTCCCGACAGGAATTTCACGAACGTGTTTAATGTAGTATGTACAGCTAACCGTACAAGGTCTATGGACTGGTGATTGACTTTCGCAGGGCAAATTCAATCAAATTCGGTATTGTGTGTATGTGGATCCGCTCTCGAGACCAATCAATATACTCGTCGCCGAATGGGCTCTACGGCACAAGCATAAAACTTGTCTAGTTGCTTGTCATTCAAAGGAGCTCTGGACTTTCTCATTCAATGAGGATGTTAGTCCATTGGTTCCTGATCCAGTCTATGGCTTAAAAGGTGTGTAGCGTGCCCCACTCATCTTACGAACACTCATTGACCAGGATCCTATAGAAATATCCACCGGATCGTTTCTTCCTTCAACACTCGCAATGTCCGACGACAGTTCTCCGCAATCATTTCCGGCTGCCTATGTTCCGCTTATGCTGGCAATATCTGGCCTTGTCAACCGCAGCCTTACTGCAGACTACGATTACATTCCCATTGGATCAATGCTCATTTCTCCTTCTCAGATCCTCGCGCATATCAGCCTTCGACTTTTATCCACAGGCACGTTACTACTCACGCCTCATTGTCAAAGAACACAACTAGCAAGACTGTCATCTGTCCCCAAACTGCCGGTAATCGATACCAGACTAGTTATGGCACCCGGCGGTTCTCACGGTGCCTTTGTTTCAATCGCCAACAGTCCACCGCGGGACTCAGCTACTATTATATCGAATATATTCATGTCGTCTGGTTATCGTGTTTTCAACGACACTAAATGGTGCAACGTTATTGTGGACGGTAGTCCGGCAGCTTGTTGTTGGCCAATCGAGCTTTGCTTTTTCTTCCCTCCGTGGAGACCGCTTAACGAATCTCAAGACCTCGAGTGGTATCAAGCACGAGATTCTTTAGATGATGTCGAAAGATTGATAATTGGTCTTTCTAGACCTGCAGACGATATGTCTCCGGTCGCAATCTCTTCTATGGGATATAAAAGAGCAGCGGCGAATGTCTATCCTACTCCGCCTGATCCACAAGCTCGTCAAGGCTCAGACGTCACATCCACTTCCTGGAATGGCCTACCAGGAGATCGGGGCGGGTACTCAACAAACACACTATGGCATGCTGATGAGGAGGAAACGGGTCCTGATTCGATAGCAGGTCCCGCTGACGAAGAAGCTTTACTCATTGGTGATACCGAGGAGGTTACAGAAGCCGATTTTAATTTCTTTGACGACGACGGTAACTCGCCAAGTAACAAGTTTTTCAGCGAAAGTAATGAGATGAATATGGACAACTCAGATTTTCTGACGCAAGATATTCATTCATTCAATATCGAGCACATGGCAGAGCTAACAAAGCTCAGCGTTCAAGAGGGCCCTTATCAATACAACATGAATAGTCAAATCTCCGCAGACGCAAACACCGATAAACCGCTATCAGACAAGATAGATACTCCGCCGCTCTCTCCTCTTATGGTTTTACCTACCGGCGGATCAGACGAAACTTTGACGCGAAAACGAAAAAGTGTTTTTACAGCATTAACGTTTCATCCAAATTTGGAAAGCGCACTTGATAATAAATACAGTATCGGAGGACGATTTTATGTGCCTGATGATGCAAGCGACGATTCCGAAAGCGAGAATGACAATACGAATAGCGAGAACGAGTTCTCTGAATATCAGGACAGTAAAACCCCCAGATCTGAGAAAGATGAGGAACGCCGAGAACCGAAACGAGCTGGTGATATCCCGGCTGAAGATTATTCGTCGGACGCGTATGTTTCACGACAGCTATGGTGGGCGTTGCTGGTGACTACAAGGCACACGAGAGATGATTACCTGTTATCATCTGTGCAACCTTCCGCTTCCAGGCTTACCCAGGCTTTTACGCAGTACTGTTCCGAAAGCTTGTCTTCAGAAATCGACTCGATTCTTCAAACATTGTGCGAGTCTGTCGTGTGGGATAACTCTGTCCTGAGTCGATTTTTACCCCCGCTGGCGACTGCCGGAATTTGTGATCCGGATTTCATCAATGTATTAAGGGATATCTTTGGACAAATTCAGCCAATGTCCTTAAAAGAGTATGCATTTGTCGCCGACTCGAATAATCTTGCTATTGGGAATTATCAATCATTTCAAGATACTATCACAGATGAGACGTCGCGGAATCAGACACTACAGAATTTTATGATTCAAGTCGATTTATTCAACATGGGATCGATGTCTCCTGACCTTTCAACTAAACCAGCAATCGAATCAGAAGATCCGGTCATAAAACCGAAACCGATAAACCCTGTTTTTTACGCGCCTCCGCCTCGCTTTTCGTTTTTGAGAATGAATACTGCGCTCGAAACACTTCCTCCAGCGTTACGGTTTTGGAATATTTTTGGGTTCGAACCTCAGAGTGGGAAAAAGAATGTATCTAGTTTCATGATTTTTCCGGGTAGTCCAGGATTGATGTCTGCGGCGTCGTCATTTTTCGAGCGACTGAAGCCGGCTTACGAAGGTTCTTGTCTGGGTAGCTTTAATGCTGGTGAAGTGGCGTCATACAAGAACGGTCTTGTTCCCGTTAATTACAATGGGCAATCTGTGTCTGAGGCACTTGATGAGATGAAGAAGACCTTGATGTCGCTGGGTAAGCCAAGTTCTACTGTTTTTGAAGGCGCATAAGCTAACTTGGTATAGGTCGTCTATTGTACAACTTGCCAGATTCGTCTGCGAATATTCTAATACTGCTCGCAACTCCATTTACCGATCCGGCGTCATTGCTACATTTATGTCAGAGTTTCTATCAACTGAAGCAAGAGTACGCTGCTTGTCTAGGCGAGCCCGCAGAGACATGTGCCGCTCACATTGTATTCCAAGTGATTCCCGTCAATTACTTTGCATCTAAAGATGGCTTAGTTGTTCCTTCGCAGTTCAACCTGGTCAAATTTGTATTGACATTATATGGCAAACTCCCCTTAGCAAGAGGTGCCGCTGCCGATGCGCATTTTCCCGCATATACTCTAGCGAGAGATCGTCCTTCTACAATTGAATATAAATTAGTGGCCACGCCATCGTTTTCTTCATTTTCAGAACATTCCTATATACATATAGCATACGCGCGTTCTAGAGACCGAAGATTAGTGAC
The DNA here is from genome assembly GCA_030568315.1 of Myxozyma sirexii. Taxonomy (NCBI): domain Eukaryota; kingdom Fungi; phylum Ascomycota; class Lipomycetes; order Lipomycetales; family Lipomycetaceae; genus Myxozyma; species Myxozyma sirexii. The sequence continues at coordinate 730,438 of JAJLTT010000003.1, read as the reverse complement.
TGTGGCGTGGGCTGATCAGTATGGCGAGTTGACTATGGTAAAAATTTTGTTCTCGACACGAAATGATGGGACGAGACCGCGATCGCATGAAGATCTCTGTACCGAGATCTGGGAGAGAACTTTGGCGCTGATTCCGGAAGTGAAGACACAGTGGAGAATTGTGTTTACAAAGGTCGGGACGATGGATCAGGATGAGCTTAATGGTGAGTGTCTTTTTCCTTTACTGGTAAGGTAATGAATCTAATAGTGGTCTCCAGTTTGGTTGAATCTCGCATCGCATACAAAGGAGAACGTTTCCGCAATTTTCCTCTGCGTTGAAACTAGTCCAAACTTAGCGGTTCTTGATACTTCGGATCAAAATGTAGCGAGTCAATACTCTAGTCTTTATTCTCAACCAGAGTCGTCAGGAGAAATACGTCCGGCGGAATCGCCTCTAGATATCTATGGTGCATCGGCAACGCCCGGGTTGACTGGAGATCAGGAGACTCCGCAGTCAGGAACCACTCCGTCGTCTACACCCGGCCAAGGGTTTTCAACATCATCAGGTACAGGCTCCAATACCGCTGCTAATATTAGCGCTGCTACGGAGCCAACTAGTCAACTAGTTGACTTGATGGACGAAACATTCGGTGTTATTATGAATCATCGTCCGCTGCTTGATCAATACGATACCGCAGGGTTACGATTCAGTTTGGCTAGTGGATACCTAGTAAAGCCTGGTCCGGGAGGTATCTTGATGTCTGTCTTTCAAGTATCATTGCTGAGTGGTCCAAAACCATGGAACGAGATCCTGGAGACGATTTTGATGCAGTATAGGAACCTAGCGTGTTACGGTGCGTCTACGGGTATTTCTGATGGACGGAATGGGGTTTTACCATGGCATATTGCTGCTGTGGAAAAGATGCAACGGGTTGTGTCTTATATATTGTAAAGATAAAGGTGTTTTATAGGAGTTATCGTATGGGTTTGTTTCTAGCTGCTTATTTATCTTCGTAATTGATTGTTTCTTATCTCGATATAAACGTACATTTTACTGGTAGACGCTTCCGTGAGTAGATCCGCCGTCCTGTGAAGGCACCTTTCGCTTAAATGATTTTATAGACCGGCAATACTTTCTAAACGTCTTTCGAAACGGTGATACCACGCCTTGATTGCCGAGTGAAATATTTGGAGATAAAGGAGTTTCGACATAATTCTTTTCTGACCATACTATTCTGGCTGGAGATGATAACCGGTGAGAGTGTGGAGTTTTGCTGACTGGAGTTGATGGATAAGCAAGAACCTCGTCGTTCTTCTCGACAGCGAATGCATCTGTCAGCACTGGAGTTGGCGGGCCAGATAGTTGCGTTTCAACGCCCTCCGACGACGAGCTTCTACATGAACTCGGATCTGACGGATAGTGTCCTAGACCAAGGACGTATTCGGCAAAGTACCGGTGCATTTTTAAGAAATCCGTAGACGACCGTCGCTGGGGATTCCATTGTAAACATGCTCGTATCCACTGGGCTAGCGCGGCTATCTCTGCTCCATTTCCTTGCAGGCCGGTCCCGATGAGTACATCCAAGAACTCGGAACCCGGTTCCTGGAGCGGAAGGGCGACTCTCAATTTCGCTGCGTAGGAAGCGGCATCAGTCCAGAGCCCGCCTGCCGCGTTTTCGCAATCCGGAGACCCGATGATTGCGCATATCTTTGCTAATTGATCGACTTCACTGGTGCCGGGAAATAATGGTCTCAAAGTACAGATCTCGACCGCCACAGCGCCGAATGCCCAAATATCTACTTCAGGGCCGTATTCGTCGGTTCTCAAGAGGATTTCCGGGGCGCGATACCATCGTGTTGAGACATATGATGTGTACGGCGATGTACAGTTAATCTCTCTCGCCAGACCAAAATCCGAGATTTTAACAACTGGAATTTCGGCGTATGTCAATCCGACCGGTAGAGAGATGAGTATATTTTCCGGTTTGACGTCGCGATGAAAGAAACCATACGAGTGGATATGATGTAAACCGTGTAATATCTGAGATAACATTCCGCAGATGGTCGGCATTGAAAAGCGCACCCCGGCTCGCGAGGAAAGATATTGGTATAAATTCATTTGTAAACATTCCATGATTATGTGCAGTTGATTATCGTACAAGTCCAGAAATATCTCATGAGCGCGCACTAGATTCTCATGAGGAGGAATCGAACGAAGGAACTTCACCTCACGGAGTTGTAAGTAGTGGGTTGGATTTTCCAGCATTCGTTTCATGCTCTTGATAGCGACAACCGCATTCGGTTGAAGATACGGTAAATCGAGAGTATTCTTACTCAACGAAACCCCAGACGCCCGAATACGGGCACATGTTACAGTGCCGAACGAGCCGTATCCTAAATTCTGCAGCATTTCAAAGCGGTCAGTCAACGTCAACGGAACGATTTCAGTCGTGAACTTCGCAGACATATCGAAGCAAAGTGATTAAGCACAGAAAGACAGTAAAGCCAGACAGATATACAGATGCGCGGTTGATGCGGTATATGAGCGCGCCCCTAACATATTTGCCTTATGCGATGAGACTGTAATAGGGGCTCGGCAAGCGTCGGACATACTGAACTCGCGGGACATGTCTAAATTCCCCTTTTCCAGATCTGCAGTCTCAGTAGAGGACTAAGTTACAGAACACACTAAACCAAAGCTGAGAACTCAATAGCTAACGCGCAGGACTGCGGCTGTTTAAGGGAACAATGAGCTTCTTCGCGAGTCACGAGTATGCCTGATATGGGACATTCAAGCTATTGCTTTTACTCAATTCCAGCGATTATATTTGTTTTAACGCCTTTTAGTCTCATGTGTCAGAGCATATCACTATAGATTTATAAACACTAATATGGTAATCACTCATAAATGCAAATATATACCCAAATCCAGCATCTAACCTTTCTTCTTATTGTAATACAGCTTCTTAATCAACGGGTTCCGCACCTTTTCTTTGTTCTTGCTCTTGTTGTACTCCACATACGCCATATCATCGCCTCCAGCTAAACTAGATAACGAGCCGGTTGTCCGCTTAGCCCGCTTAGAGGCTGGACCCTTGACGTATCCACTATCTCTACCAACAAAGTTATCAGCATCGTCGCCTCGTTCTATACCAGCCGCGTCTTCATTCTGCAGCAGTACGCTCTGTAACAGTTCGCGACGCTCGGAAACTGTGGCGTAAGCTAAATCAGGTAGCTTTTCCATTCCTTGAAGATGGGTAATCACCTTGAATGCGTACCCCTGATCAACTAAGAATGCTTGGCGCTTCGTCGAATAATACATCTCTTGAGTATCTTTCGACACTAAGCTGTAGAAAAATGCGTTGAACCCTTCATCGTTTCTTCGTTTGGCTCGCAAGATCCGGCCTAGTCGCTGAGCTTCCTGACGTCTTGAACCATAATGCGACGATATCTGAATCAAGCAAGTAGCTTCCGGTAAATCAATAGAAGTATCGCCAACTTTCGACAAAAAGATCGTATTGACTTCTGGATTCAACTGGAAATTCTGTAAAATGTTCATTCGCTCAGCTTGAGGTGTACCGCCGTAAATGAAAAACTTCTTCAACTTTTGCGCATAGGCTTGTAAAGCGTACACGTTGTCAGAAAATACAATGATCTTGTCACCTCGCTTCTCATGATAATTGATTAAAAACTGACAGGCCTGGAACTTCTTGGGATTCATAATATAGAGTAATCTGCGTTTTCGTGGAGTTTCTTTCAAATACTCGCTGTAAAACTCGGTCGTCATAGGACACCAAACCTCAGCGCACTGTACATTGGCGATATGACCTTTGTTAGCCAAATCCATCCAGTTGGCCTCATACAGCTTCGGTCCAATCAAAAAATTAAGATCGTCAATCTTGTCATCTTCGCGTACAAGCGTTGCAGTCAAGCCGAGCTTGGTATGCGCGGCAATCGTAGTTACCACGCGTCTGAACATCGCAGCCGGTACTACGTGGACTTCGTCTAGAATGACGAATCCCCATTCCCGAGAAGTCAAAAAGTCCATCATCTTTTGCGAATCGTACGACCGATTCCGGGTATTTGCAACCATTGAGTACGTCGAGACGACAAGGCCGGCATCGCCTCGAAATTTCTCTTTGTTTTCAGAGGTAAAGACGGCGATGTTCTCTGGTTGGATCGTACACCATTGTAGAAACTGCTGTCTCCATTGCATTACAGACACAGATGAAGTACAGAGTACAATAACACTCTTTTTAATTGTGCACGCCGCAGTTATACCCACCAACGTCTTACCAGCGCCACAAGGAAGGACAATGATTCCCGATCTCGCACGACCGTTACCAAACATTTTGCTGAGTGACTTTTCTTGGTAAGGTCTAATTTGAGTCGACGGTTTTAGATCAATGTCCAGATTCGCGTTTTGCGCATCATTTCGGAAATCGTATTCTTCCAGAACTGGGTAATCGATTTCCTGGCAACGCTTTTTAACAGTTTCGACTGAGTTTGACGAAACTTCGAAAGAGTGCACAGCATCCATATCTTCATCCTCTTCTTCTTCTCGGTTGAAACCCACGACGGAAGAAAATAGATCTTCAACTGACGTCTGCTCAGTATTTGTGGCATCAGCGCCATCGGCCCCGGTCTTGGCTGCTGGTTTCTTGCCGGTTCCAGGAATAGTGAGCTTCCCCATAGACGGCGCCTTCTCCTTCACTAAGCCTTCAACGATTGTAGTACTGTTGTTATAGTCTTCGCTCTCGATTCGGAGAGGGCCAATCTCTGGATCTTTGAGGAGCATCTGCAAAGTGTCGGCATGGGGACTTTCCACAAAATATCGGTTATGCTTCAAGACAAGCTTCACTTTACCATACGACACCGTGCAGCTTTCAATGAACTCAACAATATTTTTCGGTACCGCAACTTTCGATAAGCGATTCAGAACCGAAATGATGTCATTGGTCTCCAAGCCGACCGAAACTGCTGCGTAGAGCGAATACGGAGTGAGCTTGTATTCGTGAATAAACGACGGGCGAGAAATAGGTTCGGCAATGGTAACTAAGAAATCCTGAGCTTGCTCAGCAAGTGGCGAGTAGCTTTCAAGAATAATTCGTCCATCAATCGGGTTGATCCATAATGGCCGGGAAGAGTGATCTGGCTTGAGTGCGAGATAAGAAAAGTCGGAACGCCCAAACACTCGAGATATTCCATCTGTTGGAACAAGTGCTCCACTGTCAACAGCAGAATCTCCGGTCGCCTTAGCCGCTCTTGCTTTCGGTGGCGGTTTCACTCGCATTTGCAGCGCAGGCACTATCGCATATATATGTCAGACCAGTTGAGCACTTGATGCTCGCAAAAGCAGAAATCTAGCTACCTTTTGTCCTAGCGCTGTACTCGCCATCCTCCTCTTCTTCGCCCGTAGCCGCGGAATCGTCGCTGTAGTAGTCATCAGACAAATCAGCTACCTCGTCGTCTTCGTTTGGATCGTAGATCACTCGAGTTCGCTTCGTCGCAGCTCGCGCTTGGGACGATAGATTAGTATATACAGACAGTCGCAGAAAAACTAGACAAATGAGGCCTACCAGGACGTGAACTCGAGGATGGCGAAGACATGGCTCGACAAAGGAGCAAACACTGGACGAGAGCTGATCGCGGCCAACTCCCAATAAATTGATTTCAATGACAAACTGCGGTCACGTGCACTTGTCATTTTGTAATCAGCGCCGGCTTGCAAGTTGATGAAGACACCAAAGAACGCGGAGTTCTATTAGTTCTGGTGGCTGCTTGTCTAGAGCGAGCAACTGTCTAAAAGCCAGCGCATTGTGCGGCCGAGGCAGACTCCACGAATCAAGGAAGAGTTCTCGGCAGCGGTTGTCAGGAACGAGTCGAGTCGTAAATCAGCATCGCCAGCTACTTTTGTCCCGGTTCAAGCTCAAAAGTCGGAGTGAAAATCGGGATTCAGACGCAAAAGATACCTCAAGTATACTGTTGGCCAGGGACCTTAGAGACATCTTGGCACTTTGAAGCTGGACGGCAATGTGGCATGTCAGTATGCCATTCGAGCCCCCGTCGCCTCGTCTTGCTGCTTCTGCCAATAATAGCGGTAATGATGAAGGCCTGGCGTTGAATGCTGCGACTTCGGGACTGGCTGCGGCAGATACTCCTGTGGATCTTAGCTCCGACGACGAGGATGGCAATGATCTGGCAGGCATGATGCAAGATATTGGTCTGTATCCAAAGATTGGTATGTGTGCCTCAGTATTGATTTACCGCTGCAGTCTACTAATATTGCTGTATGTCTGTCATTCAGATTATACTTCTTATCTGCCGAATGAATTGCTGCCGAAAATATTTCTGTATCTCGATGAGAAATCGCTTATAAGCTGCATGCAAGTCAACAAAACATGGAACTCAGTAGCCAGCGGCAACACCGTCTGGCGAAACATGTTTCGCCGTTATTGGCAGCGATGGGCAATCACTCGGAACGTGCCACCAAACACAAACTGGCGAATTGTGCACAAGACTAGATATGAGCTCGAACAGCGATGGAGAAAGGGACTCTGTTCTACAAAGACACTGAAGGGACATACGGATGGGGTTTACTGTGTACAATTTGACGAGTAAGTTCACCGATATTTGATATTAGATTTTATCCTTACATGGTCTGTTTTAGTGAGAAAATAATCACCGGATCACGCGATCGCACTATCCGTGTATGGGATATGAAAACCCTAGAAACAATCCGCATCCTGCAAAGACAAGTACCGCCACCAAATACCCCAGAACACGAAATAAAATCGTACTACGATATCTCGGGACACCAAGGCTCAGTTCTCTGTCTCCAATATGACGCAAAGATTCTAGTCACTGGATCAAGTGACCATACTATAATAATATGGTCGCTGCCGGACTACAAACCAATTCACATGTCGACAAATCATTCTGCCGAAGTCCTCGACGTTAGCTTTGACAGCAAATACATCGCTACATGCTCCAAAGACGGCAATATATCCATTCTCGACCGACGGGATCCGGAATTCGCAGTCTTACGAGTCTTCCAAGCCAGTCGCGGAACGGTGAACTCGCTCCATTTAAAACGCGGAATCATCGCGAGTGCAGGTGTAGATAGTGTAGTCCGGATATGGCAGGCTGAAACCGGGAAACGAATCATGAGTTTTCATGGACATGACCGAGGGTTAGCGTGCGTTCAGATATCGTCTGATAAGAAATATGTCGTGAGCGGTGGAAATGATAATCGGATCCGGATCTGGGATTTAAAAGCCAAACGACCGCATGCGATATTAGAAGGCCATGAGTCTTTAGTCAGGTCACTGCATATAGTCGGCAGAAGGAGTAAGTTTCTTCATTCGAGTCTATTTCCAGGTTTTCTAACTTTTCTTGCAATAGTAATCTCTGGAAGTTACGACCAAACTATCAAAGTTTGGGATTTTGACTTGCAAGCTCCGCTACTTGACCTTAAAGGCTTTCACAGTAGCTGGGTATTTGCAGCAAAGGCAGATTGTAAACGCATTGTTTCGACATCATATTCTTCTGACGTTGTCTTGGTTGATTTCACTGACGGTATCGATCCAACGTATTTACCGTACTTTCGCACTCCTTAATCGGTCGCTTGTTCTCTTTCTTCCTACTATTATGGTTCGGGTTCCGGCGTCCAGGTCTTTGTTCTTCTTTATCGGTTCTGGCATTTCATCGACAGGGGGGTTCAGTGTATAATAATTATATCGATGAAGTGCCTACAGAACCCTTAATTTATAAATCAAACGATAATACAATATTTCAAATAAAAAAATACAACTTAACAAAACGTGAAACTGATTCAAATCAAATCAAATACAGATCAGGCGGAATTCTAACTACACGTAACCTACATCCACAATCCAGCTTTAAACACCGCCATAGTGCAAGCTCATCAAACTTCCGATGAAGGTCAAAATCAACCGGCTTCTAACCTCGCAGATATCCTCAGGCACAAGCCAAATCAGAGCTCCTAACTTTCGGGCAATCGAGATAGCAAGCTTGGCGTTCAAGTACTTTTCTTCGTCTGTGCGACCAGGAGTAACGAGGTCGTAGTCCACGTAACCAGGCTTGAGACCATGGAGAACGTCAAGTAAGAAGATACCGGATGAGATAGAGGGGTCCTTCAGAGATCTGACGGTAGACGACTTGCCACCCTTCTTAGCGGTCTCTTGAGCCCATTTCAGAATATCTGAATCGGACAAGTCGCGGCCGCCCTTTGACAGGCTCTTGAGAGTGTCAACAATGTTACGTCGCATAAGCTGCCAGACTAATCCAAGAGTCAATGTGCGCTGGCCGTCGGTGATATCAGCACCCTGGATACCGACAAGCGAGAACTTGTTCTGCTTGCCAATGTCAACAGCATAATTAGTGTTCTCAACCGCCTTGAAGCGAGAAATCTCGGCACCCGACGCAGGCCGCTTGTTAACATGGCGCATGTTCACTGAACCAGGAATGACTTTGTCAAACGCTTGAAGCAAAACATAGCCATCCTTGACGTCCTCAAACAAGTTCACGACCGGGGGCTCGACATCGAGGGAGTTGAGCCATAAGGTGAAAACACGGGCCTCGCGCTCGCCTTCGGCATCAAAGTCCTCGATCTCTGGCTTATCCTCCTCAGTAAACGGCTCGAGACCAGGATGTGTGTTGAATAAATGAGCAACGAAAGCAAGGTTAAGCTTTGGATTTCCAGCAACTAATGCAGTAGGAGTCAAGTACTTTCTGCAGTCAATCTTGTCGGCATTCGAAAGGACCTGCTCGGCGCGCTGCAAGACATCGCTCGTTTGTAAAGGAGCCAGAGAACAAATATCCGGCTTGAGCTGGTGAAGTAAGACGGTGTAGTTCTGACCATCAGAGACATCCTTTGAGAAATTTGTCACTCGTCGGTCCCAGTTTGCGGCCTTCAAGTGGTAGTTGAACCATCGCAGAAGGATCTGCTCTGGCGGAAGACGAAGGAACTGCTCCAGAGTTTCATCTTCTTCCAGAAGACGATATAGCTCAGGATGTAACTTGATATCAATCTTTCCGAGCAATCCACGTCTGATAATCTGCCAAATCAGACCGAGAATGAGATGCTCACGGCCGTCGATGATATCCTCAGCATGGACATTCACAACGACGCAGCCAATAGCCTTTGCAGAATTAATGACAATATTGGCGTTTTCGGTCATAGTGAAGTTATTCAGCCTCTTGCCAGCTTTTGCCTTGTTCAGAACTCGCTCGTCGATAGTGTCAGGGACGGAATCGTTGATGAGCTTGGAAAGCACCAAACCATCTTTGCACTCGTCAAAGATCTGGAAAGTGTCGGTGGGGAAGGGCAGACGGCTGCCGACGTCGACATCTCCTGCTAAGACGGAATTGATGTGCCGGGTGAATTCTGTCCGCTCTTCGTCGTTGATGGTGTGGGTGACACCTGTGGTGGAGCCTTGGACGACGATCTTGGATTTATTGTGTCCAATTGTTTTTGTTGCGCCCGATCGAAGTTTTGAAATTAACTAGATAACAATGGTTAGACAAATCAGGCCAGTACTAAGCAGCAAATGGCAAGTCATACCTCAACGTAGTCATCAAGTTCGACTCGGCCACTGGCGTCGACTCCTACGTCCTTGAGAGTTTCTCTGATCTGATCGTAGCTGGCATTCTCGCCAGATTCTTGGACAGCCTTGACGATTGTCTGCTTGTCGACGTATCCCCTATCCTCGATATCGATTTTTCTAAGTAAATTGTTAGTGACTGTTTTCAAGGATTAGCGATATTTAGCCACTTGATATGTCACGCGGGCCCCATATCGGTAAGCACAGAAGCGCAATCGACAAGCAGGCGCAATATAAGGAAACAATCATCACCCAGGCGTGAACATACTGGAAGTTATTGATGAGCTGGAAGATGTCTTCCTGCTTGAGATCAGGGAATTTCCGCTATGAAGGAAAAGCAGTCAGTACAAAGGCCGCATGACGTAGGATGCCCCGGCACCGCTCAATTGGACTGTATCAGCGTTGCCGTCGTGGTCTCGGGTGATCAAACAGATTAGATAGCGATATAACATCAGATTATGGACAATGCAATGCTTATACGGTGAATTCTGATGGAGGCTGAACAATGGATGACGAACAGCGCCGGCTGATTGTCCGGATCGAGCGATGCGCAGCGCAACGCAAACTCCCCAAACAAAAGGAATTAAACGTACCTGCAGCTTGATGGCGTTCATTGTAGAGTTTTTCCCGCGACTGAGCAATGGCTGGCAAACTGCTGGAAAGAACAGACGGAGTGGAAGCAGCCAGCGAGCAAAGATGGCAGCCGAGGACAGTTAAAACGTGATGGATCGGGTTTAGGGCTGCCTGACCCAGCCACGCGAAGACGTTTCCGGGGCTGAGTTTATTTAGCTACGGCCGGACGCGTAATGGGCTTTCATCATCGTCATCGTGACTGGGTTGCTACGGGATAAGGGCAGTGGCCAGCATGGCGTTGTATTCACAGTGCTCGCGCCGAGCAGAATGCTCACTAGAGACCCGGGAGCACAGCTACACGCGGTAGCCGTGCATGATCACGAACGTGCCCGAACGGCCAGTGGTCGTCCTTCCTTCGGCGGCACTTTCCTCTCTCTGCTTCTGCAGCTGCTCCTGCAGTCTCTTAATCAGCGACGGATTGTACTTGAACGAGTACCCGGCGCTGGTGGTGGTGTTCCACGGCAGAATCCACTCCCATGCGTATTTCCCCATGACGGACGTCCAGTTCCTCCAGGCCCCTACATCCCAGAATCGCTCGCCAATCTCGGTCTCGCAGATAGCGCGCAATTCTGGGCGCTGGGAATCGACGTTGCCGAGGTTGATGAAATATATTCGGTATGTCCTGCTCATGTATTCGATTGTAGTTTGGTTTCTGAGCACGTAGAATGTGTGGACTCCGCCGAATCCGAGCAGCATGCCCATAAACAATCCAGCCCTGGTAGTCTATGTCAGTCAAAGTCCCGCTAATCCGCAGGGAGAAAGGGGGAACTCACAATGCGTCAATAACCACAAACTGGGCTACCACATGCCCCTGCTCCAGCGCGTATATCACAGTATATGCAGTCAATGTCGCGAACGTGAATGTAGCAAACAGAAAAGAGTTCACCACAAAAAGATAGAACGGCTTGTAATTCCTCAAACCGATAATCGATCCGAGCCATGGACAGTAATGGTCCATTTTCAGAACGCATTTGTCAATTTCAGACGAATGATGTGCCCGATCAGGGCGTAAGAGTTGACAGCGAGAACACCACAACGGATGACCGTCTGATTCGCATATAAACGCCTCAGGCAGCGATATCCTCTCTTTCTCCTGCGTGTCGGATATTCTGGAATCGTCGTGCATCGTGGTCCCGTCAACAGTCGTTGAATTAGGCGATGCCTGATTTCTTTGTCGTAACGAAGTCTCGGTTTCTACTCGGCTTTGTCCTTCATACAGATCATTCTCAAACTTCTGGCCCCATTCCTTCTGTACATATCCAGGACCAAGCACGTTGACTAGTATACAGCAGACGAGTATCGACGCAGCTAAAAATAATGAAATCGACATGAACGCAATGCCCTGCTTCCGCCGTCTGCCATCAGCAAGCTGGATCAAATGCCGGTAAGCAAATAAGTACGAATACACATAAGTCACATATCCCACGATCCCGGCATCAATCAGCGGAACGCACTTATAAATCTTATAGCGCAGCCTTCTCCGCGCACGCCACTCGTCATCCGTAAGGTCATTACTTCGTCTCGGCAGCACAGATCGTAAATTCCACCGCCGTTTCTGCTTCTCTGAAGCTGGCGCGGGAGAAGTTTCAAAGCTGACCTGCGCTGCATCGTCCGGGTAGGGAATGCCTATAGGGGTAATTGGCGCCATGCGTTGCTGGCCGTAACTTGTCTGCATCTGCTGGTCTTCCGCGGAAGGAAGCGCAAACGGCGGAAGATCTGCTACGGAGGCCATCTCTTGCGAAGACTGCTATCGGGGATTCATGTCCGTGATGCTGACTGGGATGCAAAGTGGTGGTAGTAGTGCCGAGTCACAGGGACTGCAGTGTCCCAACGTGTCCAATACAATAGCTGATAGAACTGTATCAGGCTGTATCCCGTTGTATCCTGCTGTATCGCCTCTAAGCCGCGAACGACAAGGAAAGAAGAGCGCGACGGTCGCAGGTTTGAGAACGGCCGGCGCTCGGCCATGCCTGCTCGGCGGCTGCGCTCGCCGCCAACTGCGCGCGTCTGGTGGATTTCGCACCAAAACCAGCCCAAAAGACAGTCGGGAATAGCGGCAACGAGCAGAATAACCAATTACTCGCCAGCTACAAACACATTCAATTATTATAGATATTACGTAATACCATGGGGCTGCGCGTGCGGCTGCGTTACTATGGAGACGGATTGTTGACGCTTCAGTGCATTCGGCCTAGCTCAGCATGTCAGGTTGCTGTGCAGACAAACAATTCCAGCTTCACACACCCATTTCTCGTTCTTTTAGTTTCTGCTGCTCGGAACAGGATTTTATTGCTGTGACTTGCTGCCTGAATGCGCAATAGCTGCTGCTTGGGCTGGTTTTTCTGATCGTTTCGTCGCAATGGCTTCGTCTTCTTCGTTGCAGGCGCAAGAAATAGGAACTCTCATCGCTGTCCTCATAAAAGCTGTATGCTGCTAAACTAATGCTCTCTTGCCGTGACGGTCAACTGACTAATTGTTCACCAGAAAAATCTTCCGAATCGCCGAACGCTGGGGAAACAAGACCCATACTGCACCCTGCGTATAGGCCAGAATGCGCAGTCTACAAACGTCGACAAACGCGGTGGACAGCGGCCAATGTGGAATCATGAAGTCCGATTCCCGGTCCTTGAAACAGAAGAAATAATGAAGGTGACTGTTCTTGACGACAACGATTCGCGTCCAGAGTTAATTGGCGACACGGTGATTGATTTGAAGCCCGTGTTGCTGACTTCGAAGAAGAAGGAGCATGATAAATGGCACGAGATACAATACAGATCAAAATACGCTGGGGAGATTTTTATCGAAATGACCTTTTATCCAAATGTACGTCAAGTCGTGGCTTCGGTCTATTCGTCAACTTTTACTAACATCTTCACAGAAGGAATATGCTCGCGCGCATCGCGCGCGAAAAGCAGAGTCAAAACTACTCTCATCTTCAAACACTCGTGGCGACAGCTACAGCGGAGGCGTTAGGCCATTACCAAGTACGCCAAGTCGCATGACTGAAGGCGCAGCTTCACAGACTTCGTCGCCGCAATTGGCGCAAACAGAATCAAGACCCGGGTCTGCGTCTTCAGCGCCTATATCGCGTTATTTTGGCGTCTCGACGATTGATCGTAGTCACTCTGCTATGTCGTTGGCGCACCATTCATCTCCGCTGATGCCAACGCGATCAAACTCTCAAGGAAAGATTTCATCGATGGCGTACAAACAAGTATCATACGGATCAGAAAATAACCCTGTGTCTCGACCACCTTCTCGTCCGGGAAGCTCATATTCCTATGATCCAACTGTCCTTTCAAATGTCCCGGATCAAATTCATTCGTACTCTTCAGCTCATAGGTTACCGCACGACGAGTACTGCAGCAGTGAGGACAGGCACGACGAATTTGGATATAGTCCTCATGTTCGTGATGACGCCGATCGATTAGCTGAACAACTCGAGAAATTGAGGGCCGTCTCAAGACAACAGACTCCGGAGCTTGAATATGAAAGATATGGAGAATATGCACATGATAGCGTGGTAAGCCATATCAAATCGCCTCGCCATCATCCTTCCGGTGCGTGCCGGCCACTGCCGATGCCGCCAGGTGCGAATTAGCAAGCAACAGAGCGCATTTCATAGATTGACAGCTAGAAGTTTCTAAAAAAAAAATTGGGACACGGGTTCTTCTGTTTACGTGGACATGTGAGCGTATATACTTTGGGTTATTTGTGTGGTATTTGGTCTTTCATAAATTTGTCATTGCATGAAATAGTCCGATGTTTATATGACGGCATACGTGATGGTAATCTTGCATTTAATAGAAAACTTCTTTTTAACGTGTAAGCGGTAGCAGCCTAGGATATATACTCTTCCTAAGTGATGCCGTTAAATCAAGGACACTCTTGAATTTAGATTACTGAAAAATTCAATCAAATGAAAGATGAAAAGAAATCAGAAATACAAACGTGATGTAATCTTTTGTACAATTATTGACATTTATTCTACTTAATCCGTCCTCGTAGATACATCATCATCAAAGAAGCAGCAAAAAAAACATTACAAAAAAAAATAATAATTGCAAGCACAACACAAAAATAAAACGATACGAAAACAAAGGAAACGACAATCAACACGTGGAAGAATAATAAACTCGGGGGGAAAAAAAGGCTTGAAAGGCAAGGTCATGTTAATTTAGCATACACGAATCAAAAGTATGGTCATCACGAGACAAAAGCGAAGTTTCTTGAATTCGATCATTGTCGAAGCCCTTCTGGTCTAGCAACACTTTGATGAGTCCTTCTTGCTGTCGTCAGGAGGATGAGAGAAATCGATGTTTGTGCCTTCGCCTGGTCGGGGGCCGGCTTCGTTAGCCTGGTCTAATTGCTTTGCGGAAACGATACGGTAGATCTCAGTCAGAATGTTTTGGAAGGCCAGTTCAACGTTGGATGCATCGAGGGCAGAGGTCTCGATGAAGGAAAGGTTGTTCTCAGCTATGTATACCATATTAATATCAGACAAACAGTGAACTCGCAGAACGAAACGTACCAGCAAAGTTCTTTGCCTCCTCGGTGGGGACTGCTCTCAGGTGCCTCAGATCGCTCTTGTTACCGACGAGCATGATCACGATGTTACTGTCCGCGTGGTCGCGGAGCTCCTTAAGCCACCGAGAGGAGTTCTCATAAGTGTTATTCTTGGTAATGTCGTAGACAAGCAAAGCGCCGACCGCGCCGCGATAGTACGCGTTGGTGATGGCGCGGTAGCGCTCTTGGCCTGCGGTATCCCAGATCTGGGCCTTGATGGTCTTTCCGTCCACAGAGATAGAACGAGTAGCAAACTCGACGCCGATAGTGCTCTTGGATTCGAGATTGAATTCGTCGCGAGTGAAACGCGAGAGAAGGTTGGACTTTCCTACGCCGGAGTCTCCGATGAGGACAACTGGATGAGATGTGAGTATGCGTCCCTGGAGCCACAGAGCAGAGCCGCAACAGCAGCAAAATCGTCAGCCATACCTTTGAAAAGATAATCGTATTCGTCCTGGGCCATTGCTGTGGTGGATGTGAGGAATAAAGAGGAATAATCTGGATTTGGGTGCGGTCGAGCTGCTGAGTGAGGCGGCGGCTGCGGCGAAGAAGGGGCAGCATAAGTGGGCGCTGTCGGGGCATTTATGCTGCTGCCTCGGTTGCCCTGGTGCACGCTGCGAATGACGGCTGTTGCATTCATACAGAGTCAGATATAGCGTCTAATTGACTTGTTCAAAGATAAAGCAATATAGTAGATTATGCACCGCAAAATAAGGAAAACCAATTAACAGTAACATAGACGCGTAATATTTACACATCAATGCCATATAGCTATAGGTACAAGCTTAGTTACACCACAAACGCGCTACTCTTTACTTTTTGACGCGGCAAACGGGTGCTTCGAAAGTTCCCCCTTGCAGACCTACTTCTGTTATATCAGCTTTCTGTCAACGCAAATGGCCGAACGAAAGAAACTGAGGCACGAGGCCAAGGTGGTGCGTATTTCTTTTTTCTTTTGTGTAAACGCCCAAATTGGATCTAACCGTTAGTATCAACAGGTCAATGAAGCCGCCGAGCAGAAAAGGCGCGAGCATCAGAAGAAACTCCATCAGAAGATCCAAGAAGAAGGCCAAGCACGTTTTGCGGGCGAAAGCAAAACCGAGGATGGCGAGAAGCTTGCCGTTTTTAGGCGCTACGAGGCATATAAACGCGAATCGCAATTCCCGGTTGGTGTCAAAGACCTCCGGATTACGGTAGATCCAAAGAGCCAAGTCGTGGTCGTGCCGATCTGTGGTCGTCCGGTGCCTTTGCATATCAATACACTCCGAAACGTGAGCAAAAACGACGAAGGAGAGTATGTGTATGTACGATTGAATCTGGTTACACCGGGACAAATCATTGGTAAAAAGGATGAGTTACCGTACGAAGACGCGAACGCCAACTTCTTGCACAGTCTTACCTACCGTTCGCGTGATACAGAGCATATGACTGAGATCTTCCGCAGCATCCAAGAAATGAAAAGAAATGCGATGAAGAAGGAAAGCGAGCGTAAAGAGCTTGAAGATGTAGTTACACAGTCGAATTTGATTGAAGTCAAAAATCGACGGCCTCTGCGTCTTGATAACGTGTTTGTGAGACCTGCGATGGAAGGAAAGCGCGTCGCCGGAGTTCTTGAGATTCATCAGAACGGTCTGCGATATCAATCGCCTGTGCGGATGGATCAGAAATTTGATTTGCTGTTCAACAATATCAAGCATCTCTTCTTCCAGCCTTGCGATCACGAGCTCGTTGTTATCATTCACATCCACTTGAAGCAGCCAATCATGGTCGGCAAACGCAAGACCAAGGACATTCAATTTTACCGCGAAGCATCCGACATCCAATTCGACGAGACTGGAAACCGCAAGCGCAAATACCGATACGGCGACGAAGACGAGCTAGAGGCCGAGCAGGAAGAACGTCGACGTCGACACGCGCTAAACAAAGAATTCCGAGCGTTCAGTGAACGTATCTCAGAAGCTGCCAATGGTGCTTTTGATGTTGATATTCCGTTCCGCGAGCTGGGTTTCTACGGTGTTCCGTTTCGCGCTAATGTCTTGTGTCAGCCGACTACGGATTGCCTGGTGCAGCTTATTGATCCGCCTTTTCTGGTTATTACGCTGGCTGAGATCGAGATTGCTCATCTAGAGAGAATACAGTTTGGGCTTAAGAATTTCGATCTGGTGTTTGTGTTTAAGGACTTTAATCGGCCAGTTACGCATATCAACTCGATTCCAATGGATAGCGTCGAGAGCGTGAAAGATTGGCTGAACGAGGTCGAGATCCCGTACTCTGAGGGTCCGTTGAATTTGAACTGGGCTACGATTATGAAGACAGTAACGTCAGACCCGCACTCGTTTTTCGAGGAAGGTGGATGGTCGTTCTTGAACAATGATTCTGACGCCGACGCAAGCGATGCTTCTGAGACTGAATCTGATTTCCAGGCTTCAGATTTGGATCCCTCAGATGAATCAGAGGCAGAGAGTGATTTTGACGACGACGATGGTAGTGCGTCTGGTGAGGATGACGAGGATGATGACGAGGATGAGGATGAAGATGACGAAGATTGAGTTATATTTTAGTGAGTTTACTTGCTGGATAAATTAGATTATGTATACCCATAAATATGCCGTGTAGATTGTCAGAGAGCATTCGCACGGATCCAGCCTGCCATATCTTCGTGACGAAGCTGGACATATTTCGCCATAGTTGGACCACCGCGATATGCGAGATATGCAGCAACTACATGAACACACTCGCCTAGCTGAAGAAATCGATCTGAACCGGTCGAGGAGTGTACAACATTCTTGTTCAAACCGCTGATTGAGACTGCGTGTTCGAAGAATGCCTGGCATGAACATGTCCACGCTGGCAGCAAGACCCTTTCTGAACCCACGCAGAATATAACATGCTTGCTGTAGTCAAGCCGCTCAATGGATCCAGATTCCAGTATTCGTAATGCACTAAGTAGCGACCGCGGAAGAAGAAAGTGTAGCGTAGACAAGGCCGACTCCAGCCGCTCCTGCTCTACCGATTCCGCTTCTGAGCACGCCAATTGCCGCACAAGAGAGCATATCAGCACTCTCCTTGCCGCAACAGGATCTTGCGGCATCTCTCCTGCTGCCGACGGCAATCCAGAAGCTGCGCTGAAGTAGTCCGGGCAGCACCCAAAGAGTCAACCGAGCAAGTGTGCGGCGGTGACTAAACCAAATTTCCCAGACAAAAAAAGATCTCTAATTTCCTCAAAGCCAAAGAACTCCGCCTTTTTGTTCTCTCCGACAGCGTCTGGCTCGGTCGTATATCCGTTGTCAAATGTCGAGTTATTTGCAGCCGGGCCCGTCATTGGCGCCGGCGGCAGTAGAGCTCCAAGACGGGGACACAATAGCGCATTCGTATCCACCGCCGCGGCGACAGACTCCATGGTTTTCCGATCCTACAAAATCATTTCCTTCGCGGTATGGAGCTGATAATGTCATATTATTGCGGGCGCGTCTACGGCAGCTTGCGAAATCAAGGTCGTTGGAAGAAATATATGCTCGCGCAGCTGATTTCCAATTCGATCAGGCGCTTCTTTCACAGACTCTTCACGCTTCTCTAAAGCCGGTACCGAACGGCCTGCACAGGCATATTTCACCAAAATCTGAAGCTAATTCGACAGACTCACTATCTTTTGGATCAACAGGAGCAGCGGCTGGAGATCTAGACACGAATTCCGGCGCGCATTCGCGTACTGCGTCGTCACGATCATGGGCCGATATTGTCAAGCCGAAAACCAGTGGCCATGCTGCTGCTCCTTCGTCGGCATCGATGGAGCCTGAATCTCCGTCTTCGAGATCGTCTACTTCTGCGAATGATACACATTCACAAGATATAAAGGTTACCGAACTGAAACCGCCGGCGTTGATTCCCAGAGGGCTGGTAAATACAGGCAATATGTGCTTCATGAATTCGATCCTACAAGTCCTTCTCTACTGCGTCCCTTTCTACTCCTTTATCGACACAATGGGCAAATTGCTTTCGCACAGATTCAACTCCAACACACCTATTCTCGACTCTCTTATCCTCTTCGTCCAAGAATTCGATGCAAAGTCCGCTGGTGGGTTCACGAAGGACAGTGCGCTCGCCGCGGCACTAGCTGCATCACTCGTAACTGCCAACGGCACATCAACACCTCCACCTCAACAATCACAGCAACAATTCGGGGAACCGTTTATCCCAGAATTTGTGTACGATGCTTTACGGGCAAATCCTTTATTCGCTAGCATGCGTCGCGGGCATCAGGAGGATGCCGAAGAGTTTCTTGGATTTTTACTTGACGGATTACACGAAGAGTTTGCTCTTGTTGTTAAGCCAATCCAGACAAAATTGGCGTATAGGGATAGTTCGTTGCCGTATAATTTCATAGAGTCTACAATCGCTGCGCTGAAACTCGATGAGACTGAGTCTGAGGATGGATGGCTTGAGGTTGGCAAGAAGCAAAAACTTGCTGTTACTCGGACTGTATGCTTTTCTGCCTTTTTGACGAGTTGCATGAATTAAGCTAATTTGAGTTATGCAGACGTCAGTGTCGTTTTCCCCAATTACTAAAATATTCGGCGGACAGTTCCGATCAGTTATCAACGCAGCTCATCAGAAGCCGTCCGTTACATTAGATCCATATCAGCGTGTGCAGCTTGACATATCCGATCCAGACATACACACAATCGAAGATGCGCTGGCCAACATTTCGCGACCGGAAATCATTAGTCAATATAAAACTACGCAGGGTCACATTGTGGAAGCGAATAAACAGACATTTTTCGAAAAGCTACCAAAGATACTTATCTTACATCTCAAACGATTTCATTTTACATTTGAGGAGGGTTCTGGATATGCATCAGTGCAGAAGATCAGCAAGACGATCGGGTATAAATGCGATTTGCGGATACCGCCCGAATGCGTCTCGCCTCAGCATCGCAACGAAGAAGCGAATTACAGGTTATTTGGGGTAGTCTATCACCATGGAAAGTCGACAGAAGGCGGCCATTACACTGTGGACGCACATTATAAACCGCAAGATATGTGGATTAATTTCGACGACGTGAATATCAAGACAGTGAAGGCCGAAGCCGTCGAGACCGAGTACGAGGACGAGATGACGATGCGGAGACGGAATATCGGCAACGGGGACTTTGACGAGCGGACGGCGTATTTGTTGTTTTACGAGCGCGCGTAGGGCTTGTTGACTGCGTAGACTGCTTGCGGTGGTTTTGTGTGTCGTTGCTGTGTTGGGTGGAGTAGATTTGCTGAGCGGAGCAATGGAGGGTGCGCATATATCCTGAAGTTTCTGAGCTGCCGAGATCTGTAAAGAAAAGCAGCAGAAGCGGAGTGGTTTGAATAGCGTTATTAGTGTCTAAATAGGCTGCATTAAGTGTTTTCTCATTGTCTAATCCAGGCTGCTCTCCATGCCTTTAGCCAGGGGACGCGTAGACGCGATAGAGTTCTTGACGTGCGGCAGGGCTCACCGCTGCCATCTCGTCCTCGGCCTGCTTCCCTTCTTCCCTTCCCCAGCCCTGCTTCCCCTTCTGCTCTGCCAAAGGGTCCTCTTCTACCACTAGGATCCTCTTCTTCTCCGGGTTGCAGCACCGTCTGTTTTCTCGCCCGCAATGGCGCCGGCTAAGACCGACTCTGCGGCGGCCGCGTCAGTCTACCAGCCCGCGACAGTCACCACAGACTCCGCCAGACCAGCTGCTCCGCCAACAGACCAATCTCAGCCTTCGTTGCAGATATACTATAAGCTGGCCGCGGACTACTTTGCCAATGCGACAAACGGCCAGCTTCTCATCGCCGCTGGTGTCTCCATTCCTATCCTGACCGTCTTCTTCGGCGTGCCCTTGTTCTTTCTCCTTGCGGGTATCGTCGTCGGTATCGTGATTGCTTTCCAGTCGGTCAATCCGTGGCGGGATATGGATCTTGAGCCGTTGCCATGGAAAAAACAGGGCGCGACGCGTTTTGCAATGTTTGATGAAGTGCGTATTGCTCGTTATCGGTGCTTGTGCTCTATCGTTACTTACTATCGTCCAGGCTGATCTAAAGCCCGTCATCCAAAGCTCTTACGTACCCTCGGCGCCGGTGGAAGAAGCTATTGAGCGCGCAGCAGATATTATCGTTCGAGATTATGTGAACAACTGGTTTGTCAATATTTCAGCCGACGATACCACTTTCCCAAAGTAAATCCATTCTTTCTGATTCCATGATTTGGCTGGTGGATCTAGTTTTCACGATAGCTAACCACTTTTATTCATAATAGCGCAACTCGCAAGACTTTAATCGATGCCGCGCACGCTTTCTCGGGTCAGCAATCCCTCAAGCGTCCCGCTGATTTGTTCCTGGTCCTCATTTTCTCGACATGCAACACTTTTGTCGTTTTCCTTCGTGAGCTGCGCACAGTTAGCGCTACATACTCGACTCGTGCGGGCGCTATTCACGATTACATTGTTGCCAACCCAGAGTCTGCGCTAGCACAGATGGTTGATCCGGAGATACAAAAACAGAAACTTCGAAACGCGGCAAATAATCTTGTCCAGACATTTTTGCCTGCTCTTGATATCAAACGATCGCCTACGGCGTTACTCTTACGCGAGATTATGGCCAGACAGGTTTTAGAAGCCGCGGTTGATGCGTTTTCTGATCCCGATGCGGTGAATAAATGGATTCTTTATTTCTTGCAAAAGGAGGAGAATATCAAGGCATTGGCGAGCGAAATGACTGAGGCTTCTAACCGATCTACCGATACACCCAACGTTCTTGATTTTGAAAAGGCGGGATTTATCCCACCGACACAGCCGCCGGCCGATTTATCCTCAGATAAAGCAGAGAACGACAGTGATTTGTCTTTCGCCACGTCAGACCGCGAGCGCACGCTGACGCCGCCGCCGAATTCTCAAGGTGCGCTTTCCGGCGCGTCGATCAGACGAATACCTCGGAAGCCGGTTGGCAGCGCAGTCTCGCCGTCTGGGTCCGCTGAGCCGGAAGAAAGATCTGAAATGTCTGATATCCCCGAAGGTCGGCCGTCGACCACCATTCCACCTCCCGTGACTTTTGACGAGATGTTTGGCGCGTCCGAGTTCATGAGTAGCACATCTGATTTGGTACGCACACACAGTTCATCATCTATCAACTCAAACACAATAACGACGCCGACATCTACCGGTCCTTCGTCATTCAGTCGTAGACCGACTCATGATTCAGCTCCATTGACACTTTTTCAATCTAATATTATGGTCATTGACTCTTCAGCTGACAATAATCAAGCCTCGAAAACGCTCACGTCGCGACCTATAGGGTTTTACACGCTTGTTATCGAGCCGGCTAGTAGTACTTCGCCCGGTTGGATGGCCATGCGGAATATCAGCGACTTTGAGAAATTGCATACAGTCTTATCGAAACTTGCCGGTTTAGCAGGTCTGAAAATGTTTCCCGAAGTGTTTCCGCCCTGGAGCGGCGTCACCCGCGCAGACTATTGCCAGACGTTGCAGTCGTATTTACAGCTTGTTGTCAATACGCGAGAATTAGCCGATTGCGAAGCTATGAAGAAGTTTGTGGATAAGAAAGAGACTGCGTCGACGGCAGGTGAGAAGCGATGGCAAAAGAATCAGCTTTTCAAACATGCAGGCGAAGGTGTTCTTGATGCGATTTCGAAAGCGACGAATGCTCCGTCGGCAAAGGAGTCCCGAAAAGCAATCTTGGGGGTGTTGGCGGCGGCGAAGAAGCAGTCTACGGATTCTATTAGTCGGACTCGGGATAATGCGTCAGCGACGACGTCGCGCGCAAGGCAGTCGTTCTTGTCTGGTCCAGATTTTTCAGGAATAGCTGCGAGTATGCGGCAGCTCACTAATGGCGTTAGCGGCATCGGTGCCGCTAATCAGCAGCATCTGGTTGCCGATAGTGCGCCTTCATTAGTAGGTTACAACGCCGAAGCTAATGAGAGTTCTGCGAGCCTTGCGAGTGTGGCTGATAGCGTTTCGATAGGCGCTAGCGATTACAGTGCGATGCCTGAGCCAGAGACGTATGCTACGGAGTTGGGTCGCCGACGATCAGTTATGAGTACGAGCTCGCTGTCAACGCCGGCGCTCAATGGACCCGGCAGTACTGCGCTACGCAGAACAGATTCCCATGCATCATCAGAAGGCGATATTCACGAACAAGGTTCGCCTCGCCAGTCGTTTTCCGTCGACCGACTGCCAGAGTCCGATTTGCGACCACGAGCAGCTATAGACCACACTGACAAGCGACGTTCGGCAGTCTTAGCTTCGCATCAGGAACTATCAAAGGGAGAAACCAATTCGCTGATTGATACTATCTTCTTGGCGACGTCTGAATTATATTTGTTGTCCAAGGCATGGAACGTGAGACGGTCGCTGTTGACCATGCTTCGCGGATTACTTCTGCGCAACGGGTCCTCATCCGTCGAAGGTATTCGACTCGCGATCCAAAAAGACATTATCGACAAGTACTCCTCGGAAGACGAAATTGCGCGAAAACTGAATGACCTGATCAGCGTTGTCTGGCCGAATGAGGAAGAGCAGGCGCGTCGGGAGAAGGAGAAAGCGGAGACGGACTCGGAAGCGCTGCGGGCCGAGGCGCGCAAGGCGTTTATCTCGCGCGCAGTACCGGATGCGATCAAGAGTGTCATGGGCACTGCCGCGTCTGCGCAGGCGCTTGAGTATGTGTTTGATGTGCTGCAGGACCGCAACATTGCGCGGGGAATAGTGCTGGATCTTCTGATGGACCTCATTACCACGGCACTGATGTGATTTAGTTCTTTGTACATTAGAGCCCTTTGCAAGTATTCCGCAATGAATATCGTACCGTACTCTCTTTGTAGCCATAACAGGCGTGCACCATCCGGGGCAACCCGAGACCGCGCTGCTCGCACCGTGCGCCCCGGCGAGGTGTGTCTCGGCGCGGCTTGTCCCACCGCAGACACGCGCGAGCCACACCCGTCCGCGGCGCGCACACGCCCCGGGGACGGCCAGTGTTTTGTTTTGGCTTTCGACATACAACAGCCTTTGCCCAAGCTTTCCCGCCCGCCTCCCGCCCCCGCCTTCCCACGCCTATATAAACGATGGTGACCACTCGCTCCGCCACGGGCAAGACGCCCAAGAAGCCTGCTAATCCGGACTTTGTCGAGACTGTCCAGCGAAGGAAGCAGCGCTCGCTCAAAAGCAACGGAAACACGTCTGCGAATCTGGCCGAGGAAATGCCCGCAATCAAGGATAAGTCGAGTCAGAGTGAGGCAATGGACGACAGGGAGGAAAAGCACACCGAGTACGACTTTGGCGGGCCGATTGGCGTGTCGTGCATGATGGTCGGCTTCCCGCTGCTCATGTACTATCTGTGGATCTCATCCACGTTCTACGGTGGCTCGCCTGCTCGCGTCGCCGAGGGGGAGACCGTCAAGGACTTTGTGCTTCGCCTGTACGGACACGTCCTCGAGGGCGCGTACCCGGATGCTCGTGCGTGGGTCACTGTCTGGGGATTTCTGTTCTTTGAGGCAATTCTCTATGTGACATTGCCCGGTATTTCGACTCAGGGCCTGCCGCTGCCGTCGTTGAAGAACAAGCGTCTGCCGTACTTTTGCAATGCGGTTTGGTCGTTCTATACTACTATCGGTGTCGCTACAGTGTTGCATGTCACGGGTTTGTTTCCTATCACGACTGTCATTGACCGCTTTGGAAATATCATGTCGGTGTGCATTATCTCTGGGCTCGTTCTGCCGTTTGTGCTGTACTTTTACGCGATTGCGACCGGTAGCCAGCACCGCATGTCCGGCTCGTTTATTTACGACGTGTTTATGGGTGCCATTCTCAACCCCCGCATTGGAATCCTGGATCTCAAGATGTTTTATGAAGTCAGATTACCCTGGTTCATCCTCTTTTTCATCTCCGTCTCGACAGCCGTTCGCCAGTACGAGACTTATGGATACGTTTCGCCGCAGGTGGCGTTTGTTGTTCTTGCTCACTGGCTCTATGCCAATGCGTGCTGCAAGGGCGAGGAACTTATTGTTACTACCTGGGATATGTTTTATGAAAAATTTGGCTTCATGCTTTTGTTTTGGAATATGGCTGGCGTGCCTTTCACTTACTGCCACTGCACTCTTTACCTCGCCAACCACGCGCCTTCGGAGTACCAGTGGAGCGTGTACTACAATATTGCTATCTATGCGATGCTTCTTGGTTCGTATTACGTGTTTGACACCACCAACTCGCAAAAGAACCGCTTTCGCCAGCAGATGTATGGCACGCTCATCAAGCGCAAGTCATTCCCGCAGTTGCCGTGGCAGACTATCGAGAATCCTACATACATCAAGTGCAAGAACGGTGGAACGCTTCTTACGTCCGGATGGTACAAGTACGCGCGTAAGATCCACTACACGGTTGATTTCTGCCAGAGTTTATCGTGGAGTTTGATTACTGGGTTTGCTAGTCCTCTGCCGTATTTCTACCCGGTTTTCTTCTTTTGCGTGTTGAGTCATCGCGCGTATAGAGATATCCAAAGATGTAAGGCTAAGTACGGCGACGACTGGAAAGAGTATGAGCGACAGTGCCCGTACTTGTTTATTCCGTTTGTCTTTTAATGAGAATGGATGCAGAGAATGCGGCGGAACGTGACAATTCGAATGACAGATGACAAACAGAGGAGGCGATTATTGATAGATACCTGAAGGATATTTTTTTTTGGCTGTATTATTGTACTAATTACTATTTAATCTAAAATATCTGCTGAATTATCTATGATCCATTGTCGAACCCAGTCTTTTTTCTGAAACTGTCTTGGTTAAAATCTTTAGTTAGACCTAACCCGATACTCTGTTCTCGCCAAAAGTCGACGCCAAGTAGCAAGCATACCAGTAAAGCTACGAAATGAATCGAACGCGCTATCGATTACTATTCAACTCAACTAGTGGGAGTCAATACGGACGAGCGGCAGCAGTACGATCTGGGTCGTCGAGGGAAGACTTTGGAGCTGCGATTTCGGGTGGTGGAAGGTATGCTCAGAGGGTTTCTGAGCGGATGGGATGGAAGAGGCAACAGAAGAAGAATTTCCAGAAGAAGTCTAGAATGAAATATACTGCCGATGTTTTTGGCGGCGCGGTTGAGTATAGTATAAACCAGAGCAAATGCGACAGGGATACCGGAGAAGAGGAAAAAGAGAAACGCGGATCTGAAGAGGATGAAATTAGAGAGAAGTTGCTGGATAGGTATAAGACTGCTTCTGCCGACTTGTCTGCTGAAATCACAAAAGATAGAGAGGGGAAAGAAAGGTCGTTTACTTCTGAGAGTAATACTAGCGTTGACTCTTCCTTGTCGATTGATGATCGGAAGAGGATGTTACTCGAGCAATGCGACTGGGCTGCTCTTTCCTTGATAAATCCGGTGAGTTGGTTGTCTTACTAAAAATTATTGTCGCCAACTGTTTCTAGAAACGAAGATCTCTCGAGTATTTTGATTTTCAGCAAGTAAGTGTTTTAATCTCGTTGCTAACGCTTTTATATTGCTAGCTCGAAGAAGCCATATGTCTACACCCCGCCATCCGCAGTCGCACCTACTCGACGACGATCGCCGTTCAAAATGTCGTTTAAGCGACATCATAGCCAAATTGAGTCGTCTCCAGTTTCTGTAGCTGAATCGTCCCCATTGAAAAGATTTGGCGTATTGCATGATTTAGGAGGCGACGCTCGGACGTTTGACGAGCAAACTGGTGAAGAGACTCTGTTTTCTGTTTTACAAGATGTCGAGAAAGAAGAAAAGGAAATCGGTCTCCAAAATGGATTTCATCCAGATAACCTATTCGATCCTAGTTCACCTACCAAACCGTCCGAAATGCCTCGCGACCGATATATCACGCCAACGAGTTCATTTCTAAAACTTGCGTCGGAATCAGTTGAAATCGAACGAGTTCCCATGCCATCGGAGCCTGATTCCGAAAACGACTGGGATGAAGCGTATACTTCCCCTGCATACGTTGCTTTTAATTCACATTATTCGACGCCTACGAGAGTTAATACGGCGGTTGGCAAAGAAGTGCAAACGGATTGGGATGAGTATATGCAGAACCTTTCACGTACACCTGAACGAAAAGATTATGACGATATGGATGCTCCTAGTTGGGTATCTATCCAATCGTTGCATAACAAGGTCAAAGATGCACATGACGAGGATACGTGGAGCCATGTCTGAGTTACTGGATATCCATGATTTCTTGCTGAAACTTGCTGTGAAATAGAAATTGCTACCTGTTTCAATTAGATTCTATTAAGCCATCTACTTAACTCTTCGCTCTACGCCTTGTACAAATCATGACATTCATCTCTTTCCCAGTTTCATCCAAGCCGGCGGCTTCGTCAATTTACTACCCGACCCGCCGCCCAAAGTTCTGCCGGCACTTCCCGTCCCAGTCGGCACTTTCTTTTTCTTTTTCGCGTCTTCTTCTTCTTCTTCTTTAGCTAATTCTTGCTCCATTTCATAACTCTTCATAGTCGATATATCTTGAGCTGCTTTCAAGACTTCCGGACGCAATGGTTGCGAAGGGATCTCGTATCCTTCACCTAACTGATCAGCGATTTTCTTTGTATCCCACGAGAAATAGAGGATTTCACGAGCAGCGAATTTCAAATCGTCGACTAGTTTCTTAGAGGGATCAGATAGAACGCGACGGGGAGGGGTTATGAAGAAGTAGAATGGGATCATTGGGTCGACTAGGGAGAATCGGACAAAAGTCATGACGTCGTCAATGGTTTCGTCGGCTTTGAATGTACTCATTAGTTGGGTCTGATCCGGAAATTTGATGCGGATTTCAATCTGTATAATGCTAAATCAATATCGGCCTCAATAGGAAAGGAAGTTGAGGTGATTGAAATACCTTGTCAATCTTCTTGACCTTTTCTAATTCCTGCTTTTTCCGTAGTTCTTTGGTAAGCATAGGTCCACCGTCCGTCAATTTCCGCGACTTGCTAGTCAACAAACTTTGATAAGCCTTTGCTCGGCCCGCTGACATTTCATATACCGACTCATCGTAATCTAAACTCGACTTGTCAGTTACCCGTTATCGTGGCCCAGGTAGCAGAACTTGCTCGTACCTGATGACACGTCCGGTGTCTTTTCAGAGGGCGTATAGACTGCGACTTTTCTATCCGCTGGCTTTGGTTCTTCGCTGGCGATAGCTGGTTTTAGTTCTGGTGGAGGCATTGATTTTGTGTCGTCTGGAGTATTTGAGGAGGTTGTCATTGCTTGTCCTGAAGATTGCGGACTGAGCGGATTTGCCGGTTCAGACATTGCAATATATATTCAGATATCTCCAACAATAAAAATAAAATATGGAATGAAATGAATATAGTATAAGAAAGTAGTATACAAACGAAGTGTATAGTAAGTGTTGGGAAGAAGACGAATGTAGGATATATTCTAGAATGTGGAGAATATCCGCCACGCTTCGTTGGGAGAATTGAGCTGAAATCGTCTGAACGTGCTCAAATTGCTCTTAATTTCTGTACAATATTGTGTTTCTCATCTGTCTAACAAGATTAATGCTGTTTTTTAAATCATTTTACAATTCAGAAACGCAATTTTACAAACACTTTTCACCAATTTAGTTGAATTACTTGCCTCCTCTCTGTTTCTGAATAATCTTCATCTTCGCACTCATGACTTCAGGATCCATATGGATACACGATTCCTTATACGTAGCTTCCAATGTCTCCTTCGTACCAAAACTATTTTCCAGATTGAGTAACGCGACCCAGATATTCAATTTCTCTTTTTCATCGCGGAAATTAATTGTTTTCAACGCGCGTGTTGCAATCTCTCTAGCCTTTTCAATCTCACCAAGTTGAATTTGAAACGCCATATAGCGAATCCATAACGCTGAAGAATTGGGATTTCCGACAATCATACGCTCGAAATCGGCGACAGACTCAGGTTCTTTGGTTGCGAGGTCGCCGGTGATATCGACTTGGATTTGATTCCTACGTTTGCGTTGACGTTTAGTTTTCAAATCCGTCGTATCGTCATCTGAGCTTCCGTCGGAGTCTGACTCGGGTTCTGACGCCGAAACGGCATCCAGACTTGTTGCATTCCAGTCAAAGCCTGATACTCGCAGCGGTTCAACAATCTTTTCCTCTTCCACGTCGTCATCATCTTCATCGTCGTCGTCGTCGTTATCGTCGTTGTCTGATGACTCGTTGTCAAGCACGAGTTTATCTTCATCGGAATCAGAGTTGTTGTTCTCAGCCTCGTCACCCTCGGCATCAGCAACTTCTTCCACTTCCTGGCTTTCTTTCACTTTCTTCTTCTTCTCCTTTTGTTGTTTCTTCTTCTCAGCATCCTCTTTCTTCTCCTTCAGGCTTTTCTTTGGATCCTTACAACTCACACGCAACTTCCGATGTTCAGCATTCACAGACACAACTCTGACATTCACAGTCTGTCCTACCGTGAACTTCTCCTTTGGATCTGAAATCTCCGCATTCGTCATCTCAGTCACCGGTAAAAACGCAGTCACGGTTCCAAAGAACTCGACAATCGCTCCTTTAGATACTAGATTGATAATCGTACCGGGGAATCTTTGTCCGCGTTTGATTCCTTCGTAGTGGCTAGGAATCTCGGTCTCAGCGCCCACAATCAGTTTCTTTAGCGTAAGTCTGATTCGGTGGGTCTCAGGCGATACGCTCATTACCCGACATTTGACTTTCATACCAGGTCGGAAACGGCGTTCAGGCTGGGAGATCTTGACGTCAGACAGGTTTAGTTCGTTGACATGACCGACTATACCGTCCGAGAGCTGGACGAGGATTCCGCCCGAGTCAATTAATTTGATGACTTGGGCGTCGTCGACTATATCGCCGATTTTCACGTCTTCGAAGCGTAGGTATCGTTGAGTTAGGACACTGGGCTGCAAAGATGCGAGGAAAAGGCCATCGACAGGAGAGTATCCAGTGATGCGAGCTTCGTGCACGGTCGATACCTTATAGTCTCCAAAAAGCGGGGAGATTTCGTCAATATGAGAATCTGAGAGCCGCGAAATATGCGCAAAGGCAAGGACGCCTTCGATGCCGGTCTCGATGAAGATTCCGATGCCGGGCTCCACAAATTGGACTTTGGCGGCCGGGATGATGTGGCCAAAGGGTAGAGCCTCAATAGGCGAAGTGGTGGTGGCAGCAACTGTATTCGCGCCGGACGCGTCACTTGCAGTGGCGAGCGACAGTACATGCGGTAAGATTGAAAGACGCAATTTCTTTTCATCCGCCGACGGCAAATACGAAATAACGCGGGCTTTAATCTTTTGACTTTCCTTGAACTTTTCAGTCAGACTCTGGACATCATAACCGGCCGATTGGAAAAGATCCAAAGTACCATCAATCAGTCCACCAACTTGGCCAGCCAATCCACCACTCATGACTTGCGAAAGCGTGAATTCTACGAGTGTGCCAGGGAGTAGAGAGTCAATGTTTTGCACCATGTTGACGGCGGGGAAGTTCTTGTAGACGGCAGTAGCAGTTAAAGTCACGGTGCGACCGTTTGTTGATTTGTTAACGACGGTGAGGAGCATGGGTTGTCCTTCGATGAGTTGGTCCACTGTAGAAAAATTTGTTAGACTAGAGGATATAGAATGTAAAGAGCAATAGACGCACATTTGTAGCCGGCATGTTCAAGCTCTTTGCTAGAAATAAATCCCGACAAGTCAGGAAATCCAATATCAAGAATCGCCCCGTGGTCTTCAATACTTTGAATTGAAGCTTGCACCGATAGACCTTTAATCGACAGGTCATCTATTTCAATCACAGAGTTGGCAATCTCGGGCTTGATCGTCAAGGAGATGTGTTTTTTCTTTGACTTTGCGGCGTTGGCAGATACAGTCGATTCACGCTCGGTGACTACTGCGCGCAGCCATTGACCGACTTTAAAAAGAGCTTTCAAATCAGGTAATTTTTTTTCGTCGACTTCGCCATCGTTTTCATTCTCATTCTCGTCATGCTCATCCGGATTCTCGATCTCGTCAAGCTTTTTTGAGATTTGCTCCGAGATATTTGTGATTGGTATATATCCAGTCAAAGTATTCGGCAACGCCAACGAAATGTCATAAGCATTGATACTGCTAACTTGACCCAGAACCACAGTTCCAGGAACGAGTTTCTTGAACGACAAGCCTTCAATTTTGATCTTGGGGCCTTTAGAGTCTGCTGAAGAGGAACTTTGACTGCGCTGCTGTTTCTTAATTTGTCGCTGGCGGATCTTTGCTGCTTTGTCTGATTTCTCGTCTCCGGTGGAAGGCGTCGGTTTTACTTTCTTTGCGGGTTGTTGTTGTTCAGACATTGAAGACTATTAAACATGTTAGTACAGCACCTACTGTTTGTGCGAAAATCATGGACGTACCTCAAAGAGATCTTTAACTGCTTCATTGGTAGCTTCTTTATACTCCATCGGCGTCAACGCCGACCCGCCTCCTCTCGGAAACGCAAAGTCATCATTCTTCTTCAAACTAGAATTCACAACCGGCGCACTGTCTTCACCGGAAGCCTTCTCAGAAGTAGTCTTCTTCTTGTCGTTGCTCGCATGTCTGCTGAATGGCTTCGTGCGGCCAGACGTACTGTTGCTGCCGGACGGTTTGTTCCATTTCGTGGCAAATGGTTTCTTACTGAAATTCGCAGATGAAGTAGCTGCTTCAGAGTGTTTTCGCTTTACGGCAGCCATTTTGTGTATCTCGTTTCGGTGAAGCTATTAGAAAGAGATCAAAAAAGACAAAAAAAATATTCAGCTCTGCGGCTCGTTGGGAGAATAAGGGTTTAATTAGGGTTTGGTTTATAGTACAGATTAAGCCAGATCAGGCATTATTCTTTTAAGGATAACTGGTAGAATTATTACGATATAGACAGACAAGCAAGGCTCTAATCCTCATTGCTCAGCACAGCCTTTCCAGATAAGGCCGGCACGGTCTCCAAGAATGTCGAAACCTGCTCGTAGACGGCGAAGGTGACTGCCTGGCCCGGCGCGACTCGCATTACTCTAGGCGTGATGCCCTTGTAGAAGGCAAGAAACCCCTCCCTGCGCACGAGATCTCGGGCTATCCGAGCGAAACGGCCCATAGCTGACTCTCCGGTTCTTGCTTTCTCGCGCTGCATGCGCGTCTTGATGGTGTCGATTGGAGCGTTGGATAAGGGGCCGAGTGCGCCCGAGATGAGACCGAGGACCATGTGCTGGTAGGAGGGCAGTTCGACGAGATCAGGCTGTAGTTTGGCGCAGTAGGCTTTGAGTTCGATGTATGCGGTGAAGTTGACGGCCTGGTTGGTGGCCTGTCTGAGGGCGGTGAGCACGACGCCGCGGTAGAGCACTCTGATGCCTTCTTCGCGGACAATCATGTAGGCGCACTGGGCGGCGTTGCGGTAGCGCGGCGGGGTCTCGAGCGGGTCGGTCATTGAGTGGTGCTGCGACTGGAGCCGGATCTTGACGACGTCGGTCGGGTTGACGACGAGGACGGCTTCGGTGGTGCCGGCGGCGAGGCCCGCGAAGAAGACGCCGGTGGGGGAGGTCTTGCCGGAGTCCTTGCTGGCGAGCGCGGTCTTGAAGAACTCAAAGGACGAGAAGCGGATGGCCATCTTGGGCACGATGCCGGTGATGACGGCGCCGAGGCCCTTGTAGAGCGCGAAGAAGCCCTCGTTGGAGACGATGCCGCCGGCGGTCGCGAAGAAGCCCACGCGCTGGCCCTTGGCTGTGCGCGTCGCGAGCTGCATGCGCACCTTGATCGTGTCGAGCGGGTGGCACGACAGCGCCTCGCACAGCCCGGCCGTGCCGCCCGCGAGCAGGTTTATTGCCGGCGTAGTCTTCTTCTTCGTGTCTTTTGGCGGCATCTTTGGCGTGTGGACGGTGAAGACGCGGCGGCAGTTGGGCTGCTGGGCGACTATTTGTGTGTCGGCGGACGAACGGCCCGACGCCGAGCAGCTGATCTTCGCGGCCGCCCTCGGCTCGTCTGCTGCGCGTTCGGCTGCGGCCGCTGCCTCTACGCTGGGGAATACGCTGGCTGCTGTTTAGGCTACAAATTCATGCTATTACTGCTCTAGTGCTCTCTCTCCGCTGCCTGGTGTCGTTGCTGCTGCTGTGTCCGGCGATGCGGGGGCGCAAGTGCGCAAACATACGACACTTGCTGCACACCTCCCCCCCGACGCCGGCCCGGACGACTTCGCAGCGCCCTGCCCGCGCGCCGAGTGCTTCCCGAGCGCTGCTGGCCGGATCACGGTCGCGTATCCAGGAACATGAGCGGCGGCAGCGCGCGAGCACCCGGCAGCGCAGCGTCGCGTCGCGTCGCGTCGCGTCGGTCGGCTGCCAGAGCAATTGCATGTGACTGCCCTCACGCACGCACGCCCTCCGCAACCATGTCGACGACAATGTTCACGAGCGCAACCACAATCTCGACCGCAATCAGCACAATCACAATCAGCTCCAGGTACTCTTCATGCGCGTGCACAAGCTGTTCCTTGAGCATCTGCAGCAGGTCCGAAATCACCTCGAGCCGCTGGTTGAGCAGCCCGACCCGCTGGCCGACTTCCAAGTATCCACGAATAACCTTATACGCCGGCTCCAGTTCTGGCTGCGACCACATAATCTCCGGCGAATCGATGATCGAGCCGTGCAAGTTGATGTTTATACGTAGAATGAACAGCTCGCCGATCGACATCATGATCTTCTGTCGCGACATACTCACTTTACCCGTAGCGGCAATCTCCGTCGGCAGCGTCTGCATCAGCCCGATTGTATTGTCAATCAGGTCTTCAAACAACGAAATCTTCACCGACTGCGACATGGCGTGCGACATTGACAGCTTGTACTTGACATTCCGCTCTGCTTCGTCGGTCAGCGCAATCACATCATTAAACACTCGCGGCTCATGGTCCCACGTAACAAAGAACCTCAATTCCTCGCCTTGCACGTCCGTCAACGCCAGCTTCTCATTCTCATACGGCGCAATCTCTCGCAGAAATTTCCGCTCTTCGGCCTCGGTGAATCCCCACATTACACACACTCCGTACTCGAATATGAAGACGTCTTTCCGCGTCGCAAGCCCAATCCGCACTTCCCGACCGTCGCGGTCAGTCCGAACAAGCGTATGCTCTTCGTCCGCTACTTTAAACCGCGTCTCAAAGCGTCGCGGATGGCCGCCGCCGTGTGCACCGGCCCCGCCGTCGCCGCCACTGCCACTACTGCTTCCATCGCTGCGATCAACGCGCTGCGACCCGTCCGCCGTATTCCTGTGCAAGATCTGTCGACGCGCCGGATGCGCTTGCAGCGGCTGATCATCTTCGCGACTGTGTCCGTTTTTTCCCGGGAACCGAAACCGA
Organism: Myxozyma sirexii; assembly: GCA_030568315.1. Taxonomy (NCBI): domain Eukaryota; kingdom Fungi; phylum Ascomycota; class Lipomycetes; order Lipomycetales; family Lipomycetaceae; genus Myxozyma; species Myxozyma sirexii. Next base: position 696,289 of record JAJLTT010000003.1, on the reverse strand, counting down.
TATTCGACGTGGATGCAGTCGTCAAAGAGGATTGGCAACGGGGTCTGCGCGGCGTGCGCACGTCCGGTGAAATGCCGCTGGATATTTCGCATTTGGTAGGTGTTTGCCGTGCAGTAGCTCGACACACGAGATAGTTTCAGCACGTCGGATTTATTCACGAGCTCTGGATCGACGTAAAACTCTGCGCCAATGTTGTAGCTGTTGCTGTTATTGTCCGCGCTTCCCTCGCGGTGCTGTGATCCGCGGCGGTGAAACGCATTCGAGGAGCTGCTGTTGCTGCCGCTTCGTCTCCGCGAGCTTCTGGAGTGCGACCGAGGCTGCTGGCGGTCTGCAAACGGATCATGGCGAGGAGAGTGGTTTGCCGCTCGCCGGTCTTCGGCAATGACTTCGTTCGCGGAAGTGTTTGCGTTCGAGCGAGAGAATACGGCGTCGTTCAGTATCAGATCCGGCACGTCTTCTGCGTTGCTCATCTTGCTCTATCTTCTCTTTGCGTTGCGCGGGGGAATATATCAGGTTCTGGCTGCTTTGCTTTGCTCGCTCGGACGATTTGAAAATTAGCTGCTATCGGACCACCCCTAACCACAGGGCGTTTCACCACCCGCTGCAGAAGCCCGCGACCACGGTGTGCTTAATGCGCTGCAAATACTGAATAAATCTAGTAAATTCGCATTAAATCCGGCACATTCAAGCCAGCCCGAGCACAGTAAGCTGCTTCGCAACACAGCCAAGCCATTCAGGCTACATGCGTTCGACGTCGCCTATATCGAACCTACTCACGTGACCGCGCTCGCCACTGCGCCGAGTCTTGTGTTTCGTCGAAACACTACTCCGCTTCCACCGCACGTTGCGCCTAGTTTTTGGACACCCACGACACACCAACAGAGAGTGACAGAGACTGGCCGAAGATATGGATCAACCAAGCTGCCCGGTACCGGTTCCACGCGCGCTGCAGCGACCGCCGACCGCGCTGCCGCCGGCGTCGAGCTCGTCGTCGTCGTCAGCGGTCTTCGCGCCCGAACCGCCCACGCCAGCGCCGTCGCCTACGCCGTTCGTGGGGTTTTTCCACGCACACGAAGAACAGCAGCGCGAGAGCGAGAGAATTGAAGTTGATCGGGAGGAAGAGGATTCGCCGCTGGAGATACTGGCGCGCGATTTTGCTGCGCTGGAATTGAGTCAGAGAAAGGCGCTTTTGTCGGCCTTGTTCCGGGCGTCGGATACGGCTACGCTGTCGTTTGTGCTCGAGTTTGTGTCGCCTCTGTTGAAAGTCGATCCGTTTCGAGTGCTGCCTACCGAGCTGTGTTTGCGGGTGCTTTCGTACGTCGACGATCCGAAGACGCTGGCGAGGGCCGCGCAGGTGTCACGGCGGTGGGCGATGCTTGTTTCGGACGATATTATCTGGAAGGGCTTGTGTGGTGAGTATTTTCTAGTTTGTTGTTTTTATTTTTTATTTTACGTGTAAGTGGAAGGCTAATCTTGCGCAGAGCAATTAAACTACGCGGATCGGTTTCAAACATCAGTATCTCCGCCGTCGTCGCATCGTCGATCGTTCGACGCTCCTTCAATCGCCCAGTCGCTGCCCGCCAGACCGGCGTCGATGCTCGTGGCGTCTCCCCCAAGCGCACCGACTCCGCTCACGACCCTGCCTGTCACAGTAACCTCGTCGACTCTGGGCACGACCGAAGTCATTCGTGATTTGCCTCTGATGGACTCGACGTACTCGCCCATTCTCGCGCGCACGCAAAGGCCCCAGACGTACCGCGCATTCATCAGACAGCGACACATGATCGAGTCGGCCTGGTTATCAGCCGGCACGCTAGCTGCGCGACACGTAACCACCGACCAGGGCGTCGTGACGTGCCTGTACTTGACTGACAAGTACGTTGCCGTCGCGCTTGATAATTCGCGGATTCACATTTTCACTGCCGACGGGCGCTTGTTGCATACGCTGACCGGGCATGTCATGGGAGTCTGGGCGATCATGCCTTGGGGCGACACCTTAGTTTCTGGAGGCTGTGATCGGGATTTACGAGTGTGGGACTTAGTCACGGGGACATGTAAGCGGGTCATGCGAGGCCATACGTCGACGGTGCGGTGTTTGAAGATGAGTGATTCGCGGACTGCGATCTCTGGATCACGGGATGCGAGTCTGCGAGTCTGGGATATCGAGACTGGAGAGTGTTTACATGTGCTGACTGGTCATCAAGCGAGCGTGCGATGTCTCGAAGTGCACGGCGACATTTGCGTCTCTGGTAGCTACGACACGACGGCTAAAGTCTGGAGTATCTCGCGCGGCGTGCTGCTGCATACCTTAAACGGTCACTTTTCGCAAATCTACGCGCTCGCGTTTGACGGCGAGAAGATCGCGACGGGATCGCTGGACACGACGGTGCGAGTCTGGTCGGCTGATTCAGGACAATGTCTAGCGGTTTTGCAAGGCCACACCTCTCTTGTCGGGCAGCTGCAAATGTCGGGAACCACGCTCGTCACCGGCTCGTCGGACGGGTCTACGCGGGTGTGGGACTTGAAGCGTATGGTATGCGTGCACCGACTCGCCGCGCACGATAACTCGGTGACAACGCTGCAATTCGACGAGAACCGGATCGTCACCGGCGGATCCGACGGCCGCGTCAAGATCTGGGATATTAAATCCGGACATCATATTCGGGATCTAGCCTGCACTTTCGAAGCTGTCTGGCGAGTCGCGTTTGAAGATGACAAAGTTGTCGTCTTGGCTTCGCGACAGAATAGGACGCATATGGAAGTCATCAGTTTTGCCCCGCCAGAGGATGTTTTTTGAAATTTTTGAAATCTTTTTCCAGAAAATGGTTTTGCTACTGGAAAACGAGTGAAGTGACTGTGTAACGATTCGAAGAGAGAAAAAAAAGCTATGAGGAATACTCATACATAAAATTGACTTGACTTGTAATGAATTGGAATTTTTTTTTTTTTAGTTTTTATTTTGATGATGTGAATTGTTTGGAACGGTATACAGGACAGCGGATAAATGGAGCAGTTTGGTATCGGCGTTTTTTCTCTTTTTTTTTTTTTCTTTTATGATTTATAATTCTTATTTCTTGATACATTTATTTATATTTTCAATTCAATATACACAACGCATTTTTAAAAAATAAAAAAAGAAAGCAAAGCAATCCGTGGCCACTGCTAATATTATCTTTCCGCGTTCAGAATGGATGGATGGATGATAAAAAAGGAAAAAGGTTACTAATTGGAATATTTACCATTTAGCAGTTATAGTGTATATAGCCTACCTTATTTAATTTTCCTTGAGTGCTGAATTGAGGTTGAGATGCTGGGGTTTATGAGGGTGCGTTTTGCTAGTTATTTTCATTTTCTAGGATAATATGAATGATCGGAAATATATATATATATGCAAGAAAAGGTTTGATTTGGAAAGTAAATGAAAGTATAAATATATTTTTTATATATAGGATTAATAAGAATTATAGGGAAATACTAGATTGGTGATTAAATTGAAATATAGCATCTATACCTAAGATTTCTATAGATCCTGCTAGAGTATAAGCAAAACACGGACCCCAAACCAATCCAACAAAAGCACCTTCAAAAACTAGACTTTTCACCCGTATACTGATATAATGAATTAGCCCATTTCTCGACAGTAAAGGATGAGAAACACATACCACCAACACTGTCTATCAATCAAAAGACCTCGGCAATCGCGGCCGTCTCAATCACATTCGCACTTGCGTTTTTCTTATCCTGCCATAATTTTCTCAGCGCGTCTTTTCGCTGACGTATCCGTTCCCATTCTTCTTCTTCGTCGACGGCTTGTTGTTCGGCCGGTTGCACGAGTTCTTGTTTCAGTGGACTATGTTCGCCCGTTGTGTTTGGCGGTGCGGGTATCGGTGTATTCATTGACGCGTGCGCGGCGTCGGACTCGTATTGTAAATTAGTTAGACTCTGCTGGGTAGATAGAGTGCGGTATCTGGCTGGGTTGGTGACGGAGTATGTGCTTCTCGCACCGCGGGCGTTCGTAGCCGGCGACGCCGGTCTGGCTTCTGCTTGCGCTGCAGGCATCTGCGGGTATGTAGGTGCGGCCGTCGTCGGCGCTGACTGCTGAGTGGCGTCGAGGAAAGATTGCGTGAACGGGTTATTGCCTTGCATCATTTGTTGCATCATTTGCATCTGCATCTGCATTTGCATTTGAATCAGTTTCTGCATTTGATTCTGCACGTCCGGTCCAAATGGCATCGACGCATCGGCTGGCGGTAGACTCTGTCCGTGCGCCCCAAACTGAGACTGACGATATGGCGACCCTGGCCGATCTACAACTGTCGGCGCCTGTAAGCCGCTCATATGCATGTTTAGCATCGTGCGCCGCTGGAGTTTTGTATCTTGTTCACGCTGGATTTCGTGGATCAGTCCTCGCGGCTGACTCGCCGTCGCGCTATCGAGCATTTGTTCAGGCACCGTCATCCCGCGCGGGAACGCCGAGATAGTTCCAGGCTGCAGCATCGACTGTCCGAATGCTGGCTGCAGAGAGCCCGCCAGTGCCGCTGATCCAGGGCGCGAGATGGGCGGTCGTCCGCGACCGGGGTTGCCGTGCGCTTGCAGGATCGCGAGCGGGATTTCCTCGTCGTCGTCTTCGTCGTCGTCGGCGTAGACGCTTCTGCTGCCAGATGTCGGGAGATGAAGACTGCTGGGTGGACTAAAATTATACGAAGCGGACGAGAGCGGTAGTGGAGTAGATTGTCCGGTGACTTTGCGCATTTGTTGTCGGTAGACGACGAGGTTTGCTTCCTGTCGCTGCTTTTGCCTCTGCGCCTCCATTTTTTCTTCGTTTTCTGCGTCGCTCGGCACGTAGCCGTCGTAGTTGTCTTCGGGATCAAAGTCAGAAAACGAGACGACGTCGTCGTCGTCGTCTTCGACCTGTGTGCGTCTGTAGTTTTCGTATTCGGAGAGGGTCATTTTACGATTTTCCTGAAGGACGCGTTCTAGTGAGGGCGGAAGGGATTCGCGTTGCATGTAGGCCGATATCTCGGGTGGTAGTTCGAGAGCAGACGCAGGCGCCGGCGATGAGAGTGAGATGTCGGGTAAATTTTGAGAAGAAGCCGACCAGGTGTCGAGCGTGGTTGCCAAACCCTGGCTTGCGCGACGATACATCTGGGCGCCTTTGCGCATTAACTCTTGTTCGGAGGTACTATTTTCGTTGAGTGAGCAATTGTCGTCGTCGTTGTCGTTGTCGTCGTCGTCGTCGAGGTGGAAGGCGCTCATGCTGCGGGTTATTGTGCGGTCGTCATGCCGGGCCGGTTCGGGGGTCTGTAGTGATTTGCGAGGAGACGAGGCGGCAGATTCGAAGGCGACGAGGTTGCTGCTGGAGGAGAGGGAGCGCGAGTGGCGGGCAAAGGAGGAGTTTGAAGCTAGGAGCTCGTCGTCGGAGGTGGCTGCGTAGACGCCGGGACTGAGGCCAGGGCTGAAGCCAGGGCTGAGGCCGGGGCTGTAGGCGGCGTTGACGAGATCGCGGGAGTCGCGCTTGCGGGAGGTGACGAAGGCCGCCGCGGGAGGCGAGACGTGAGTGAGGGTGAGGTCGTCGTCGGCGAAGAAGGAGGGCGTAGGCGGGTTGAGCACGACGGAGTCAAAGAAGTGCTGCGACGACGGGCGGGAGGAGCGGGAGGGAGGGCGGTAGGTGTCGTCAGCGAAGGCGATGGGTGATTTGTCGGGCACATGGGCGTAGGAGGCAGGCGCAGGCGCGGGCGCGAGAGGCGGGGTCTCGGGGCCGGCGAGGGAGTGCGCGGAGGAGGACGAGAAGGAGAAGGCGCGGTCGAGGGATTTGGAGGGCGAGTGCCTGTTTTCAGAGAACTTGAGTTTGAGCGGCATGCGGAGCGCGAGGAGGGACGACGGCGGCCCAGAGAAGCAAAGAGCAGAGAAGCAAAGAGCAGAGAAGCAAAGAGCAGATAAAGACGGAGGAGCGAGCGCACGACAGGCGAATTGCGAGGACGATGTTGGATATGGGAGTGGAAGAAGACAGTCGCGATGAATGAAGAGAGCGGCGAGTCTGGCTGACGGCTGTGAGCAGGCGTGGATGGCACCAAAAATAAACAGGGAAGAATGTAAACAAGAAGCCGGGCGTGGAATATTCACTGGCGCCTTACAGTCAGTGTATTGTATGTCAGAGCACTAGAGTGTACTAGACTGTATTATAATCTGCTACAAGTGCATTCACAACAACAACAACAACTGCACTGCCTGCCCTCGCCCTTACTCACCCCTGACTAATCTAAAACATCACGTGTCGCATGCGCTGCGTCAGCCGTTGACGCGCGCCGACCCGCCGCTCCTGGGTCGCGGTGCGGCGCCGGCCTGCGCAAAACCCGCCCCAGGCGCCTGCTGCGCACAGCACTCGTCTTTTTATATCTGCCCGGCCTCTGCGCTGCGCTTTTTCTCGCCGCCTCGCCAGCTTCGCCAACCTCGCCTTCTACGCTCGCATGCCCCCCGTCCGCTTCTCCGCCCGCAGCGCGGTGCGCACCGCCGCGGTCGTCCTCGTCCTCTTCATCCTCCTCGCGCCGCCCTCTCGCCGCTCGTCGGCCGGGCTCACCAGGCCGCCGCCACCGTCCGCCTTCGCGCCGCCGTCCGAGGCTCCGCTCAAGAGCCGGATCTCGCCGCTCCGGCAGCAGGCGCCCGCCGTCGCGCCCGTCGTGGGCCACAAGCCGGACGAGGCCGAGCGCGTCGCCTACGACAGCTTTCCGCCGCCGAGCGCAGACTACAAACCGCCCGGCGCCGTCGAGGCCGTTGTCGTGCAGCAGGCTCAGGCTGAGTCTGCGTCTGCGCCCGTGCAGGCCGCTGCTGAACCGACAGCCAGCGCTGTCGTGGTGGCCCTCAACGAGCCGGCTACGGAGACTCAAACCCTGCCTCGTCTTAGCTCGGAACCTGCGCCGCCTGCCGCGGTCTCTCAGCAACCGGCTCAAGCCGCCGTCAAGCAAGTCGTGCAGGCTGCCACTGAAGCAGTGCTTGAGCATCCTGCTCTTGAGTCTACACCGGCCCCAGCATCTGCCGAGCCAGCACCTGCCGAGCCAGCACCTCAACCGACACCGGCACCAAAGCCTCTTGCAGAGCCTCCTGCAGAACCTGTTCCGCAGCCGGCAGCCGGACTCGTTCCAGAATTTGTCTCCGGCCCAGGCTCAGAATCTGAATTGCCCGAACCTGCAGATATCTCGGCAGACCTTTCTTCCCCGGCTTCACCAACGGCGACCAAAGTCGTCCCAGAAGCCAAGCCCAAGAAAAACTTATCCGTCTACTTCATCAACAGTCCTCGCTACCATTTCGAAGTCGTCTTGCCCTTTCTCTCGGTGTTTTCAGTCATCCCCGATATCGATGTCACTCTCTGGGCGCTCGCCGAGGGTTACAACCGCTTTGGCGTGCGGCCAATGCTGGACCGAGCCGCCGAGCCAAAGGGTCTGACGATGCTTGACATTGAAAACATCACTACGCTCGGCCGGCAGCCTGATTTCATCTTTCTCACGAGCTGTCCCGAGGACGTCAACACTACCTCGGCCAAGCTGACTGAGTTTCTTGAAAAGGGCGCCTACGTGCAATGTATCGTGCACGAGGCCAGCAAGTGGGATCCCCGCGACGGAAGCGACTCGCCCTACGCCGAGCAGATCAATTACATGATTCCCTGGGTCAAGAAGGGACAGTGGGAGTTTGTCACTCTCTCACCGCACGTGCAGACTTATTTGCAAGAGAATTTCCCGACCTTTATGGGCACGCCCGAGATCGAGTACAAAGGCGCCGTGCTGCATCCCGTTCTCAAGATGGGCGCCACCGATCCCGAAGTCGAGACCAAGACCCCATTTGCCGCGATCCCCGGAAAATTCGAGCCCTGGCGCCGAAACTACGAGCGCATTTTCCAAAACTACTTGCGCACCATGCCGAGTGCCGATATCCACCTCGTCGGATCCGGAAGACCGCTCGATGTCCCGGCCGCAATCAAGAACCATGTGCATTATCGGCGCAACCTGCAGTTCCCAGAGTACTTCCGGCACCTGGCCACTGCAATCGGAATCATCCCCGCATTTGCCAGTCCCGCGTACACGCAGCACCAGGCGTCGTCCTCGGTGGCAACGTCGATTATCTGCGGCGTGCCCTTGATCGCCGACGAGGCGATCGCGACCGCGTATTCGCAGGTGCCGGCCGACGCGATGTGGGTGCAGGAGAACGGCGAGTCTGAGGTCGACACGTTTGCGCGCGTGAGCAGGCTCGACGCGAGTGTCTGGAAGGAGAAGAAGAAACGGATCCTGCGGTTGCGCGACGACATGGTGCTCGAGAACAAGGCGCTGTTTTCGCGAACACTCGAGGACATTGCTGCGAAGCGGAGATAGAGGGATGCATATTGAAAGGGGGAACTGTATTATACGTTTTGATGCTAGATTTTTACAACTAATGGTTTGGATGCCGCTGTGGTTTATGGAACTGTTTATAGATGCCACGAATAGACCTGCATTTTTGCATTTACTAAGCTTGACGAGACGCAGAGCAGAGCAGACGAGATAATGGAGTATTATCGACAAGGGCGGATTCCGTATTTGTATATCCAATACCCCGTACGCGTCCATATGATCCAGAACGGCCGCCCGCTTACACCACCGCCTCTTTCGCGCGCGCACGCATTATCCGCTTCCGTCTAGTTTTCCGCAGCCTTCGTCTGCTCCAGCGCGCCGTTGCTCGCTCTTGCCCATTCCAGCTTTTCTCGGCGCTCCGGTCTCGCCTCTGTTTTGGGTTTGGCGACCGTTCGTCCTGCCGACCCGGCCGCGCAGTCGCTGCAATTGCTTCGTCTCCGGCTCTTGCCTGGCGCTCCGTGGCCGCGCCGGGTGCTCGCGGAGACGCAAACCGGCGCAGCGGCGTCTGCGGCGGCTTTTGGCCCTGCTCCGGGCTTCTCTGCGCGCTGGGCTCTGCTCCTTCGGGCCATTTAAAGCCGTTTGGCTGCAACAAAGCCGTTCGGTCGCAGACTCACGGCAGCTGTAGCGCAAACCCTATCTAAAACTATCTTTTTTAGCCTTGCTTATGAAATATGTTAGTCATGTACTGACTAAGCAGACGAGACAGTTGCCCAACTCGTTGCCCGTTGCCTCCTCGGCCGCTCTCTCCACACCCACCGCGCTGCAACTGTGTTTACTCTTCGCAATGGCTGAATACGAATTCAAGGGACCCGGTCATATTGCCTCCACGTTCTCGGGTGAGCTTTTCTCTTTTTATTATATTCTCTCTGCCTGCTCTTGCCAATTGCGCCGTCGACGTGGCTTACTACTCTGCGGTCCAATTCTAACCAGCGTTGCCTCTAGGCGAGAACCTGCGCATCGGCGTCGTCCACACTCGCTGGAACGAAAAGGTCATCAAAGAGCTTCTCAAGGGCACGACCGAGAAATTGCTCTCGCTGGGCGTCAAGTCCGAAAACATCGTCGTCGAATGCGTGCCTGGCTCGTATGAGCTTCCCTACGCCGTCTCGCGCATGTACACGGCCTCGCAGATCCAGGCGTCGACCTCCACCGCCGGATCGTCGGCTGGCGTCGACTTGCTGTCCGGCGGAAGCACTACGCCGCCGCCGGCTGCTGCTACCTCCACCAAGCCCTTCGACGCCATCGTCGCGATTGGATGTCTTATCAAGGGCGAGACCATGCATTTCGAGTATATCTGCGACAGCGTCTCGCACGCGCTCATGCGTCTGCAGGTCGATCTCGGAGTGCCCGTCATCTTCGGCGTCCTGGCCTGTCTGACCGAGCAGCAAGCCATGGCCCGCGCGGGACTCGTCGAAGGAATGTCGCATAACCATGGCGAGGACTGGGGTGAAGCGGCCGTTGAGATGGGAATCAATGCTGCAAAGTGGAATAGTGGAAAGTTTTAACGCTGACGAGATCAGAGAGTGTGTATAAATGAGTAGAATAGTGTACTGTATATTCGATGCATGAGAAATAGTATATATATATATTTACAATGACTGGATTTCTGTTATTTACATGATTAAATACCAATATTTCGAACACCAGCGTTGGAATACGTTTCCAACTGGTTACGACCTCGCCGCAGGAGATACTCGATGGTGGTAAAGTCCGATTTCGAGAGATGTCGCTGTTGCTCGAATTGGTTGCTGTACATCATTAGCTTTGGTACACAAGATCACAGTAGTCAATCGTACCGCGTGAACAAGAGGAAATTAGGCCGTGACTCCTAAAGATTTGTTAGTAGCTCATAATACCGACAAAGTAGATGGACCGACCGGTGGCTTCTTTCTGATAGCGCGAAGACATGATCGATAGAGACTCAGGACTACTACGAGTTAGCGATTCCAGTATATCCGCAGCACACCCAGCACACACCATCTCGCTGCAGGCCGGTCAAGCGTCCGCGTTTCTGCACAACCATTGTCTGTGTCCGTAATAAAGAACAAACAAAACGCACTCATGTCGTCAAAGCCATGACGTTGCTGGAATCTGCATTTTGCTGCATTTTCAAACCGCGTTTCTAAAGTTTCAGGATTAGGGCTCCTGACACTTGTCGAACCACTCGAGCTGAGTTTGGCGCATCGTCAAAAGCTCACCCGAGTTTTCACTCTTTGCTCCTCGTTCCCGGTCACTTGCACTTTGTTCTTTGCCGTCTCTGTTCATTCAGTATCCTCACGTTCCTCATATCCTTCTGAATTGCCCGTACTTGCGAATCTACAAATGGCTTCTTTCATGCGATCCTCAGTTGCTGCCGCGCTGCGAAGACAGGCGCCTGTCGCTCGACTGCTTCCGATTGGAGCTCCCACGCTTGCATCCCGCGTCGTCCGCTCGACCGGCGTACGATACTACTCCTCTGCTCACGACGACGAGACCTTTGACGAGTATAATGCCAGGTATGTGTACTCTTTTTCCGAGATTTGGTTGCGCTGATTTCACGGTGTCGCTCTGTCTCTTGTGTTTTTTTTGGGTAAAAGGGTGGTGGTTTATCTTTTTTGGCTCTCGGAAGTGCTTGTACTAGTGCAAAATTGCCAGAACCTCTCGGAGATTCATGGGCTGGTTTGTATGGTTTTCGAAATTTCTACGTGGCATTCTTTGAGGATGCTTCGAGGTGGTATGATTCGAGCTTCAACGTGTGCGAAACTAAACGAAAAAGAGTGTTTTGAGATATTTTCAAATTAGTGACGACCTGAATGTCTGCCAGCACTCTAGATCGATAGACTGTGGCCATACCGACATCTCGGTCGAAATATCGGCGATTTAATTGTTTCGCCCGAGGAGGCTTTATCGATACAGCGTCGTCGAATAAGATTACTCGCAATGCAATCTCCGGTAATCTGAGCATTTCCACCACTCACTTCACGCTTCTCATCTTCCTCTCGGGTCCATCGCGTTCTCAACATTATAAGGCTCTTCAGGCCGAAATTGACTTTGGTTTGAACGAATGATATTGTGATGGGATCGTGATAGAATTGATGATTGTGAGAACGAAAGTCCGACGATGCACAGTGACAGCTCACACTACGCCAAGTTTACGTTCTTTCTTTCACTGCTCGATATTCTCGAACACCGATTCACTACAATCAACGAAACATTAAACCGCCAAACGTCAATCACCATATTCATCCATCTGAAGCTTGCGACACCTTGCCGAATGCTGCGTGCCAACTGCCAATTTGGAGAGCTGTGGTTGGCTTGTTATTTTGGTGCCTATGAATCAGATTACTTGCTGCTGACTTTCTGTATTTTGAGTACCACGATAATTTGGGTTGAGTCACGTGGAGGGATGCATAATTGAGACAGAGACAGCGATGAAATCAGATATGCAAAGGATAGACTAACGCTGATATACCTAGATTCGAGAAGGAGTTTGACGGAGCTTACGATTCGTTTGAGGTGCAACGAATTCTGACAAATTGCTTTGCGTACGACCACGTCCCGTCGCCGACGGTGATTGTCAAGGCCCTCGAAGCGGCGCGTCGCGCCGACGACTACGCTACTGCCGTGCGTGTGTTTGAGGCGATTAAGCTGAAAGTTCCGGCTAAGAAGCACTACGATGCGTACCTTGAGGAGCTGAGCGAAGTCCGCAAGTCATTGGGTATGTATTAGTTTTCGCGGATATTGGTGTTGACAGGGTGCTGATGGATCGGATAGGCATTACACTCAAGGAAGAGCTTTTCCCTGAGAAATAAATAAATAAAAAGAAGGAAGGAAGATAGGAGGAAAAGAAAAAAGAAGCGAGAGATTTCAAGGCCACAGTTCGAGAAAGAATGAGATGAGAAAAACGGAGAAATATATACATTCATAGCAAGTAGCGGATAATCTTGTTAAAAAGAAAAGAATCGATAGACGCGAGTATACCTTTTCATTTATCGGGTTTTTATTGTTATAATCTTTTCAATTTTTATTTCAATATTTTTCTCAAAGATCCTATTTTTGTTTTTATGATATTCCGTTTTTCTCGTGCGAGTGTTCTTGAAGTTATCTCAATTTCAAATTCTTTATCTTGCGGATCTTTTTTTCCAATTTGTTGTTTGTTGCGCCACATTTTCATATATTTTCACTTTCTAGTTAATTCATATACAGCTTTTGAATCATTTTTCTCTGAAAGATATTTCTTAAAACAGACGTGCTATTCTGATGATTGTACACATCTTGCGTTCGTAGAGGCATCGTGATTACTATTGTGTTATCATCTAGCGTTTTGCACGCTTCATTCTTTGATTATACATGTTATTCCTAGTAATCCACAGTCGTTGGCAGTATAAGGTGAAAAGCTACGTTATCCGAGTGTAGATTCTCGATTATGAATTCTCGTCTACGCGTTTGACTAGAAAATATTTATACTATCGCTCGTTATTAAAACTGATAAATCTATATAAAGGAAAATAAAAAGGTTCAAAAACCCAATTTCCCTTCCAAAACTTCCAATCTCAATACCGAATATCGAATCCATACAATTTCAAAACCCGTTAATAATGGGCTTCATATATATATACGACAGTGGGAAATAGTTTACTCGTAAATCCACTTGAAGACAGTAGGAGTGTAAGAGACAATTTCCTCGGGCTTGAACCAGAGACCAATTTCCTTCTTGGCGTTCTCGACAGAGTCGGAGCCGTGGCAGACGTTACGACCGACGTCCTATTCAGAAAAGGTTATTAACTGCCTTTCGAGACAAAGAAGACACAAGACAAGCTTACGATTGCGTAGTCGCCGCGGATAGTGCCCGGGACGGCGGCGAGAGGGTTGGTGGCTCCGAGGAGAACTGGGAAGGTGTCAATTACTAAAAGGTTTTTTTATAGCGTGAGAAAAGAGGAACTTACCACGACCGGTCTTGACCGCATCCTTGCCCTCCCAGACCATGGCGCAGACAGGTCCGGAAAGCATGTACTTCAAAAGGCTTTATGACTTATTAGTTGCTGTAGATGTTGTAAAGAGAGCGGGGGAACGTACCCAGGGAAGAAACCCTTGCTGGTGAGGTCGGCGTAGTGCTCACGGAGAAGAGACTCAGTGGCGTTGGTGATCTTGATAGCAACAAGCTTGAATCTGCAGACGTATGTCAGTTGAGTGTTGCATATAATAATCTGTTACCAGAAAGGAAAAGGTACCCCTTCTGCTCGAAGCGCGAGATGATGGGGGAGATGAGTCCACGCTGGACACCGTCGGGCTTGGGAATTCAAATGTCAGAATGAAGTTCATACAAGTCAATTGAGGACCAAAAAATGAAATACACACCTTGATGGCAATGAAAGTCTGTTCGTCGGACATTATTAGAGATAGTCTGTATAGAGAACTGGTGAAGAAGCAGCGCAAGCCAACGACAAAAAAAAATATCCAAAACAGACCGGGTGCGTTGGTCCCCACGACAATATGTAATCAAGTGGGGTTCGTGCCCAGGCATGCATGTAAAGAAGCCCGTCAACACACGAACCAAGAGCGAGAACAGCTCTTGTACCTTGACGCCTTTCCCTCCCTGTTTCCCATCCCACTGCTAGTGCCAACGTGAGCAAAGTGCGAAAACGAAAGAGCGCGCGTTGTGTTTTGTGTATGTGCATAGCTCACAACCGGAAGAGAGTGTACTCCGCGACGCAATTGCCTCGCGTCCTTGAATCACGTCGTTGCTGCCGCAGTCCGCGCCGTCGCCGCGTCCGGGTCCAGTGCCCCTGCTCGCGTCGGCCCTCTTCGCTGCCGTCCCGCTTCTTCCTGCGTTTGTGCTTGTGAGTCTTGTGCTGGTACCGGTTGCAGTCGCAGTTTCGCCGTCGAAATCATCGCCGAGAAAACGAAGCCAGTCCAGTTGCAAGAAGACCCCGAGCAAGTCAACGGCCGGTCGCAGCAAATCGCCGCGAAAACGCATTCGTTCGCCTCTGAAGACGCCCACGCGCCAGCCTCTGCGCCAGAAAGTAGTTATTCGCAAACAGCTGCGCGCAATGGACTCGTCGTCGCCTGTGCCAGGGATAGCCCGCTCGGCGTCGTTGCGGGCTACTACCGGAAACCGTATATATCAGCTTCGTCTTGTCGACAAGATCCGCTCGGAACCAGATGGATTGTCTACGACTAGTACTGCCAGCACCTCTGTTGCGTCGACTTTGCCATCGTCGACCACCAGCACACCGCTAAGATCAAATGCCGTGCCATCGGCGGCGCTCAGAGAGCGACGTCGCCAGCGCTCGTTCCGTTTGTCGTTGTCGATTCCGAAAGCTGCTCCTCCGCCTGAAGTTACCACGCCTATCAATGAAGATGATTCAGTTGGTGCGTATTTTCCAACAGTGGTGCTGGGCGGGATTAGAAACTGACTGAAATCAAGTAGCACCCGATTTATTTGTATCGCCAAAGATGCCTTCCAAACCGCCTCGCGACTCGGTCCTATTCGATGACTCGGCAGATAGTTTTCTCACGCTCCTAGCCGCCAAAGAACGGCGAGTTCTCGAACTTCGTTCCGAACTCGCGAAAGCCGAAACAGATTTGCAACATCTCCAACAACAGTATTCTACCCACGAAGACCGCTCGCGGCGCGTTGCCCCTTCTACTGCGCTATACGCTTCCAAAGTCTCGGCGTCGACGGCGGCGTCGAATGTTAATGCACACGTGCGTGCGCGGTCGTCGGTGGACTGGCATAGCGCTACCTCGCCGAGTTCGAATAGTAGCATGAGTACAGCGGCCCCTGCTAGCGAAACCAAAGCGTATGGTGGGACCGGGCGGATGTTGGGTTCATCGTTCCCGTTCCCGAGTCCGCCAAAGACCGCGCCGTCAGGTCGTCCGTTGGCGCCGCCGCGTATATCGTCGCTTGCAGATTCATCGCCTACAGGTCGCCGAAGCGGCGACGATATATCGTCAAGTCCGGCGCCGATCAACGATCTAGCGTATTTGATTCATAACGACGAGTTTGAATTTGATGACGAATCAGGACAGAATCCAAATATACCGATTCGCGCTGACGAAGTAATTTACATGGGCAAAAAACTTGCCGAAGGGATAAACAGTCATTTTTGGAATTTCTACAAAGATCTAAAGTCTGCTGCGATTGGCGAGGAACTACTTAATGGCGCAACCAGTCATAGTCAATCGTCATCGAAGCGGAGTTCAGGATCAGCTCAGCCGTCGTCGGTCGAGAATGCGCAAAAAGTGGCAGAGCCAGGAGCAAGTATGCCGAGTGCTGCGAAAGTGTTTGACTGGCGACTCTCACAGTCGTCGACGTATGACTCGCATGATAGCGCCAACGATTACGTTGACGAAGACGACGGAGAAGACGACGATAGCCAATTGCCGTCGCCGCCAATGCGACATATTTCTAGTTTCACAAACTCACCTGGTGAACCGCTTGGAGTTAATTCCGCCGAAAGTCGCGGCTCACCGGTGCGCAAACATCATCCGCTTCAGAGACCAGAGTCTGGTGAATACAGTGGATACAGTGTACTGCGCGCGACCCCGGCCGGTGTTTCGACGTCGCTTATAGATCTCGAGTCCTCGGAAGATGAAACCCAGCCCTCGCTCCTGGCTACGGCTGGAAATAGCGCTACCGTACATTCGCAGTTATCTTCCACGGGCCCTAGTAAGCGGTATAGCGTGTACAATCCTGATTTCGACCTGGCTAAAGCGAGCGAAGGCAAACGCGACAGCAGCAGTAGTCGGAACAGCAGTAAAACTCGCGACGCGTCGATTTTTTAGAGTCTGGGGCGATGGCGGTATGACGTTATGATGAACTGCATAAGATTATTTTTGGGTAAATTACATGTGAATACTCTCGGCGCCTCTTTTATTTTTTTTACTTTGTACATTACATTTCATACTTTTTTTTTCTTGCATATATCTTAGTCTTGTCCTATTGTTGTTGTTGTTGATTTTCTTTTGGAGTAGGTGCGGAGGGGAGGAAGTGCAGAGGTATTGTTCGAGAGGATTTTATATATTTCAAGAGAGTGCGTTGTGTTTATTTGTGTTACATATATATATATATATCTATTAAACATGTAGAAAGCGAGTTGGTAGAGTTACTCCCACTTTGGGTTGGGAGTTCAAAAAAAAGTTTGTATATCTTTTGAACTCGTCCATCTCGACAGTGCCGATATATTCGAGCCACAACATGCTTTCTCCGCGACGAGTAACAAGACTGCGTAAATTCAGTCTGGTATTTAATCGTGGGATTTCGATTCATGCCGAAAATATCGCGTCTGTTCTCGAAGCCGCGACACTTGCGCGCGCGTCTCCGGATGTAATCGTCATTGGCGGCGGCCACGCTGGCTGCGAAGCCGCCACGGGATCCGCTCGCGCCGGCGCAAATACAATGTTACTCACGCAATCGATATCCGGGATCGGCACCGCGAGTTGTAATCCGTCGATTGGCGGTGTCGGGAAAGGGAATATAGTTCGCGAAGTCGATGCGTTGGACGGGCTCATGGGCCGGGTATCTGATTTGAGCGGGACGTATTTCGGCATGTTGAATGCGTCTAGAGGCGCTGCGGTTTGGGGGCCGCGGTGCTTGATTGATCGGAAATTATATAAACGGTATATGCAGCGTGAGATTCTGAATTATCCGGGGCTGCAGGTGAAAGAAGGAAGTGTCAAGGATTTGATAATCGAGCATTATCCGCGCGACGCGCCTGGTGGGAAGCATGGTCTTGTTCGCGGTGTTATTTTGGATAATGGCGAGATAATATCTGCAAAGAAGATTGTGATCACCACGGGAACATTTCTTCGGGGTGAGATTCATATCGGATTACATGCTTACCCCGCCGGTCGTATAAACGAGCCCGCGACATTCGGAATCAGCGATACGCTTGCCGAAGCCGGATTTGAGCTTGGCCGAATGAAAACCGGAACACCGCCCCGACTAGACGGTCGGACAATCAATAAGCGGTTACTGCCGACCGCTCCGGGCAGCGCTGTGCCGGCACCGTTTAGTTTTATGAATGAGAAAGTCGCCGTTGATGAGCAAGTGCTTGTGCACACAACGTGCACGAACGAGCAGTCTCATGATTTGATTAGGCGGAATCTACACACGACGCTGCATATCCGCGAGACGGTGCGCGGACCGCGGTATTGTCCGTCGATCGAGGCGAAAATCATTCGGTTTGCCGACAAGAAAGCGCATTTGATATGGCTGGAGCCGGAAGGGTTCGACACTGATGTGATATACCCTGCCGGGTTTAGCGTTACTCTACCTGCCGATTTACAGTTGCAGGTCTTGCGATGTATGCCGGGGCTTGAGGATGTTACGATGACGCAGCCTGGGTATGGCGTCGAGTACGATTTCGTGGATCCTAGACAACTCAAACCGACTCTGGAAACAAAACTCATTGACGGGCTTTATCTGGCGGGACAAATCAACGGTACGACGGGGTACGAGGAAGCAGCCGGCCAGGGAATCATTGCCGGAATGAACGCCGGATTCGCAAGTGGTGAGAAAGACCCGATAGTTCTTTCTCGCAGTGAGGCGTATATTGGCGTTATGATTGATGATTTGATTACAAAAGGCGTCGAGGAGCCGTACCGGATGTTCACTTCGCGCGCTGAGTTCAGGTTGAGTTTACGTGCCGACAACGCTGATTCCCGGTTAACTCCTATTGGATACAAGCATGGCGTTGTTTCCGAAGAACGATACGCGCGGGCGAAGCATAATGCTGATTTGGTTGACGAGGCTATTGCGACGCTCAAGGGTACGCAGATGTCGTGTAAGGCATGGACTGCGTTTGGGGATCCAGATGATCCGATTCCGTTAATGAAAGGCACAGACAAGCGGTCTGGGTTTGAAATGATTGAGCACCAGGCGAGGTTTTGCAAGCCTCTACTTTCTGGACTTGGATTTCCTCGCACTGACGAGTTGACGGAGGCGGTGATTAACAAGATTTGCTTTGAAGCCCAGTATCATCGATTGATCATGCGCGAGAATATGAATATTAAGGCGTTTGCCGAGAGCGAAGGAATCGAGTTGCCGGTTGGGTTTGATTATACTTCATTGCCAATGTTTTCTAAAGAGGCTACGCTGTTGTTGAATAAGGTGCAACCAGCGACTCTGGGGCAGGCGAAGCGGATTCAAGGAATTACACCGGTGGAAATTATTGAGCTTCTGAGGCTGCGGCATAAGTTTAAGAGTATGACTGGAGTGAAAGATGTTGATTTGAGGGCTGAAAATAGGCAGGAGAGTAGAGCTGAGGTGTGATGACTTGTATATATTGGGAAGTGTAAATAGTGGCGTCTATAGATTTTTTTATAACTATTATTCTTTTCTCGTAGACTGTGCTAGTCCCTTACTAAAGCCCGTCTAGAAGGGTGGATGTTATCTTGACTATCGCGAGCTCTGCTTTGGGGAATGTCTGGCTGTCGAGCTTCGCGATGCCGATGGCGGCGTTCAGACGTATCATCATCACGATGCCGTCTATGGTGATGATGATGCCGATGTCTATCATGTGAACTTCCATCTTCGTCTCGCCGTGACGATCTATGAGTCTCTCGTCTTCCATCATCTTCGCGATATCTGCGTTCATGATCGCGTCTTGCTCGTCTTTCGTGTTCGCGAGCCGGACTTCTACTGCGACTCCTCTCCATGCTAGG
Source organism: Myxozyma sirexii (assembly GCA_030568315.1). Lineage (NCBI taxonomy): Eukaryota > Fungi > Ascomycota > Lipomycetes > Lipomycetales > Lipomycetaceae > Myxozyma > Myxozyma sirexii. Next base: position 677,267 of record JAJLTT010000003.1, on the reverse strand, counting down.
ACTCCGGCTTTTCTCCTCGGAAGCCGCCTGTTTTGGCACATACGGCACTCCCAGGGCTTCAGCCAGCGCGCGCTCCTCCGCTTCCTTGATTTTCCTCCTTTCCTCAAGTTTCTTCCTCCTAAGCCGTTCCTCGTCACCAACCGAGTCCTCACCTTGCGCTTCACTTTCGCGTCTATCTCGAGAATACCACAGCACATCACCTCTCTGACCGAGTCGTTTGACCGGTGCCATGATTGAATGACCCAGGTAATGATCTCGCTGTTTATCAGTCTTGACTTCTTCCCATGAAAACGCTGCGCGGCCGCCGCGGGCACCTTCGCGTGTTGGTTTGCCTGCCATTAAGTCCATGCTGCGCAATGCATAGATGGGGATCGCGTTGCGTTGTGGTTGGATTGTATGCGATCAATTCAGAGGTAGCATTGGGAGTGGCGGTCGCTGGGGATTTCAGTGAGCCGCAAGTCGGTAATGAGTTTTATTCGGTTTTGAAGGATTATTATTCGATCTATGATAATCTTAATCTGGATTGGTTAGGAGACAGGGCTTTATTAATTATTGTGGAAAATACAAGGTACGGAAGAGAGAATAGATATGCGACGTTGGTTTAATTCCTATATGGAGATTATTGTGGAAGGGTAGTGTGTATATGCTATTTTATGGTAATTTCCCGTTTTGGTTTTTGAAAGTTACCGTCGTTAAAAATATATCGTCATCATCATCTTATACTACACAGCAATTGATTAACTGTGACTTCATTCTTACAGCGTTTAGTAACCTATTCATATCCCTGGTGAATCAGGTAAAGGCATTCTTCGTATACTATCTCGAATCCAAACCAACGCATTCACGTCCACAACACTCGACATATATCACTTATGACCGCGTCAAAACATTCAAATCTCCTCATATTAGAATTCCCCTTTTCAAACTCCTACATTAATCTCGTCAATCGTGGCCCCGCATATATTGCCACGTCACGCGGCCGCTCAATTGTCGATCATTGATAGCCGAAGATCAGCCAAGACACGAGAAAAGATACTTACTTGTAGATATATACCAATTTGTTTTGCAGATCTACTTGATCTCGCCATATTATACAAAGTAAACATGGCGAAGAAGGTAATTTATATCAATGTCATTTTATTGATAAATACCTCAATATTCAGAGAGAAAATCGCACATAATACAACTGCAAGACAGGAAAAATAAACAATTTTGAACGCACAAACGAATTACAAAATCGACAAAAGTAATAATGTAAGAAGATAACTAATAACAATTAGAAAAGAAAAAGAAAACAGAGAAAAAACATATTTTAAAAACCCGCGCGAATTTTTTATTCTTCAATTCAATCGTTCTCTGGCATCGAGAGAAGTATATGAGCGTGCGAACGAACCGTCGCTATGAATATCGTGAAGCATCTCTAATAACTCTCAAATCCAACAACAGAAATAGAGAAAATGAAGAAAAGACCCTATTTCACAAGTACGCCAGTCAAATTATATATCATCGAAATAGATAGTCGGACAACAACGCAAAACAAGTGAACTTATTAAAAGTAGGCAAAACAAAATAAGCAAACAAACAAACCCAATTCCAACTAAGCAACGCATAGAGCAAGGAAATAAAAAGGACGACTGAGAAACCCGCTTTTATGCAACAAAAAAAACCAGACATACTTTAGAACGTTACTATTGACTTGCAATATTATTATAATAATCAACACTAACATGTTTCATTCCTCTTAACAAGAATCAAATTACAGTCAAACCACAATGAGACAGTTCATCTACTCAAGTGTGACCTTCATCTGATCTGTTGTCAATGGAGTAAAATTGTTCAAATCAATTCCTGCCTCCAGAAGCGCTGCTCGCGCATGTGGTGGAACAAGCTTGTCGTTCAACTCCGGCGCAATTGATAATTCGTGCACAGAAAAATCGAAAAGCGGCGGCAGCTCATGCGGTGGATTGGTTGGGTGTCTAGAGTCAGGTAGCTGTGTGTAGGGATCGCGCAGCTCGTCAAAGAATGGGTGGCACATGGCTTCGATCGCCGACAGTCGCTGGTTGGGGTTATACTCCAACAGCCGTGAAATCAAATCGATCGCATCTGGAGGACCTCGTCGGAAAACCTTGGAAAATGGGTGTGGTCGGATCTGGGGGAACTTATGCTCCATATAGTTGGGGTTCATCGTCTTGATCTGTTCTCGCGTGGGTGTTCCCAAAACCTTGATGATCTCAACCAGCTGGTCGATGCCAGACTCACCGGGAAACAAAGGTTGGCCAAGCATCAGCTCAGCCATAACACAGCCAGTAGACCAGACGTCGATCTTTGTCGTGTAGTTTGTCGCACCGAAGATTAACTCGGGCGCACGGTAGTAACGCGAGCAAATGTACGACACATTAGGCTCCCCAGCGACGAGAATCTTGGCAGATCCGAAATCGCAAAGCTTGAGCACACCAGTCTTGGGATCAGTGAGGAGGTTCTGAGGTTTGATATCGCGATGGCAGATACCCTGCGAGTGGATGAAGGCGAGCGAGCGGAAGAGCTGGTAGATGTAGAGCTTGATTTCAAGCATGGGCATGGTGGTTTTAAGCTTTGAGAAGTGGCGCGATGCTCGGTAGACTGTTTCGGGAACGAATTCTAGGATGAGATTCAGGTAGACTTCTTCTTTGGGCGGGGGCAGGAAGACGTCGTCCTTACGCTCGTAAGCGTTCGATGAGCGTCCGGTTTCAGACGAGTAGAAGAAGGCAATGAGATCGACGACGTTTGGATGCTTGACAAGACGCATAATTTGCAGTTCACGGTTCTAACAGGGAAAAACAAGTCAGCAGTCAGAGACGAAGAAGGCAGAGCATCTCTGCAGCACAGGAGGAGAAACAGACTTTGAAACGCTTGTCCTGCAGCACGCGTTTGATGGCCACTTCCGGGCCAGACGGCTGTAGTCTTGTGTGGAAGACTATGCCAAAGGAGCCATTGCCGACCATTTTGCACTCGGTGTAGCAGAGCTCCTTGATCTCGCCAGTGCGTCCATCGTGGACCTTTTCGCGGATGAGGTCTAGCGCAGGGGGTGTTAGCAAGGCAATGAACGGGCTGGCGGTGTCTGCAGACGCAGCCATTTCGCACGAGCACAACGGAAATACATACCACCGGGGCGCGCGTTGGTCAGGTTGTTGAAGGACATGTTGTGTGGGTTTGCAGAGGCGGAGGGGGAAGGGCTGGCGTTGGTGAGGGGAGCTGAGCGCCGGGGCGTCACCCAACGTCGCTGGGTCATGTGGTGGAGCGCTGACTGTGTTCTTAGTCATCAATGACGTCACGGCCCGAACAAGAAGCACAGCCGAATTCTGTTTTTATAAGCACTTACATAATACACAGTAGACTTTCTCACTCCAGCGCAGTTGCCATGCTCATTATCTGCGTGGCCAACGACGTCCATCCGGCAAAGTGCTTCACGCCCTTCGGCATGCCCGCGCTCTGCTCATACTGCTCCCATGCAAAGCCGGTCTCCTTCCACTGCGTGTAGACCGTGTCCACGACGTTTTTGCGCAGCCGGCCATAGATATCTGCCAGTTTCTCGCAGTCTGATGCACTCGTCTGCTCGTTGTCATAGTAGTCTTGCGCCGAGCGGAGAACAAGGTAGTTCATGTTCACCCAAATTGCGCCGCGCCAGTAATCCTCGCCTTGCCCGAATGCGGCATCCCGCTTAGATAAACTGCGTATTCCAAACTCTGACCAGACGCCCTCGGGATCCGACAATTTGTCTAGAATAACACCAAGCTTGCCCGCGGGAACTAAGCCCAGCATAAATGGCATGAGTGTGACGTAACCCTCATGGCACTCGTGTACTCGAGTTTCTGAATCTGCGTCCCATGCCAGATCGCAATACAGCCCATCTGTCTCACTCCAATGCAGTTCCTCTAAATTTCCCAAAATACCCTGTAAAATCTCCTCATATCTCTCTATGTCAGCACTCGGTGCCTCGACAAATTTTCCGATTTTGATCATAGCATTCGTCATGGCTCCCATCCACGATAGCAGATCCACATGCATCTCAGCTGGATGCGGTGTTGCGGCTCTTGGATAATCATCAAGCCCTGAGGTCAGGCAATGATTAGGCGTCCGTCCTCGCCATCGGTAACCTTCAGTCCACGATGGCGGACGCGGACTCTCTGAACTATGCCATGACCGTATATCAGCAGCCTGTGTGCGTCGGAACCAATTGAAGTGTCGTTTGAAAATAGGATATAGCCGCTTTAACGCAGCTCGAGCTAAAGCTGGTGAGTGCAAATACGCCATTCTCGGCGACGCGTCAGGGAAATCAATTAGCCGCTGGTTTGTATCGTCGTTCACAGGCATACCCTTGCGCTCCGCATAAGCAAACATTTCAATCTCTTCAATGAATCCGGCGAGCGAGAGCATCATTGTCGGAGGATTCGCGTAAGACGGATACTGAGTTTGAAACTCTACAGGGACCTTACTGCGCGCTTCTTCTCCGAGAATTTGCTCTCGAGCAATCCAGCCGGTCTCATCGGCAAGGTTGAACCAGCTCTTGATGATTTCAAATGACAGGTCTGGATCCCATTTTTGAACTAGTAGCTGCGCGAAGCCTTCGTCCCAGTAGAATCCACGAGGGAAAAATGGTCGCGATGGTACTGTGCAAAACAGCTCTGCGGCGGCGACTTGAGCTACTTCGGATTGGCCTTTATAGCTCCAGAACTCCTCTTCTTCCTCATCGTCGTATGCTCCGTCTGACTGGTCGACAAGGGATGTGCCATGAAAGTATCCGATGCCTCCAAGAAGATTGGAAAGAAGGGCTTTACCAAAGGATTCATATTCTGGTGATGTGAAGGGTTCAGAAGGCGAAAATACTTTGGTGTAGCGTTCGTCGAATTCAGCAACAGTAGCGTCTAGAAGAGAGGTCACCTTTGCAGCTATATAACCAGTCAGCATCCCGTCACATGCAAATAGTAGTTATAAACAAACTTACTCGTCATCGGATCCTCTCCTTCCTGGTCAAAGAAGATATCAAATTCAAAGTCTCCTTTGAAATTTCTCTGCAAAAAATGCAAGTTTCCTTCCTCAGCTGTATCATACAATGTAAAAAGTGGTACAGCTCCCGGCATAGCTTCCCGCGGAAATGTCGTTTGTACCTCTTTTATTTGCTCCTGCATTATAGCCATGTAATAGTCCATTGCTCGCCAGAGAGTATCACCGTTAACACTCAATGACCGCGCATGCCATGATTCAGCTGGATGTGCCATGCCCACAGGATGAGTGTTGATAACCGCCACATTAGACTCCGGGCCATATGTAGCCGTCAGCTTGAAATTCCCTAGTCCAGGGATAGTGCCTTCGTATTTCACATCAGTCTTATATCCTCTTGGATTGTATGTCGTCGTGCGGCGACTTGTGCCTAGTCCCTGCGTACCAAGATAAAACACGATAGATGTAGTGCCATCTGGGTTCTTTGGTACTCCTCGAACACGCAGTGCCCAACTCTGTCCATCTTTGACGAATTCAGTCGTGATGTCAACGTTATTCTGGTTGTCATGGAGAACCTGCCGCCCACCGCTTCGCGGATCATACGCTTCCCACCCATAACCCTGGAAATCATCCTTAGTATCACACGCATGCCGCGTGAACCGCATACCATTATAGGAGTCCGTATTATACCACATCAATCCCGCGAGGAAAGAGTCAGGTAATCCGCGCGGCCGGATACCGAGATATAGATTTGGGCGGTATGGTCCCCATTGCAAAGTTGCGTTTGATGCGCGAGCGTGTTCAGCAAGAAGTAACGCGTCGATGCCGTTATCAAACTCAAGCACATCGTCGTCGTCGTCATAATCGTATGCAAAGGCCAGCAGGGGAAGCCAGAGAAGTCCAAGAAGGACGGATTGTAAGTGAATCTGCATTTGGGATTAACCGCGACTGCGGGGGCTGATCGTGCGCAGAATTTCACGTCTATTCACGAGCAAAGCAAACTAATACACTCAATTGATACTCAAAGTGTTAGTTGACGCTTTAATCAGTCTGAATACCAATGTTGGAGCTCTGAATCGCTGTCAAGGGGTGGTCAAGACCGTCAACATCGAGTCGAATCCACATATTTGGTTAGCATTATGAGCGTTTCCTTTATTGCACCAGAATAGTGTACACTAAGCAAAACCACTTACGTCCACAATTGTGGAGCCTATTGTACTAATAACCTTTAACCTTCAAAATAATTTGTAACATTATCTCTCATTTTGCCTGATCTTGCATCTACCGTTGCACTACTCAAAAGCCTCAAGAGTATTTAGAACTGCGTTTGTAGCATACTAGGTTTTACCAACTACTTTTATAGCGTCGCTGGAATTACACACCTCTGCGCAAATGGCTCCGATTCGCACACAAATCAAAAAACAACAGACTAACCGTGCCTCCAAAATCACAAAGGAGCCAGTAGAACTAAAGATGAAAGTCAAGCGAGCAGGCGAAGTTCTTGCACAAAGTTCTGATTCCCGGAAAAAGTCAGTATCTGTGTCGAAAAGCAGATCAAAGTCATTCGAGTCCATGCTGCGAGAACTGAAGCAGCAGGAAAAAGAAAATGAGGAGAAAAATGGGAAGACTACGTTTATTTCAAGGGGTCTTATGGGAGAAGGAGAGATCACGTTTACGGTTGACAGCAGTAAAAAGAAGAGACAGGTGAATGAGGATCATGAGGATTTGGCTGAAGGAGAAGGTGAGGAAGTTGGCGAAGAAGAACAGAAGCGACGGAAAGAAAGGGATAGTGGTAGAAAATCGCAGCGATGGGCTGGTAGGAGAAGTGGTATGTCGATATTTCTTTTAGAAGGCTTGAGTTGTTGCTAACCTGGTTCCTCTAGCGAGTAATAACGTTATTCGAAGACTTTTATAATCCTTCGCTTTGTACATATATAGTCTTACTATAGCATTTCGGCTGGCGCTAAAGGATAGGTTTTGATGCAGATAATGGATAATGAATGAGTATTGAAGAAATGAGTCGAGTCTGTAGTATGTACAGAGTACTCCCATCAGCAAGACAGGAATGTAAATATATACAATCGCTATAGCTTATAAACAAGCCAGCCTATCTTCGATGACACAACAAGTAAATCAATCAAGTATAAAGAGTAATCCCAATGTATGCAAATATTCCCGTTAAACGCCGGTAAAGAAAGCACGATACTATAACTCACAAAATGCAACGAACACTGTCCGTATCGGCACTCACTTCATGAGATAAAAAAGTCCAAACGATAGAGTAGAATCCAGATAAGGCATTCGTCACTCTCTTCCCCAACTCCTTAGCATAGTCAGCTACTTGCGATCGAGAGTCTCTTCCTGCTGTCTCGTTCTTCGCGCCAGCACAACTTTGTCATTTTCAACACGTATATCGCCTGAATCCATACCAACCGGATTCCGAGTTGCTGGACACGGCAAAAAATGCGGTGCTGCGACAGTGAATACTGCGATGAAGAATGTAGTTGAGAAAAGAGATGTTGTGAGACGAGTTCGGGTCGCGTTGTTAAGGCGCATGGTGATGTGTTGCTATCGAGTGCAATTGTATTCTGTAGAGCAACGTGATGAGAACTGATCAGAATTTTTCGTTGATAGAAGATCGATAAGGTGATTGAAGCGATTGAAAAGTGCGAATATCGTGTTTTAAAAGCTTCCTGACAATTTTTGGCAGACCAGTGTTCGTCGTATCCAAAGCAATCCAACACCAAATCAAAAAGCCAGTACAACCAATGGTTCTCTAATAATGAACTCCCCGCTAAATCGTCTATGACTTGACGTCGAGACGGTTGGTTTATCAAGAATCCCGACTTCTGTCGCTTTCGCTATTCTTTTACTTCGGTCGCCTCGGAGGCATAACTCAAGTTCCTGCTGTGCTCATTGGTCCCACCTCAGCCTGGCACAACACCCGCTGCTTACGGTGTATTAGGGCTGTTCTGCAAATAGGTTTCGAGCGATGAGGGCATCTCGAGGACTGGATAGCAAATATAATCAGCAGGCAGATCCATTGGAGATACAATTGCAGTCATGTCAGACGCCGGATCTCCTACTGCAGCCTCTGATGACGGTAGCTTAAGTGGAGACTCGAATCGTCCTTCGCGACAGCAATCTACGCAGCAAAAGAAGCGTCAACAGGAGGATCTGAGTGGGCTTTTCGACGAAGATGATGATTCTGCTGCTGGATCGCCTGGTAATGGGGACGAAAATGGAGAGAGTGGTGATGGTATTTTGGGCGATGCGGACAATAGGGCTAGTGATGTCGAGATGGAGGATGCCGAGCTTGTAAGGGGATCTCCTCACGCAGCTGGTGATGATGAGGATGATATTTTTGGCGAAGCAGCTTCCGATGAGGAGGAGAACGAGTGAGTTCAATTATTTTCTATATGGAGGGGCAGAGCTAATGTTAAACATCATAAAAGATATTACGGCCGATATGACTCGCAGATGCAAGAAGAAGAGGAGGAAGAAATGGAAGAAGTGGAAATGCAAGAAATGGAGATCACAATGCCGCGATACCTTCCTACTCATAAGGCTCCCAAAGAACTCAGTATTGCGCGAATCCCCAACTTCCTAAATATTGATCCGGTGGTATTCGATGCTGAAACGTATCTTGAGACCGCAGAGAGTATCGAGAAAGCAAAAGGTGAAGGTACTGATGAATCGAGACGCCAATTGCGTGCTGAAGTCCAGAATATGATTCGTTGGAGATATTCCAAGGACGAGAATGGACAAAGGGTGAGTTTTTCTCCAGGTTTCAGCTCAAGACGTGTAGTATGCTAACCGGTATCGCTAGAAAATTGAATCAAACGCGCGTATTATCCGATGGTCAAACGGCAGCTACTCGCTAAAACTCGGCGGAGAAATTTTCGACATCCAAGAAACCCCCATCAACGACACATATCTAGCCGTTTCGCACAACGAGCAAGAAATAGTCCAATTCCACACCAAAGTATCGAAAGTTCTCAACATGACTCCATCGTCGACTACCTCGCAGACCCATTTACGCATGTCGAATGCGCTTGCTAGAGGACAAGTCAAGACTCGATATATCAACGACATCGTCACGACCGAAGACCCTGAGAAAGTCAAACGTGAAGCTGAAAAAGCTGAGGAGAATAAACTTCGAGCGCGAAAGAAACTGGAGAATAAACGCAGATCACGCGATTCGCGGTCGAATTACGATCGGGAACTTGGTGCTGGAGTCGGTCATGGCACGGCGGGCGTAGGTGGTCGTTCTGGAAGATATGACGAGGATGATGATGGGATGGGTTATGGTGGATCTGCTGATATCTACGAGAAGGACGATTTCGTGGTATCTGATGATGATGAGGAAGAAGAGCGCGCGGAACGACTGCGGAAAGTTAAGAAATCTGGTGCAGAGAAATACAAGAAACGACGGGATGCCTCTGAAGAGGAAGACGAAGAGGAAGAAGAAGAAGAAGAAGAAGACGCAGACGACCTTCTTGATGACGACGAGGAGGATGATGCCAGTCAACGAAAAGACTTGAAGCGTAGACGAGACTATAGCGACGACGACGACGATGAGGATGAGTAGGTGGCAGCTACCATGTACAATAGAGAACCGCAAAATTTAATCTACATAGAGTACCATAACCTTTTATACATTATCTCAAAAGTCCTAATATACACCAAACCCCAATATTATCTCAATACACAAATGACTTACAAAAAGCGGCGACTACTTTGCCGCAAACTGCGACTGCTCACGTTTATCATTCGCCCCAATCAATTTCGCTAAATTTGTATTTGCGAAATTGAACGTCGGATCAGGTATACAGAACCTGGAATCCAGCAACACCTGAGCCGTCGGTCTCTTTTCCGGATCGGCAATAAAACACTGATCTAAAAACTCCTTGCCGTCCTCTTGCACGTACTCGACGGTATCTTCAGGGATCGGGGGTGCGAGTTTTGCATTTCCGAGCTTGTACATTGCACCGATTGCTTCGTCGTTAGACCATGGTCGTCGGCCGGCAAACATTTCAAGCACGACGCAACCAAGTGACCAGATATCAACCTTTGCGCTATATCCCTGTTTTCTGTATCCTTCGTTCTCATTGTGTACGAAACTGTGGATGACTTCGGGGGCCATCCAAAAAATTGTTCCTTGCATTGACATCTCCGCATCGTTAGAGTAGATGTTTTGACTTCGTTTAGAAATTCCAAAATCAGAAATCTTAACAACCCCATCTAAATCAAGTAAAAGGTTGTCTGATTTCAAATCCCGATGGAGAATTCCTTTAGAATGCAAATACGCCAAACCATCAACAACCTGTCTTGTCAACGAATGCACAACAGGAACCTCAAAACGTCCATGCTTTCTCAAACAAGTACCAATCGATCCGCCGGGAACATATTCTAAGAACAGACTACATACGTCCGGAAGGGCTTCGTAGCCAAGATACTGCACGATGTTTAGGTGGTCCAGGTCTTTCATTGTCTCGATTTCGGCGTTGAGTGCCATTACGACTTCTTGTTGCTTGGAACTGTTCCTGTCGCTCGCAGTTTGCGGAACAAGGACTTGTTTGACAGCAATCATTTCTCCGGTGGTAGCGTTCAGAGCAAGGTAGACGCATCCGAATGTTCCCTTACCAATAAGCTCTCCCTTTACCCAGTTGAATTGTTCTGCAAGACATATTAGTAATTCATCCTTCATCATAGGAGCAAAGGCGACTTACGATTACGGCCACGACCTCGAATAGACACATGTCCTTTCTTAATCTGTCCCGGTGTAACCTCCACCACCTTCTGTCCCCACATCTTTGTGCTCTTTCGCCGCAGTATTTTCAAATCACCAGTCTGATTCGCCGATTCGGCGCCTTTATTATGACTCCATCTGGCGTCATTCGCTTCCTTCGCGACAATCCGTATAGATTTCATTCGCGGACTACGACCGATTGGTCGTGACGTTTTGACGCCGGACACTTGTTGCTGCGATGGTAATTTGGGGATAGACGCGGCCGCGGCCGCAGCGGCAGCAACCGTTGGTTCGACGTCGAGCTTCTCGACTGCTACGCCGTCTCGGGTTGATGACTTGAATGAGAATGTGCGATCCATGTTCGCGCCGCGTGCAGGCGTCGGGTTGTCTTCCAGCAACACTCGAGCCACGGACTCTGGCAGGGAGGTCTTATTATTGCTCGTCTGAGGTTCAGGACTATTACCATCACTTATGCTAGAGCTAGTCGTTGTGGCTAGCGGCGACGACGGTGGACGGCTCGACGTACTATTTTCCAACAGTGGCGAATTCGGAGAGCCTAGAGGCGTATCGTCGATAATCGGTTTATCAAGATCAGTGTTTGGAAAGTACTTTTCGAGATTCTGATACACAACTTCGGCAGGCGGACGAACGGCCCATCCATCGCCCATAGTATGCGCAGCAAGGTCTTTATAGAGATCAACAGGTCTGGAGCTCTCTGACGATCGAACAACATTAGGCGACCGACGACGAGCATTTCCAAAGTCGCTGGCAGCAGGTAATTCTCCCAGCGCGGAAGTGGGTGTAGTCGTATTAGTCGCCTCTTGAGCTGACAAGTTATCGGTCGATGACAGGTTGTCTGTCGAGACAGACTCTGTGCGTTCGGTGATTGCAGACATTTCATTAACCACGGGCGCCGCGCGCGTAGCCGAGGCATCGGCTCCCGCGTCCGCAATCTGGACGTGTAACACCGGTCGCTTCGTCTTACTGCTATAGCTCTGCGTGCTGGAATCTGTAGACGCGGTAAGGGTGTCAGCGAATAGTTGTGTCGGAATAGATTTATCAGAAGAGAATGTGTTTGTCACAGGCGATGCCACTGACGATGGAGGTTTCATTGCCCATAGCCCGCCGTCGTCATCACTAGAATCATCGTCGCCGAATGGGAATTGCGGCGCATCGTCAAATGAAATATTATTCTCAACGAATGATTCCTTGCGGTTGATGATCGCGCCGTGTTTCGCTAACGGATCTATATCCTCGGGACGTGGCTTTGGTGGTTCTCTCTGAGCCAACGCATCGGAAGGTCCATTAGAATCCTGTGGCGGAGATGCGCTATCGTCAGGTTTGCGTCGGAACTCTTCATATGATTTCTTTGCCAAATCACTATTCGGTAACGACTTTCGCGGAACATTATACGTCTTTGCTACACTCGGATACTCGTATCCCGGTTTCCAAAGCGAAAACTGGGAGTCCGACGAAGCGGGTGCGATAGTATGCGGAGAGATCGCAATCATATTGGCTGAGCGTTTGAGTTCGGATGTACGGCTTGTGCCATTCTCCGAAGGCGTCAGACTTGGTTTGCGCGAAGCGGCTTTTGGAAGACTGTCTTTGCGATTAGGTTGCACAAATGCTGATGAGGAGCGACGGGATATAGAGGACTGACGGCCTTCTGGTGGTGGAGGCGGTTTACGCAATGCCGTTAGTTCGCGAGTGTCGCTTGTCGCTGTATCAGTAGACTCGAAAGGCGAATCACGTCCCTGATTGAAGTCAACATGCGGCCTTGGTTTTTGCAGGACTTTAAACCCGGCTTGTTCTGTCTCTGATGAATGATGCCGCACTTCCTCTCGCTGTTGGTCTTCACGATGAGTCTGCTCTGTCAACTTGTGACCGCCAGCGAAACCCGTATTAATGCGTAACTGATTCCCCGGCTGCAACGATGTTGACGAAGGTTGTACGAGCGGGATAGGAACATGCATTGTCTTTAGGTTCGCTGCTGTTGTGGTAGAAGATTGATTGAGTATGTCGGGCGCGGACTGATAGTGTTGACGAGATGATCGTAAGAAGAACTTAGCAGTGCCTTTAGCATCGCTCTTTTGACAGTTGCTGACGAGCTCTTCGTCAGCTATTGGGTCTCCTAAATAAGGGGCATTAGATCAGAGCTGTTGTACTTGAGCGTAGAATCTCATACCTTTCTCAGTCTCGCCAATCTCAGTAAGGTAGAACTGCGCCGAAGCGCTATCGATATTCATCTTCTCAAAAACAGTCCTGCGGATGGCTTCCGCATTCTCACATCGCGACACATTAATCAACTTATAATTCTCATGGTCCAAAGTACAAAAAATGAGGATTTTGCGCCCATTATCGAGCGACGATGTCGCAGACTCCGGTTTAGGCGAAGTTCGGCTTCTCGTCTGCAAAGGCGGTGAGTCTTTCAATGGAACACTTGGTGGGGTATTCTGCTGGGTTTGCGCTTGCTGGATACTTGATATAGAGTCGGTACGAGTCGAATGCACGGGACCGGAACGGACTTGGCGTTCTTGGAATTGGGCGTGTGGGACTTGTTTCGGCGAGGGCTGTTTGATCTGAGCCTGCGCTTGAGCGTGTAAGAGCGGCGTCGTTGCCTTTGAAGTCGAACTTAAACCCAAACTTGATTGATTTGCACTGGAAGAATTGCCAGAAGCTGCAGCAGTAGACAACGGAAGCGGATCATGTGAATGGGTGGTTCGGGTATTTATAAGATGCGTATCGCTGTAATTGTTGTTCGAGTATATATTCGCGCTTGATGGAGCAGCATGACTCGATGTCGAGGATGTACTTCCGCGCAGCGAGGACGCCGACGCGGTTTTTGCCGGCGAAACACTACCGTCGTCGCGTTTGGTTTTACGGCCGATGTGAAATAAATTGCCCATGAACGACGATCCGCCGGAGCTTTTGCGGCCAGAAGACGAGGAGTCGTACGAGGCATCGTAATCGCGAGTAAGTGTTGCTGGGGATTTAATTGAAGAGGACGAGCTTGAAGTTGGCACGTTACCGCGAGAGATGGAGTTCAAATCGACTGATGACTTGGAGCCTGCGGAGGTGTACGAGAAGGTTGATAGACCGGAATTCGAGTGGTGACCGGAAGAAACAGGCACTGCATGGGGAGAGGTCGACGACTCGGACGACGACACTGAAACTGAGAGCGGACGACGAGAGTGATGCTGACGACCTGAGCGCTGAAGAGTATTTGGAGATGACGGTGCCTGGTGATTCTGCTGTTGCTGCTGCTGCTCGTCAAGCAACGACCGTGAACGGGAACTCATTTACACTAAATGTGACAAGACACTCGTAGCACTCGCTGGAACCAACAAGCGTCAGGCAGATATTCGCCCCGCCAAACCTCGCGAGGAATCAAAGAAAGATGAATTCACGCAAACAAGCCGCCGACTAAGGCCGTTCTCTAATCCCAGCTAAAATACCGCCGCACACGTAATATTCAGCACGTGTTACGTATATTTCAGCATTCCGCACAGTCGGTTCCAGAATATTTTTTCCCCTTTCGCGAGACGCGTCTTCTGTTCAATTTCCCAAACATCGTGTTTTTTTTTACGTATTCACATATACTCATTCCACGATGTCGTTTGATATGTCGAATGCGATCGTCGCCCAGGATGAAATGGGTCGACCTTTTATTATTGTCAGAGAGTATGTAGAGATATGTGGATCGAATCAATGATGCTTGGTACTAACATGATCTTTCTTGCGTTATAGTCAAGGAAAGAAGAAGAGGTAATCAATTGTTGCAATGAGGATGATGTATCTGGAATGCTAATTCATTATAAAGAGCTCATGGAATTGAGGCTGTTAAGGTAGCGTTTATCGAATTGGATCGTTTGTGGGAATTGTAATCTAATGTTTTTTCTAGTCACATATATTAGCTGCGCGGACAGTCGCCGATATCATCAAGACTTCGCTTGGACCAAGAGGTAAGTGGATCTTGTTGACATCTTTTATCACCGATTGATAAAGACATCATGCTAATTATTATTTAAAAGGCCTCGATAAGATCCTTATTTCGCCAGATGGAGACATTACAATCACCAACGACGGCGCTACTATCCTTGGACAAATGCAAGTCGACAATCAGATTGCAAAGCTTCTAGTTCAGCTGTAAGTCACCCTTAACGTTCTGTAACATATCAATACTGATATTGTGTGTAGATCAAAGTCGCAAGATGATGAGATTGGCGATGGAACAACCGGTGTGGTCGTCCTAGCAGGCGCGATGCTCGAACAAGCCGCCGAGTTAATCGATAAAGGTATATTTTATATCATAATATCTGAAGTGATGCAATACTAATTCAGCAAAGGAATTCATCCTATCAGAATCGCTGACGGATTCGACAAAGCGTGCAAGATTGCAGTCTCTCACTTGGATGAGATTGCTGATACCGTCGAATTCAGCTTGGAAGATCGATCTAATTTGTTAAGAGCAGCCAAGACGTCACTCGGCAGTAAAATGTGCGTATTCTGTTTCTCATCATAGTTAAACCAAATTCTAATATCGGATAATAAATAGCGTCTCGAAAGCTCACGACAAATTCGCCAGTATTGCCGTCGATGCGATTATCAGCGTCGCCGACCTCGAGCGTAAAGATGTGGACTTTGAACTGATCAAAGTCGATGGCAAAGTTGGGGGTTCGCTATCTGATACGGCGTTGGTCAAGGGTGTTGTGATTGATAAAGACATGTCGCATCCACAAATGCCGCGTACAGTTCATGATGCAAAGATTGCGATTCTTACGTGTCCGTTTGAACCGCCCAAGCCCAAGACAAAGCATAAACTTGACATCACTACTGTTGAAGAGTTCAAAAAGCTGCAAAATTATGAGCGTGAGAAGTTCATGGAGATGATCAAACAAGTCAAGGATACGGGCGCAAGTCTGGTGATCTGTCAATGGGGTTTTGATGACGAAGCTAATCATTTGCTATTGCAAAACGAGTTGCCTGCCGTGCGATGGGTTGGTGGACCAGAGCTAGAGCTGATTGCGATTGCTACGAACGGTCGGATTGTGCCGCGATTCGAGGATTTGACTGCTAGTAAGCTTGGCCATGCCGGTTTGGTTCGAGAGATGACGTTTGGTACCACGCGCGATCGAATGCTTGTTATCGAAGAATGCGCCAATACTCGCGCCGTCACTGTTTTCGTCCGTGGAAGTAACAAGATGGTATGTCGATTGTTTTTGTTTCCTTGCTATATGAAGAGTATATTAACCTCCTGTTGACAGATCATCGACGAAGCCAAGCGCGCACTGCACGACGCGCTCTGTGTAGTCCGCAACCTCGTACGTGATAACCGCGTCGTGTACGGCGGTGGCGCCGCCGAAGTGACTTGCTCTCTCAAAGTGTCTGACGAAGCCGACAAGCACCAAGGCATTGACCAATATGCGATGCGCGCATTCGCTACGGCGCTCGATGCGGTGCCGATGGCGCTCGCGAAGAACTCGGGATTGAATGCGATTGAAGCATTAGCTAGCGTCAAGGCGCGACAGGTTAAAGAGCAAAACAGCCGTTTGGGAATCGATTGTATGAGCAGTGGAACAAATGATATGAGGGATCTATTCGTGATTGACCCATTGATTGGCAAGAAGCAGCAGTTATTACTGGCGACGCAGTTGACGCGGATGATATTGAAGGTGAATGATGTTATTGTGAATGGTAGCGAGGAGGCGATGTATTAGAAAGACCGGTCTAGTATTGTAAAGTTTTAGTAAATATTGCCCGTATAAAGTACATATGAATTGCCGAGAAGCAAAAGAAATCACAAATTTAGAGCGAAAACGACCAAATTAACGAACGGCTTGATTAATTCAAAAACCTGGTGCGGCTCAAATGAATTGTTTTACTCGAGAGTTCAAAGCACAAGCAGAGTTTTGACTCTAGAGCCGTTTTCTTGTTGCGCTGGGGTATTGCATTTTGAGGCGAAGTTTGGCTGGTAGATAGAATTGAAATGTAAAGAGGGAGTTGAAGTCGTTGGGGGCTCGGTGGGTATTTGGATTGTTGAAGAGCTGAGGAAATGAGCGATGAGAATGAAGGATGGGTCATGTAGGCAAATCTGTGGAATCTGCGACAAGAGATTCTCGATGGGCTTTATCTGATGTGATGTTACTGGTATTAGTGGTTAACTGGGTCATTTGCGGTGATTTATAGAGTCTGATAGATTGTAATGTCATGCGCGATACCTCCTGCGAAAACACCATACAGTTTTCCTGCTCGATTGCTGTCAACGAAGAAATCGCTGTATAACGGGAGACAAACGTATAACTTATCAGACGGCTGAGGGATGTGGGATTGATTCACCGTCACTTGCGCGACTTGTAAAGGATGCAACTGACTAAATCTCGAATGGAGACTAAGGCAATCGCCTATATAGACTTTCATTTCAAGCTTCTGCGTTTTCTCGAGCTTTTGATTCGTTTTCAGGTTTCAAGTAAGTGGGAGATTAGAATATGAGTGGACGTATAAATGTTAAATTTGTGAGATTTACAAGTAATGTAATTGATGAATTGTAAGACAAGTTTAACCAGATCGCACGAATATCAAGGTTGGTAAAATGCTGCCGGTGTTTCGCGTATTTGCGGATACTTCTTTTTGCTGCTATTTACCAAGATTCTTCCAATCGGAAACTTTTATAGATGAAGGTAGATATTTAAACGAGGGATATCTACGGTAGTTAAATAGTCAGCATATTCGCGTCCATGGCGAGTAAGGTCCAACAGATCAACATCAAGAACATTAGACAGCGTATCAGATGGGTATCTGAAAAGTCAACTATATATCGGCAACAAACAAACAATTAAATCTCAGTAAAGATAGCATATACTGGCCGAGAAAGTATTAATTCTAATCAAAGTTTCACTAGAACCAAATTCACCCAAGCCCGCGGCAATCTTCGCAAACACTATTTATCCATTGCGCAATTACAGCTAAACCCTATAAACCCCTTGGCAAAACACGCAGCGGCAGCGAGCGTTGGATCGACGGCTCTGTTGCGTATTCGGTTAACCAAAGGAGATGAACAGAGAACTGTGCGAGTGAGACTGTGGCGTTTGTACTGGTGGTTAATGAACACGCAGGAATTTCTATTAGGAGATGATATCTAAGAATATAAGAGTGTGCGAGTATTACGCGAAGACGGATGGGGAATTGCCGTGCTGAGGATATTAGATCGTGATGGTGGAGTAGAGGAAATGAGCAGCAATGGCACCCAACATCAGCGCACGATAGCCAAAACTCAGCAAATGCACGGCGTATATTGTAATCAGTCTGGCAAAGAACTTGAATACGTCTAATCAAATTGGTATGCAGCTACTGATTTCCTACCTGTCATAACCACCAGAACAGCTTCTAAAACCACGTACCCCCACCCCGAGCTCAGCCGTACCGCTTATTTCACACGTCTTTGCAAGAGTCGCTTTTCGCAGACACGGCTTCTCACGCTCAACTGAAGCAGACTTGCCGATGACTAAGAGACAGGCGAAAGAGTGCTTTCGCGAGAATTGCGCGTATGACCGCAACGAGCACGTTTCGTCAACAAGAAGCTGATCTGCTCGAGCATGGTCATCGATGCGCAGCAAACACTTTGCGGTACAACACCGTTCCCCCCCAGAGACAATTCCACCATCCCATATGCCTCCTTCAGCCTCCAGCAGCCTATCCGCAGCCGCAGACCCGGCCAAGTACCGGCGCAGACATCGTCAACCATCTCCATCGAATTGGCTGCAACCAGAGTTCACGTCGAATGGACTTGAGTCGCTAAAGTCTAATCTGTGCCAGCTGTGTCGTCACATAGCCCGTACGGAGTATGTTCGCGGTATCGATAGGAGAAGTGTGCCAATTCGCAGTATATAGTGCCGTATTCGCCAGCCAGCCTGACACTTGTGCGGCAGATAGCAGCACTGCACTCGCTCCGCCAGACTGCTGCTGTGGCAACTTCCATGATCGAGCAACGCACGCGCAACGGAAGCGCAACGGAAATGCGCCGCTTCGGATACCCGGCTTGATTTCGGGTTTCCTTGCTTTTTTGGTGCTCGCATTTCTCTTTCTGCGTTGTGCTGTGTTTTATCAATAATTGTATATATACATATATATATGCACATATACATACACATACATATCGGTACATCTGTCCTTCGTCGCATCGCCTTTGATTCAGCCTCGCGTGGCTTCTCCGCCAGCTCTAAGTCTTCCTACTGTTCAACCACTCATATAAAAGCCAATTAAGAAATAGATTATTAACACTGTATATCTTTACAATCCTCCTAAAACTAGTCTACACCTCTCGTCCCCTTCTCTGAATTCACATAGTAGAAAAAACACACACAAAATTTCTCAATAGAAACAAAAAAATGAGATACATCTCCTCAGAAGTCAAATTAGTCCGAGTCCGTTGGATGGAAGGCATCGCAGGCTATATGTAGTTTATAATGTACACTCATCCGCACTCCTTCTATATGCCCAGTAGCCCATCATGCGAGAAAGAAAGAAAAGAAAATGAAACTGAAAAAAAAACAATTACCAAAAGAAAGCGGAAATCAAACAAAACAACAACCTCTCACTCGTCTCACGCACATACGTATGCACACACGCAAGCTTATTGCTATTGATAGTATGGATCAGAGTATCCATACTGCTGCGCGTGTCCAACCCCAGAATTTTCGCTAGCCGGCGGCGAAATAGACGATGGTATTGAGCGCGTCTGCGAGCTTGATGTCGCTTGCGAGGTGACTTGTGACTGCTGCTGTAATTGCTGAGGCTGTTGTTGTTGCTGCTGCTGCTGTTGTTGTTGTCTAGCTTCCTGTTCAGCTTTCCGTCGCGCTTCTTCTTCTTTCTTTTTCTCCTTCCATTTCTTGCGCGTCTCTTTGAATTCTTCTGGCGTCCGCTTTAATCCATGGTTCTGCATCGTAACATGCGCATTCAAATGATTAAGCGTGCCATACGCCTTTTCGCAGCCGTTATATCCACACGTGTAAATTCGTTCAATTTCTTCAAACCGTCGCCGCGGCCGCTTCTGCTGCGTCGCTCCCGGTAAGGGCACAAAGGAATACACTGTGTTACTCGCAAACTCGCTTATACGGGCACCACCGGCGCCGGCGGCCGCGGCGGCAGCAGCAGCAGGTGACATCATACCCGGTCGATGATGCAGTGCGTTCTGGGTTCCCATGCCGCGCATGCCACCTAGTGATCCCATTGGGGGAGCATTGGCCGGGTTGGCCACCATTGCCGCAGATGTGTTTGGGGGATACGCGTTTGCATGTGGTGGATACCATTCTGCACGCCAGGAGCCAGTTGCCGGCGGCGGATATCCCTGGTAGCCAGTCAGAGCCGCCACGGACGGGTCTGTGTAGCCATTAGGCGGCGGCGCGTTGCGCTGGTCGGGAGCATAGCGCGGATCAGCTGTATAGGAAGGACGGCCGCCGATATAGGCGGACTGGGCGTATTGTCGTTGCGGGGAGTCTGTTGAGGAGTCGTATTGTGTGGCTGCGGCGGGCATGTAGTGTTGTCGCTGGGCGGGACTGCCGTCTGTCGGTTCGTAGGGCATGGAGTGTGATTGCGAAGGATGACCGCTGTAACCGCCGAAGGAGGCCGATTGGGCGTCGCGGGTGTCCATTATGAATGATGGGGCCGATGAGGTGGCAGTTGCTGGTGATGACGAGGAAGACGGAGAGTTCCGTATTTGGTAGACGGCGGTTGACGAGGAATTGGGTTGGGGGGCCGAAAGCATACCTTTTCAAAAGGTCTAGAAAGAAAAAGGGGAATAGTTAGCGGACTGTTTGGAGGAGACTGGCCATGGGTATCTGTTGCCGGTGGTGCTTCGGATATAAAAGCGGATAATTGACGGGTGTCGTTGTTGATGACAGTTCGCCTCGCAAACAGACGCGACGCGACGGTACTGGCTTTGAAAGATAGGTTTACGCGTTGCAGGAAGATTCGGAGCAAACCAGCGACCGGTTGCTGTCATCGAGCGATGGCGAGCTGGAGTGGAAGTGGAGCCGCGAGAAGCAAGCACGCAACCACAACAAAGCAATGCAGAGCGGGCCGACAAGAAGATCGAAGAAAGCAGCGCGACGCAGACGGCTGCAAACGCCGCGGCCGGGCACAGGAGCAACAGATAGAGGCGGCGCGAGAGGAGGCAGGCACGTACGAGGAATTAGAGGCGGACCAAAACAAGAGCGCCGAGAGGCATCGAGCGATGGGCGGGCGCGGAGAGGCAGGAAAGAGACGAGGACGGGTCCGGCGAGGAGCTGCAGAGAACGACAGGAGCAGAACCACGCACGCCGCGCACACCCTGGAACAGCAGAGGAAGAACGGGGAGCGGAGGAGGCGGAGAGGAAGAGAGACGAGCCGAGAAGCAGAGGCGGAGCGCGGGCGGCGGCGAGTGGCCGACGCAGGGCGGGCGAGGCTGTCGACACAGCGGCTGCGACTCTGCGTCGAATTGCACGGCCACAGCGTGACACAGCCGCTGTGGCGAGTGTGCCGCGGCGGCCCGTGGTCCGGCCGCGCGCTGTTCGGACGCTGCTGGCGACGAGCAGCAGCCGGCGGCGGTTGCTGGCAAACACTGCCGCGCAGGCTCAGACGCCGCCCGCAGCGTGCGCGCAAAAAGCTCGCCCGGCGCGCTCGCCAGGCTCACAACCACGGCAGCACCGCCACGGGTGTGTGGTCGGGCCTCCCGGCTAGCACCGCTTCCGGTTAGTGCTATCCGCTTCCCAGCCCCGCCTCTGTCTCACGCAAGCGCCCCGAACCCCGGCTGGCTCAAAGCCCGCGTGCTGCGGACGGCGCAGTGCTGGGTTTTACGCTGCTCTAGGTGCTCGCAGCAAGTGCGAGGTTCTTTATTCGCTGCGCTTTAACCCTCGGGCGACAGCCATCTACACCAAAATCGTTTCCTTCGTCAACAAATGCAACTCGTCTCGCAGTATTTACAAAACATCAACCCAAAAAAAACCAAACGCCATGTGCAAGTGTTCGCCTTCACGGCATACGAGTACTCATATGCCCAGCAAGTGCTTCATGCGCTCATACACAAAGAACGAGCACGCCGCCATCGGAACGACCTTGATGTATCCAATCGTCAATCCGACGAAAAACCCTCGGATCCCCTTCTGCGCGTAAATCATCCGCGCCGTGCCTACTATCCCCAGCGGTCCCGTATCCTTCACCGCTCCGCTGACCTGCATCCGCCGTCGCACGACTTCAAGTGGGTAACTGGCACTCTGCGCAATCATGCCCGCCGAGCCTCCCGCTATCAGCTGCGCCCATACCGTCAACGGCACACTGCGATCGGTCGACACCTCACCAGACGTAACTGCAAACCGCGCGAGTGGATTCGAGCGAAATGCGTCATGGATAATATCGTAGCTCAGAAATGAGACGCCCGCGTAGGGAAGCATGCCTAGAACCGTAGGCGAGAAGCCCCGGTAGAAATTAGCTATTCCACCGGCTCGCACACTCGCAACTGCAGACGCACTGGCCGTCCTCGACTTTGTTGACGGCTCACGGTATATTTGCTTGCAGATCCGCGTAAACCTCGCTCTCTGATCATGTCTGGTCTCATACGCCAGTCGCACGCGAATCAATTCCAGAGGATACGTGAAAAAAACCGACGTGACCCCAGCAAGCGATCCGGAAAGCATTCTCCGTAAATGCGTTTCCTGCTCCGGCCTTGCGATTAGCGTCGACCGAATCTGCTCGTAAACCACCCATTTTATCGCCGCGTAGGGGAAAATTCGCATTAACGTAGCCGAATGGCCTTGGAATAATCCCAGGACCCCGTTATTAATATAGATTTCGCGGGCCGCACGCCATAGACCTAGGTGTTTGCCGCTGAATTTCTGGAACTCCGGACTGGATGTCTGAAATAAAATCTTCACTCTATCAAGCGGAGCTATTAAACTCTTGGCCTATACATATTTCAATCGTTTAGTCTAAAGTATCAATAGAGAGAGAAAGAGAAACTCACGGCACAACCGGCTACCCCGCCAGCAAATCCGCTCTTCAACATATATTCATACGAATGAGTTTTATCACTTGGATACGCCGATACTCTCAAGGTTTTGACCTGCTCTTGAGATGCATCAGGGAGCTCGTCATCATCTTCTGATAATATAGCCGTATTCGTCCGTAGCGCTGCTTCTGCTCCGCGAGTCGATCGCGCGTCGCCGACCACCGCGTTTGCCGTCTGAGTTAGTGGTGGCTGTAATTGCCTTGCGTCCGACATTTGCGTAGATATTGTAGTAGTGAAAAACGAGGAAAAATACCGCTTATAATCGCCCGAGTATTCAGGCAGTCAGACGGATACTATAAATCTCTACTCTTCTTTGACAATCACCAAAACTGAGAAATATATAAAAACTAGACTTTCACTCGGACGAAGAAGAAAGCAGGCAAACTTAATCAACACTCAGCTGTCCTCACTAAATTCAATAATCAACTACTTTAACAGACTTTGCTCACACAAGCAAGCACCGGGCCAAATGATAGACACCAAAAGCCCTCCCGAGAAATTGCCCGTCATCCTCAACCTCGGACTTCTGTTTGGCGGGGACAAATAAAAACCCTAATCAGCAGTCATGTGATTGCGGTTTCCGGACTTCCGCAGCGAGCGAGGACCGGCTTCCGACAGCGCTGACAGTTGGCTGACGTTATGGGTTTTTCCGGGGGACCAGAACAGTGCTTAACCCAATTTACGAGGAGTTTCTTTGCTATATAGCGATTCTAGCTTCATTACTGGACGGCACGCGACCAGTCATTTTGATGGTTGGTAATGCGATCGATGGCATTGGTTTTCAGTCTGCTGACGGTAGGTGCGATGTCGTTGGTGCCGCAGAACGTGAGCATGGTATCTCTGGTGCCGTCTGATACTGACCTACTCGCTATCGGCTATTTCAGCCCGTCAGGCAATAACGATACGAGTGGTACGCTAAGTACCGGCAACATATCGGATTTATACGACCGCATAATTGTGCGCAGACATTCAGGTTCTTTCGCCGGGGAGTACGCGGAGATTATCTTGTCGGAGTATCAACCTATTAAGACGGTGAAATAACGACCGATATAAAATTTTGATTTTTATATTGCTGCAGATAAACGAAGCTTGATCAAGTTTTACGGCATATACGAGTCCGCAAAAGTCAACAAAGTGCACATTATAAAAGCTGGTGTATCGAGGTCAAAGATAATCGAAACGTTGGGGTACTTCAACTGTTTATACGTTCATTACAGACCACACGAGCAAGACTTCAAGCACTTTGGCCAAGTGTGTAGATAATTGGTCCGTCTACAGAAACATGAATAGTACATTAATGTATATATGTATACACTAAGTATGGGCATAAATGCAGCCATATGACGTGTATAGAGCATTGACAGTTGAATTTGAGAATAATGCTAGTTCTTACGAGCTAGGAGACTGCGTGAGCTTGTTCAATTCGGGCAGCGCAACCGCTTACGTCAAGTACGCGAGATATAAATCTGGTGTAGCTACGGGAGATGTCTACTGTGAAACAGTCTCACGATCTGGGAACCCACGTTCTTCAGCAGTATCTGCTTTCAAAGCAGGCATGATACCATTTGCTTCGAGTCAGGATTTGAGCTGTGAATCATCAAGGTGTGAGATTCTTAGGTACCTTGTATCCATAACTGGTAAGCCATTCAACGACATGCGAATCGGACAACTCATCAAAAAGCCAATCAGACAAGGATGAGGATTTCTTCTTCGTGCCGGAAGCAATGTGACCGTTGTAGCAGGCAGAGCATCCATGGTAGCAGCAGTTGATGCACCAAAGCGATGAGTATGGAGGAGTTTTTCGAGGGTTGATTCCGACCATTAATCAGAATCTAATGTCTAACATATGCGTAGGTCGCCTTCATTATCGGCTTGGAAGGATGAGTAGCTGGTGGTGGTTGTTGGCAGCCTTTCAAAGAATATCTTTGTTGAAGGGCAGACTTCATCAGAACGAAGCAACCCGATTTACAGTTGTCTTAGCCAGCTTATGAATTTTACCAGCAGTTTCGAGAGGACTATCGCGAGATCTTGATGCGGCGAAACTAAATTCTGTTGCCCTTCAACCACTTGCTGAGCTGATCCGTCTGCCGGGAGTCGTACTCTGGAGAACAAAAGTGCAAAGTAGGAGACCATGCTGAGATGGCGGTTTAGGCATTTATCAAAAACTCATCCCTTTAATTATTTTTGAAAGTAATCATTCATTATTATGTATGGTGATAATGGCATGTTTCCAGCATAATTTCGCCGCAATGTTCGTGAGATCAATGACTTTAGACTTTATTCCCGCATTGGCATGTTCACTGTAAAATTCAATTGAAAATAATATGTAGTAAACATGCTAGAGCTTTGCATTATAGATTAATTCATTCAAATCTGTTTCAGCAATATATTCAAACCCTTTTTTAAAATCCGGTGGGTAAGCAATGACAATGACTGAAATTCATTAGAGGACTGCTGACTTTCTGAGCCCGCCGCAGCCGAGATCGAACTCCGTCAGAATTTCTACCATCTCGTCATCTTCTACAACCAATTCATCAGCATCAATTCTCAAAGCTACATTTTCTCTGAATTCGATAATGTGAGTATCTATGTTGTTTATCCTTTGATGTCACACACTTATTTATTTGTCCAGCAGAAATTTCACTCTATAGAGATCAACTGCGGCACTTAATTCACCTAATTACCATCCTTTTCAACTCTACGTCTTTCCATAGCCTTCATCACATAGTCAGGCTGCTATTCTAGACAGATTCTGCTCTTTGCAAATAGTTGTTGTTCAAAGCGAAATCAATGTCTTCATTACTGCGACCATCACTCCGCTCGCTTTTCCTTCCCTCGCAACATATCCTCGCGTCAGCGCGCATCACCACCCGGTCTTTTCTTTCTCGTTATTCACTACCGTCTTCCTCGAGATTTTTGACAAATAGCGTGACATTCACTGCGCGCACCACTCGTTCACTATCGAATTCTCTCCGCTTCAGAATCCCAAACAATCAACTTCTTGTAAAGCGATCCCTGCGCTTCAATTCCACCCAAGCACCGGTGAAAAAGGAATCTAGAATTAAAGAATTATCAAAGAAATACGGATGGTCGATTGTTTGGGTATACCTCGGTCTCTCGATTTTGGATTATCCGTTTTGCTTTTTACTAGTGCATACACTTGGACAGGATAAGATTGGTGAAATGGAGGACGCGGTTATTGATTACTTGAAGCCTGTTACGGATAAAGTCCGTGATTTATTAATCGATCTTGGTCTCGCCAAAGAGAGTATGTTTATTTGTTTCTGATTTCTCGAATTTCTTTCGTAAACTTGCTAATTGCGAATCAGAAGCGCATGAACTCACGGCGCCACTACCAGGTTCGGATTCGCCTCAGAAATCCCACAAGGCATCAATATGGACCGAAGCTGTGATTGCGTACGGTATTCACAAATCGCTGCTTGTATTCAGAATCCCGCTTGCAGCGGCTATCACGCCTGCGTTTGTTAAATGGGGCACGAAGCATTTTCCTAGTTTGTTTAAAGCTGGTCCGAAGCTGGGAGTTAAGGCTGAGACGAAGCATCGGATTGGTGGCGGTTTGATGTGATTGTTTGGATGGGATCACGATTTTGTAATATAATTTCTTCTCAATACATGTGCTGTTTAATATGTGCTATATATTTATTATGCAGCGCTTTTTGCTAGCTCTAATCCCGATATCGCAGTCGCATTATCGTTACCAATTCCTAGAGATAGATAAATGTTCACCTTCGCTTGGCATGCTTTTGAAACTGATTAAGCGAAATCTGCAAGCGCTAAAGCAGAAGTTCTTATAAGGGTGCGAAAGAAGTCTGTAAACTTTTATATAACAACCTATTCTATGCGATTCAACATTCATATACCATGTACAAGAAAGCTTTTGTGTATTGTAAATAACTTAATGCAAGAAAACAAAGATATGCGCTATAGGTATAGGATTTTAAGATAGATCAATATAGCTTAAGATCACCAGTAATCTGATCAAGTTTATTCTTCGGCGCCGGCCCCAGACCCAGCACCGTCGCCGACCCGGCAGCGATCTGCGTACGTCCAGCATCATGAATCAAGCACTGCGTGATCCCGACCGACTCTGCGAGCGCCTGCAGCAAGAGCAACGACTCCTCGCCTTTTGTCTGAACAGTTATTTTCGGTTGCCCAGAGCGTTCCCAGAGACGGACTGTGTTTGGTGTGCGTTTACTGGCGCGTTTGTAGCAGCCTAGAGCCGCGTGGCAACATTGGGCTGCTGCTTTGCCTTTTGTCATGCCGAGATCGGTTCGGACGACTAGAATCTACCAGGCGCGTTAGTTTAGATGAAGTCGTGTCGAGAGCTGAGGATAGAGTGCACTAACCATTTTATTTTCGGTAAAGAAATCAGTTATAGAAGCATCTTCAACTGCACTGTCGTCATCGTCGCTCTCTGATTCCGTCTCGTATTCACTTTCGTTGGCGTCGTCATGTTCGTCGTCGGCGGCGGCGGTACTTTTTGATAATCGCCGGCTGTTCCTCTTGTGGGCTGGTGGTCGTAGTGCGAAAATAGCGGCCCCGGCAATAAACCCTATGAGTCCTACTGTTGCTAGTTTTATTGAGTCTGACGAGAGTTGCATCCTTTGCAATTTATCCGGAAAGTAGGCGGCGCGTAAGAGAATTAATTAGACGAAAGTTCGTGCAGAGTAACCCATTCCTTTTCAACGAAATTCCACCACGGCTGTAATTTCCAACGGATATATGCAAACAACGCAGTATTTACAATTTTTATAAATGTTCTTCTGGTTTTTAGATGCGCCAGAGTTTGAGCAACTTCCTTATATAGTTACTATTCTAACATTGCTCATGTGAAGGTAAATTTCAAGTCTCACGGGCTATTCTGTACACATTGCTTCCTCATATTATATTCGCTAGCTCTTCGACATGCAAATGAATATAACGGTCATACGAAATGAAAATCACTATGAAATAACTGATGAAGACTATATCTCAACAGTTAATTGTTGCTTTTACTGTCGTTGATTCGAATCATCTGTGGCCAAATCCTATATATGACTATTTACCGACATCATTCGGGATCGATAATGTGAATTATGAATTAGGAAGCTTTGGATTGAGAGTTCAAATTCCAGACAATCTGGCTATAATATTGGCTCTTGAAAATGGATGACAACCAGTGGAGCGAGACGCAGATGACTGTTTATTTTAAAATAGAGTCTGAGAGATTTCATGGGCTTCTAGAACACGAATTACGGACTTGCTTGACCATAGCATATATTTCGGGCAGGTATGAAGTACACTTTTCGCATTCGTCCGATAAGTGTAATTAAATTCTTGAAGTTTTGCGCATGCAGGCGCCGACCAGGTCGAATGCTCTTCTTGAAAAACATGTTGAATATGGACACTTTCGCTGGACTAGTTAATGATGATGATGATATATCAATTCAACGACGGTACCTTTCAAAAAGTACAAAACGGGAAATTATTATAAAATAAGCCACATATATGGGCAGTATTGGCAGTATTGTCGGTGTACGCTAATAGTGGCACATATGAGACGTCTACTTCACTGACCGCAGCACAGATTGTTGGTCGCAGATAGCAAGTGATTGGTTGACTATGATACCGATTTGGTTGGTCTCTCATGCTTCAGAAAACTGATTTCAGTCCTCCTAATGCCGAACTTCTGTTCCTGCAGCAAGTAATTCACTAAAGTTATTACCTAATAAGTTGCGGTTCGACACCTAACCCGTAAAATTATGGAATTGGCCGTTTTCGGACGATTCTCACGGGCCCTCGCTCGAGCCACGGGCTCTTCGGCAGTGCTGGGTGGGCCACCGCGTGTCCTTAATGTATACAAGGTAACTATGGGATGCTACCATACACATCCGACTGCTTGGCTGTAATATCTAACTGACTATTGACTGTCCGCGAGCTCGTCGAAGATAGATGGGTGCTGGTAGAGGATATGATATTATGGTATTATGGATACTCTTATGGATATTCTTACTATGATCACAGACCCAGCAGTAGTAGATTAGTAGTACTTACTATGAATAACATGGTTAACGAGTTGCTTCCAAGTTGGCATGTGCTCTAGCACGGCCTAGCTAAACTTTTCTCACGCATACACCCGCTTTCGCTAATCGCCGGAGTACATTTCACGCGTCTTTAGCGTTTAGGACTTTACTCAAGTACTCATATCGGCGCCATAAAGCTCGTTCATTCTATCTGCAACCACTGAATGCTTACTCATGCTGCTCGCATATGCACACTGCATGGCCTAACAATCTATCAGATAACAAATATCACCGAACGGTGAGTAAATTAAGTCTACCGGATAAATTAAGTATCTCCGACGCGTCCCCCCGCGTTCTGGCCCCGCATCGTGAATTAGTTCGCTATTCGCGCCTACTTCTCTACGCAACTGGGAAGTGAAGACGGAATTAATTGCAATCCAATTTAATACAATAAATGGTAATGCCTCAGCCGGCGTCTGGTGAGGATCCGGCACCGGCTACCTCTGCTTCAGTCTCGGCTCGGATGTTTCCGGCACTTTTGCACGCCGGGTAATGCTCTAGTTCCGGTATTATTTCGTTGGCCTGCTCAGTTCTCGGTTACAAGAATTACTTCAACCCCGCTTTTCCTTTCCCTTCCGCTTCTTCGTCCTTTAACCACCCTGTCTGCTCCTCCTTCTCTATCTTCTTATTTCCTACAATCCTGGTATTTCATCTGCAATGTCTGCATCTATCGTTCGCAGCGCTCCTCTCGTCGCCCGGAGACATCTGCTCTCGTCCCAGCTCCGGCCCATTTCATCCACCGCCCGGCGCGCAAGCTCAGTCGTATGTCCCCTCGTCCGCTCTTCGATCAGGCCTGTTATCCATCATCAGTGCCCCAATGTCCGCTTTGGAACCAGATCAGCTTGCGAAGACTTACCAGACGACGTGGATGCCGTCTACTGAGGCTTTTGTCGTCACTGCGTTTTCACCGGCATTGTGCCTGCATCTGTGTTCCCGTCGCCCGGGCCGCCTTGTTACCTGCTCTCTCATGACTGATCTCTTTACAATTCTAGTTTGCCAACGTCACTCAAGGCCCTCCTGATGCCATTCTCGGTATATCTTCCCACTTGGTCTGATTTTCTTCTTCGATTGTCCTGGAGCTAATCCTTGTTCTCTTAGGTATTACGGAGGCTTTTAAAGCCGACTCGTTCGCGGAGAAGATCAACCTTGGTATGCCGTCATTTTCGTCTCTTGAAGCTGCAATTGCTTTTTAATCACTTATTCGAAGATCTTTGTTGTCAATTGAGTGGTGTCTATCGTTTGATCTGTGACTAATTCTCCAATACAGGTGTCGGAGCTTACCGTGATGACGCTGGAAAGCCGTACGTGCTTCCTTCGGTCAAGGAAGCCGAGCTTCGTCTTGTGCAGCAAATGCTCGACAAGGAGTACGCCGGAATCACTGGCGTGCCCGCCTTCACAAAGCTCGCTGCCAATCTGGCCTACTCGCCCGAGTCGAAGGCGATCACCGAAGATCGTCTTATGATCACCCAGTCGATATCTGGAACGGGTGCGTTACGTATCGGAGGCGAGTTCCTTGCCAAATGGTTCCCTTACGGAAAGACCATCTACGTGCCTACGCCTACTTGGGCCAACCACGGCGCTGTTTTCCGCGACTCGGGTCTTGAAGTCAAGTCGTACCGGTACTATGACAAGAAGACCATTGGCTTAGACATCAACGGAATGCTCGACGATCTCAACACTCTGCCTAAGAAATCAATGGTTCTTTTGCATGCTTGCGCACATAACCCTACCGGTGTTGATCCTACTCCCGATCAATGGAAGATGATTGCCGATGTCATGAAGAAGAACGAGCTTTTCCCGTTCTTTGACATGGCGTACCAGGGATTCGCTTCCGGCGATGCCGACAAGGACGCGTTCGCACTCAGATACTTTGTCGAGCAGGGCTTTGAGCTTGTGCTTGCTCAGTCGTTTGCCAAGAACATGGGCCTCTACGGTGAGCGAGTTGGTGCCTTCTCGCTCGTCACTGCCTCGCCTGAGGAGAAGAAGCGCGTCGATTCACAAGTCAAGATTGTGGTGCGACCGATGTACTCTAACCCGCCAATCCACGGCGCACGCATCGCCGCCGAGATCCTAGGTGATGACAAACTCAACGCGCAGTGGCTCGCTGAAGTCAAAGGCATGGCTGATCGCATTATCGCCATGCGGACGTTATTGAGAAATAACCTTGAGGGCCTTGGCTCGTCGCGTAGCTGGGACCACATCACTTCGCAGATTGGAATGTTCTGCTACTCGGGCTTGACCCCTGAGCAGGTCGATGCCTTACGCACCGAGCATTCTGTCTATCTCACTAGAGATGGCCGTATTTCGATGGCCGGCGTTACCTCTAAGAACGTCACGTATGTATCTTTTTGAAGTTATAGAAGGAGCTTCGAGATGCTAACTGATTTTATTTTAGACGCCTTGCCGAATCTATTTACGCTGTTACTCAATAAATCTAGAAAGAGTAATTGGTCAACGTTAGATTATAACTACAGCAACCTATCATTATCTTAAAACTCCGGGTCATTTATACCATGATTCTGGAAATGACGATGTTTTCAAACCTGTTGTTTTTTGCTTTCGGAATTATATAGGTTTATTGTTCTTTTGCAGTTATTTTGGGGCAAATATATTGGTTATGGTGGGTACTGGTTACCTTACCGTTTCACTCACGAGTTATCCATAAATGTCCATCTATTCCAACGCGAAGTCTGCTTGAACAAGTGTCTTCACTGAATGAAAAGAGTATTTCTGAGCTCGCGGGTTGCTTGTGGTGTTGCCCGTTAACACCACTTACACTCTTCCCTCGCTTCCCATTAATTCATCTATGCTTTCGGCAGTTTACGTGAGCTGTAAACATTTTAGATCCATCACGTTCGTTGCTGTATTACCGTAGAATCTTTTCTAATTGCAATTTGCCTCAGTCTTATTCTTGACACAGCAGTCTTATTCTTTGACTCAGCTGCGACAGGAACAAGATCGGAGTACGACAAGACGATGAGGTAACGCGGCTGAAGTGATAGCTCCGCCGATGTATGATCAAGTATAGCTCGCGCCTCACTCGCGTTTGGCCATTGCATAATACTCTTAGTTGGTTTACATCCACTTTTACACATTTTTGACGACAGATTGAAGAGTCTACAGCTTTCAAAAGACTAGACCTTTATCTACTTGCCTTTCTCCTTTACTTTGACTAGATCTGAACACTCAGCACGCAGCTTTATGAGCCGATATAACGGAAAAACCGACTTCATTTCAAAAATGGACGATAAGCAAAAGACTATATAGACGAATGATATCAGCTATCCGCTACTCTCGGTCCCGCTCTGTCACTACTAATATCAACATGATCACCAGTGCCAGAATTAACGCGCGCATTGAATAACACGGTCACAGTTTTCAATGTATTATAGAAAATGAAAAGTGACAACTACATTGTAGAAGATATTCATTCTCAAGGAGCTTTATTCCTCGTTTACCAGCCTGCCATTTTGACCACGGCAGCTCAGAAGCTAGATATATTCCCGCGTCACTCGCAATTCAGCATTCTTCCTACGGTAGCAAGGCAGCCTTTTTTGCGTCAGCACATCGTTAGATTACATTTCCATAGTGGGCAAGCTCTTGAGCTGTTTAAGTGGACAAAGCAGCCCTAAACCGTATTACTTGATTCGGTAATCTCCGTTTATGCAGCTGATTTATCAATTTTGTTTAACGATATACGATTGTTATTCTAGTGTACAGAAGAAGATAATAAGCCTTGAAAACAAAGTTCTCGAATAAACCATATATGCTCAAAAAGACGGAGGTCACAGGATGGACTTAAAAGAAACTAGATGAGAAAACGATTATTTTTTTGAAGTAATCACACCACAAAAAATAAAACATAGATAAGAGGAAAGAACATTTACCTTCTATCTTCTCAAGTTGCCGTTGTACTGGATTGTTATGAGAATAGCGATTGACTTTCTTTCTTTCGTTCCTCTGCGATTTTCTTGAGTTTCTTCTCTGTTTTCTGCTTCCCTGATCCTTTGCCGTGGAATTGATGCGATAAATGCTTAAACGCCTCCTTCGTACTCATCGATCTACCAAACTCGTCTTTATACTCAATCTTGACATCGGGCTTGTAATCTTTAAACCGTCGCATAGCTTCCCGCCCTTCCTGCATCTGCCTCGCCAGATTCTCGCGCTGCGCAGCATCTTCGCGCTCACGCTGCGTCAGGGCGTCAAATTTTCCGCTTCGACGATCAGCTTCTCTTTGCGCTTTGAGCTCGAGCTCAGCTTGAGCGCGACGTTTGGCGATTTCGGCTTTGAATTGTAGATTCTCGCGCTGAATGCGTTGTCGTTCGAGGTCTTGTGAATCAGGGGCCTTGAGGAGACCACGAGAGCGAAGCATAGAGAGCGTAGATCCTAATCCTACAGACATGACTGGTTCATCGCCTAGGCCTGTCGGCACTTCGTCGTCGTCTTCATGCTCTTCTTCGTCTTGTGTTTCGGGCTTTTCTTTCGTATCGTGCTCCTCAAAGTATGGATCGGCATTTTCCATTTTGACGTCGTTGTCTTCATCCTTGATTTGGGCTTGTTGCTCGCGTTCGGCGGCGCCTTTGGCTGCCATCTTCTCTAATCGTTCTCGCTCTTCTGCTTCCTCAGAAATGCTATTTCCAACCGTACCGACGAATTCCGTCATGTCGTCAATGACAAGACCTCCAGATTCGATCGGCTCTTCAGATTCACGGTCAGCAGCAGATTGTTCACGAATAGATTGCGCAAGCATCTCGGGAGTCTTTATGCTAGACTTTTTCTTCTTTTGTAGAGCGCGTCGTTGTTTTGTCAACAGTGCTTGTAAATCCTCATCGTCTTGTTCTATAAAATCATTCGTCAAGCTGGCGTCTGGGATTACAATGTCGCCATCAGCTTGTCGAGCCTCATCGCCATCGTCGTCTTCATCCCGACGACGGCGGCCATTTTTTGACGATGATTTTTTGGCTTTCTTTGGTTTCTTCATCTTGACTTTTTCGGCGGGAAGGTAATCTGAGCCAGTGGATACTGGTATATCATAGTCCAACGACACGCGAACTTTGCCAGGATTCGCCTCATCGATTTTCCTCAGTTTTTTCTCTTCCGCAGGAATATTGCTATTCAGTGAGATAATTTCACTGTCGAGAGTGAAGAATTTCTTGGTTGTGTTTGTGCCGAATTCCTCATCGATCGCTTCGTCATAGCGGCTGAGGACGCCGGATTTGCCTTCTTCATCTTCAAAGCCTGAGTATTTTGCTTTTCGTTTTCGGCTTTCAAGATTTTTTGCTAGTCGGGATTTTTCTTCCAATGCTTGTGAAACAAGTTCGTCCTCTGTAACAGATTTGTTAGAAAAGAAGAGTTTGACATAAAAATGAAAGGTTATGTACATACCTGCATCGTCCAAGACATTGCCATCTTTCAAAGTCAGAATAACTTCTTCCTGGCCCTCAAAATCGGTCAAATCATGGCCAACTTTGAGTCCGCGCAGGTCATTAGCCGTGTACTCTTGCACCTGCATCTCTTCTTCTTCAGCGGGCACCGCAATCTTGAATTTCTTTTTCGCTTTCTTTACCCAATTCCTCACATCGCCATCATCATCTTCATCAGCATCTCCGAGTCCTTTACCTTCAAGATATTTTAACCGCTCAATGCGCTCTTTCGATTTCTGAATGCGTTTCCGAGCAATTTCGGCGTCGGCAAGTAGGCGCTCTTGTTCATATTTTGCCTTCCAGTTCGCGACCGCTTGTTCGTCTGAATCAGGTGCTAGCTCACCGCCGGTTTGTTCTATAGCGTCTCCAGGCACGGGAATAGGCCGCAGTCCGAGCTTGATTCGTAGCTTATTGGTGTCTTCTATCGAGAGGGAGGATTCGTCGAGTGATTCGCCGGTGGCGGCAGCTCGGGGTTCTTTCGCTGGCGTTGCTGCTGTGGCTTCATCGGTGGGAATAGGTCGCAGTCCAAGCTCAATACGCTTTTTGTTAGTCTCCTCAAGAGACAGCGATACTTCGTCAGCCATGGGGGGAATGTGTGAAGTAGACAAACCAGGGACCCTGCCCGGCGAGTGTGGCAGAGAGCACAATTTGGTTGATAATACACCCACCCCTTATGCTGACATTTCACGTGACCATTTCAAAAGTTTGGGACTGACGTCATTAGAGTTCGATGGAACCCCCTGAAATGCACGCGACAGGAATGTGTTTGAGTGATTCCCGAACGGGACTAGTGCGTTCGCGTAGGATCACACTGCGGGCGCCGGGAGTATGGGACAAACGGGATTGCGAGCAGACGGCCAAGTGTGGGCGAAGAATGCTGTGCGCAGCGCTGCTAAACAAGCACTGCAAACGCAGCACTGGACGCAGGACAATCTGGCGACAGTAATGCGCACCCGGGCAGTGGCGGACAGAAGGCGGGTGGCTTGAGTCTCCGAGCTCGGACAGCCCGGGAGAAACAGAGTTGGGAGTTTGAGGTCCTGCTCGACGTCGACTTTTGGAGCCTACTGTTTACTTTTGCCATTTTCGTTCTTCTCTCCACCGCCTTCCAGTGCTTTGTCTTCCTCACTCCCCGTTCTCCCTCTTCCTGCTCGCATATGCCCTCGCTGCGGCAGTCGTCCCTTTCCTGCATCTAATATCCTCCCCTGGCCATGTCGTCGCCCTCGGCTTCGCATCCGCTGTCTGCCGATCAGTTTATGCTCCTCGAGCAGCTCGGCAGCGGCAGCTTCGGAGTCGTCTACCGCGCCATAAACAAGTCCGTCTATGCTGCATCGTTTCTGGCTTGCGCTGCTTACTGACCACTCTTCGTGCTATAGAGAAACAGGAGATATTGTGGCCATCAAACAGGTCTGTTGCTCCACTCTGATCCCTTTGCCGTCTCTGCCGATCCCTTGCTATATTTTCGCCATGCTCACACCTTTATCCTTTCTAGATCGATCTTGAATCGAGCGAAGATGATATAGCGGAGATCCAGATGGAGATCGCGTTACTCAGCGGTTGCGATAGTGACCACGTTACAAAATATTATGGTCAGTCTTTCTTACAACCCGTCTTTTTTATTTTTCGGTCACCCAAGTCTAAACAATATTTACAATCACAGGATGTTTCGTTAAAAGATATAAACTTTGGATAAGTACGCTGCCCGGTCTACCTGTGCTCTCTTGCATTTCTTACTGACTTTGGAATTCAGTAATGGAGTATTTGGCCGGCGGGTCCTGTCTGGATTTACTCAAACCTGGCCCATTCAGCGAACGTCAGATTGCCATTGTCTGCAAGGAGTTACTCGAAGGCTTGACATACTTACATAGAAACGGAAAGGTTTGCTAGCCCGCGTATTGATCTTTGAAGATTGCTCTCTAACTCTTTACTATTTATAGATTCATCGTGATATTAAAGGTATGCTGGATGGCGCTTGCATGCGTTAGAGCATGTAATTAATTTGAATTATAGCTGCCAATATTTTATTATCTTCCGATGGCGATGTCAAACTTGGTAAGTCTTTACTTTCAACTGATGTATACTCTGCTCTAACTTTACTCTTTCCAGCCGACTTTGGGGTCGCTGCTCAACTATCCAACAATAAGTCGCGACGCAATACTTTTGTTGGTACTCCATTCTGGATGGCCCCAGAAGTAATCAGACAAGAAGCATATGATTTTAAAGCTGATATATGGTCTCTTGGAATCACAGCTATTGAGCTTGCCATGGGTGCTCCGCCATTATCTGAGTATCATCCTATGAAAGTGCTTTTCTTGATTCCCAAGGCCCAACCTCCAGTTCTAGAAGGAAATTTCAGTAAAGAATTTAAAGACTTCGTGGCGCATTGCTTAATCAAAGATCATAGACGAAGGCCGTCTGGTATGTTTATACTGCCATGACAACCAATTTATGAACAGTGTTAACGTCTTTCTAGCAAAACAATTGTTGAAGCATAAATTTATTAGAAATGTTGGAAATCCTATAGAATTGCGCACACTGATAAATCGCAAAGAGGATTGGAGTATACGAAAAGTTGACCGAGCTAAACCGAAACTTTACGAAGAGACAGTGTATGAGTTATAATTTTTTGATTGTAAAGTGTGATAATAACAGTTCATTCAGAGTAACGATGGCCTCTATTGCTGATAATACCGCTGATGGGTGGTCATTTACTGTCGACGCACCTCCAAAATCTGTTCAGGTCACGGATACAGAGGTCTTGGACGATATCTCAATCGATCAGATAGCCCAACAGCATCCGTCTCTTTACCGACGAGGACGCGCTCAGACTTATGCATCATATCAGCGTGGAGCAGCAGCAGCGGCTAGTATTACCGATCAGCTGGGTAACTTCAGTATCGGATCGTCAAACTCTGATGAAGAGCGTAGGCGGACTATTAGAGCAAAAAGTCTTCATGATACTCAAAGATCAATCATCAGCTCTTCTTCATCGATGCGTCTTGATTCCGAGTATGTATTGTTTTTTATTTTATCTAGATCTTAGTAAAGACTGACAAGATATAGTCGGCAACGTACGCTCAAACCTCGCCCACATCTACGCGATGCACCGAATGCCACGAACGTTGCGATGAGCGAACTTACGAGCGTCCAACGAGGTCAACCAGGCGAGGAAAACGTCCCGCCGTCAATACCGGCTACAACCGATGATCAGAGACTTGGTCGCAAAATATTTTCAGAAGCAGTGAAGGAAGTATTAGATCAAGTAGACGATAAAATTGACGCCAGTCCAGCCGAGTTAGATGCGGTGTCTAAATTTACGAACGCATGGCGAGTCTTAGATGTGACGAGTCCTGAGGCGGAACTGTGGATCTTCAAGTCGATTTTTGCAAAATTGGAAGAAAATGAGCAATTGCGATCATTGTTTTTGAAATCTGCAGCGGCGAGGAGTATGCGCGAACAGTCGACGAGCATTAGTGAACGCAGCATCGCTAATGCTAGACAGCCATCTACTGCTTCATTAGTTCATATGTAGAGAACGAGACAACGGAGCAAAATATGCCGTCAAAACAGTCAAAGTCAGCTATTGAACAGATTTTGCATGCTAGATGGCCAGACGGATTACGAAGTCGCTAGTGGTGAGGTGGTTTAATTTTTAAATGGTTGATGCGCTGCTCATGATCTTGACTTTGAATCCTCATGCTTTGCTTTTTGTTTTCTGTTTGTTTGCTTTTTGATTTTTTGAGAACGGATAGGTCGCACATATGGAGGTGTTTTGTTTTAACGGCGCTTGGTTCATTCCGGCTTATATGATTTGATGACTTTAGCTAACAGGACATCACCCACTATATATCACGAGTGTTTGTCTTTTCATAGTCTTTGCATGATTTTGTTCTTTTCATGATGATGGTTTTACTTTTATTTTTTTGATATTTGAGAATGATGAAACTGTAACAGGTTTTAATATAAACCATGCACACATATATATTTCAAATCACTTCTTCGCAAAACTAGTGATGGACAGCATTATATTTCACTACATCTATTCAATCTGTCCGACGCCAAAACCATATAAGCCAAACATCAAGTATATATAAATCGCCACACAGAAAATTCAGCGAAAATAAAACCTCCGTGATTCTTCAATAGCGACATATCCAAGCTTATGAAATGAGTAAAATCTGCGAATGAAAAAAACTAAATAGACACAAAAAAAATACATAGAAAAGACACCCTGTAACACGCAAATATATTTACAAACGCCTCAAGTTATGTAGTTGCAAGTAAGCTCGTGGTGATGAGGATAGAGATAGTATGAACAAAAGTCAATCGTGATCGCAGATATCAAGAAGAGTAACTTTTAGTGTATAATGAAATTTGTAACGATAAATGAAAAAGACACGTCAGGCGACGCGTGTTCTATAGAAAATATTAAAAGACTGAAGAATTAGTCGGCATGCACGTATTTAAAGAAATTCTCAATGCAGTTCTCCTTATTCATATTTGGAGTCGACACAAAGCGGCCCGGTTTACATCCGCGACATTTGCTAGAAGCGGGACAGTTGAAATACGGCTGATGAACGTATCCGATATCTTTGAACCAGTGGATCTTGCTTTTGTCTAAAAACAATCCCAGGCCAATACTGTGAACTGGCGCATCTCCCCATCGTTCATAGAAAAACCCGCCTGCTTGGTCTAAGTATTCAAAGTACTTATCATAGGCGTCTGATCGGAAAAAATTCATATCGCCTATCTCGAAATTACTCCAAAAATGGCAGGTCGAGTAGCCATTTGCGATTTCGTTGTGGTCGGGTCTAGTCTTATCTTCCATCAGCCAGGCGAGTGAATTGTTGGGATGCAGGTATTCGGGATGCTTGGCGATGTACTCCATTGTTGTCGGCCAGAGGGTTTTTATGCTTTGCGGTGCGTCGTAAATGTTGATTACGTAGCCTGTATGGATAATGTCAGTGATGCATTCATAGGAAACGAGGTAACAGTAAACTCACCATATGTCTTGTCGTTATCCTCCATGTATTTAAAAACGTCGTAGTCAATGCTGCAGAAATACTGTGTGTTGGGTTCAATCCGCCAGTACCACCGCGTATCCTTCAAAGCCGGATGCTTGTAAAACATGCCAGAGTTCCATCTGCACATGCGATGATAGCTGCCCATTTGACCATACATGATATTATCTTCCAATAGGATTTTATTCGAGACTTCACAAATGTCTTTGTTGATCCACTCGGGCGTATCCCAATGATCTTTCGGAATCACTTCTATAATAAGACAACCAATGTTAGCACGCTTATCTGTATGTCTCGAATCGACATGATCAAAGTCACGAAGATACAAACCATATCTGATTTCGGCATTCGTTACAGCTCGTGTTCGGGCCTTGAAATTCGCAGTAAACGGCTCATCATTGAAAAACGTCCATGGGTAATTGAATTTCGAATTAAACGTCCGCTCGACATCACGCATTGTCCTTATCAGTCCACTCAACTCCGAATTCCGCACCAAAGACAGCAAAGTGGCGTTTGCTCGCGGACTTTCGCTCCCAGCTCGCGTTAATAATCCTTCGGGCTCGCCGACGTCCTTGAGTAATGTGCTGTAGGATAAGTCGTTGTTGACGGCAAGCTGCTCTGGTGTTGGCTGTAAGATAGGACTTTGTCGTTCTTTACTGAGCGCATTTTTGGCAGCCTGTTGCTTTGCCGCTAGACCCAGTTCCAAAGAGTCTTTCTTTGCAGACGCAGAGCGACTTGTATATACCATAGCCAGGACCAAGACAAGGCCAATGAGCGCGAAAAGCGGCGCTCGCTGCGACCTCATTTCGGTAGCAGTTGTAGCGCGGTCACCTGGAGCTTGCCGACAGAAGATTGAACAATAAAGCCTT
The DNA here is from genome assembly GCA_030568315.1 of Myxozyma sirexii. Classification (NCBI taxonomy): domain Eukaryota; kingdom Fungi; phylum Ascomycota; class Lipomycetes; order Lipomycetales; family Lipomycetaceae; genus Myxozyma; species Myxozyma sirexii. Next base: position 637,108 of record JAJLTT010000003.1, on the reverse strand, counting down.
AACTTCACTAGGCAAGAGATGAGCAGCAGAGGATACCGACTGAACGAATACCGAGTCCAGAGAAGCGGGAATGCCGGCGCAAAGAGGGAATATTCTGCCTGGTAAAAGCTGAGAATCACGAGTATTTTGAAGCCGCTCGCTGTTCAAAGAACGGGGTCTGTACCTATACTGTTTCACCCACGCGAAGATCATTCGGACTTGGGATTGAGCTGCCCGACGCGCGTCCAGCTCCAGGCAATATAGAGAATACTGATGTTGTCTCGGTGTGCTTCGCCCGTAGCTGAGACGATATCTTGCAATACTCCACCGCAATACGAAGATCTGCTGCGCTCTTTTGCATCTGCGTTAGCGGCTCAGCAGAGTTCAGACCTTGAGCAGCGCACACTGAGAGCATGAGGCGTCGTGCTGATTCAGCTTCTTGTCATTTGTCGCGTAATTCAAACCGAAACCGACCGTGACGCGTCAACATCGTATTCAAGCGACCGATACGCAATTAGTTGTACACGCAATGGAGTCTTCTCCGGCCGTGGCCGCGCGTCGTCAGGTCGCGTGCCTGGTTACGCACATCACTGGGCTTTCTCTCGTACGCTATTTCGATGTCTTGGTGTTTGGATTCAGTTGCTGATGACATATACCTCATTCTAGACTTCGAATCCACGCGCGTTCAAGAAAGTACGCGATCGAGCTATCGCGACTGCTGTGGCGGAGCATAGAGCTCCAGATGAAGACACCGTGCGCGAACGGGCGTATGGGTGCGTTCCTCGTAGTTATATTTATTGATGGTTACTGATCCGGAATTTATAAGGCTTGTTGAGAAATATAGTATTGTTGGACGCGATGATCTTGCTGATGCACTGAAAGAAAGACTTGACACCTTATTTCACGCAGATATCTCAGAGGTACAATTTACATCACCCACCGTTGTACAAGTTCTTGATCTCTAACATGCGATTAGTCTGCTATTATGGCACTATCGGTCATACTCGACCTTGCAAATTCGACTGCCTTACAAAGACCTATTCCGGAATTTATAGCAAAGCCGCCGCCAATTCAGCAGGAGCAGGAGTCGGTAGATTGGCAGGATATTCTACGTGAAGAACCGCTCGAAGGAGATCATTGGGCAGTGCCAACTTACAGTGACGATGACGACGTGTTCTCCGATGAGGAGGTAGCTGCTAGCGGGAACAATCCCGTTACAGAACTGCAGCCTGAGATCGGTGATTCCGATAATGTACTTGAAGATGGTCGTATTTTTCTTTCAACCAAGTTACTGATTTGTCGGTATAGGATGGCAGTGATTACGAGTCCATTGACTATCGCCTGACGTGAAGTTACTCATTAATCAGTCTATATACAGCGACTATTTCTGGAGCACGTATCCAAAATAATCAAACGATCCACCTGGGTCCGCAATCGTCTCGGTGGTCATTTTCCAGTACGGTCGATCAATGATCAATTTAGCAAAATGCGGTTGACGATATGAGATGTAGAGCAATTTCCCACTGGGTTTCAAGATCCGGTTTGTCTATCGATTTCATTAGTACGACTGGTAGGATCTGTATTTGCGGGCTAGCTTACCTCGTCCATGTATTTTAAGGCTGGCTCTTTGACATGGTCGGGGATCGTCCATACTGATCCGGTATAGCTCAAGAAAGCATCGAGCGTGCCCTTTGTATACTCATTAGCAGCTAATATAAACAGCATATAGAGAATAACAAGCAGATAAGACTATACTTTGTCAATTGCAACATCAAATTCGCCATCTTTAAATTCATGCATGTCTCGAACATCCATTGTATGCCATGTCATTTCCGTAGCATCTTTGTGGAGCGCAGCCATATGTGCAATGCATGTGTCTGAAAAGTCCACGTTGGCAATGTTTTTTAACCCAGAATCATACAAATCTTTTGATAATGTCTATCTTTCTCATTAGTCTTATTTGCTGAACGAAAACTAGCGGAGCTCCTTACGCTGTTGCCGCAGCCCAGCATTACTATTTTCAAGTTGCTTCCATCGTCTTTATCCCACGCAATGTGTTTTCTGAAAAACGGTTCTAAATCTTTAAATGTCTTGAACCAGTCGAATGAAGCATCTTCTTGATCTTTTTGGTATCTTGTGTCCTGGATGTTCCTCATTAGCACTGATCCCAGCCTAACTCTGCGTTGAATAAAATGCGCACCCAATACTCTTTAGTCTGCAACTGATCAACTTCCGATAAGCTCAGATCCGCCATATTCCACTCCGCTTCCAGATATTCGTTTCCTCCTGGTCCCAGTAGCAACAATTTTTACAAGTCACAGTGTGAGTTTTACACCGAAGATGCGGCTTGACTCACGGGTTTATCGATGAGGCGAGTATCAGATCCATGTTTCGAATGAACGCCATTAGGTTTGGCTTATCTGAAGCAGTGCCAAGTTCTCTGTTCTCTCTCGTACCGCGATAGACGCTCGCTGGGGTTCGTATTACAGATATCTTCATGGCAAAGACAATTCAGGAGTTCTTGTCTCTTGCTCGGGAGGCTGTGCGCAAAGGGTTGAGAGCAACCGCGGACCATCGAGTTCTTCTTGTTACAGGAAATGAGTCGGCAGGTATGTTTTCCTTCTACAACTTCTATTACGTCCTAGGACAGTTCGTGCTAACAGGTCAGATCTCGACTCATTCACTAGCTCCCTTATATCTGCCTATCTTATCGAGACGTATCCGACGGCGGCATTCAAGAAACGAACATACTCCCATATCATTCCTATCGTGAACATCCCTCGCGAAGAGGTCACACTCAGACCTGAACTGCACTATTTGCTTTCAACACTTTCAATTCCTGAATCAGACGTCATCTGCAAGGACGAATTCCTCTCGTCGCTTTCCTCGACCGAAGCTGACTCCGAGTGCGTCGATGTCATGCTTCTCGATCATAATAATTTACTTTCTGACCTCGGTGAGAAATTTGGGAAAAATGTAATTGCAATCCTTGATCATCATGCTGATGAAGGGTTGCATAAGGACGCTGATCCACGCATTATCGAGCCAGTTGGAAGTTGCACAACCTTAGTCGTCGAGTATTATAAGGATTTCTTTTCGACCGAGACTGAGGATAAAGAAAAAGCAGAGACAATTTCTGATGTCTCTGGCCTTGCATTAGCTCCAATCTTGGTAGATACCGCCAATCTTACTTCGAAAGCTATAAAGCAGGATTTTGATGCTGTGAAGCTGTTATCTGGTGCTGTTTTTAATGGAGGATTCGTCGATTTGAAAGCGGCGAACGGCGACGCAAAGAAAGATTCGGAGGCAGAAGAAGATCAGGCCGCTAAGAAAGCAAAAGCTGATCCACTGGAGTCGTACTACTCTGCATTAATGTCTGCCAAGCGCAGCATTGATGACTTCTCCTTACGAGACATCTTGCGCAAGGATTATAAGGAATGGCATGAAGATAATGGTCGTTCTGTCGGTATCAGTTCGAGTGTGCGATCACTTAAATGGACAGTTGAAAAATTTGGAACAGAGGCATTCAAAGAAGGTGTTGAGAAATGGGCGCAAGAGCGAAAACTCGATGCGTTCGTGTTTATGGATTCGTTCGTGGATGAAAAGGAAGGATATAGACGCGATCTTCTGGTTATGATATGTTCAAAGAAAGGAGATGAGTGTGTCCGAAAATTCGTCGAGGCTGCTAAAGATGAGTTTGAATTAAAGGAATTTACTGGGGATGAGAGCATTGGTGAATTGAAAATTGATGAGGATGCTGGGTTCTGGTTTTGGAAGCAGGGCAATCTGAAGGCGAGTCGTAAACAGGTTGCGCCGCTGGTTAGAGAATATATGCAGAAATGAAGTGACATGCTTGCTATTTTTTGGAGTCAAATGATTTTGGATTTTGTGAGACAGTTCTGATAGTTTATAGAATGCTTTGAGTAATAGAGAATAGAGGAATCTAGTATTTGACATATTACACCACTCAACATGGATATTAATAACTATGTACATCAAGCAGATTTTTTTTGTAAATGTAATATATGCTCCCATAAAATAAACGCCGTTCATAAAGCCAAAAATCAATAACAATATACATATTTTAATCTTCATCGCTAGATGGGGGAGGACGTTCGTCCATACGCATGTAGAGATCAACTATAAAGACATTAGAAATATATTCTCACCACTACAGAACATATACTTACTTGCACCACTAAAGGCGGCAAACGCAGCACATCCACTTAACGCAGCTGTCGGTCCACTCTTAATTGCAAGTGCACCACCCGTAAGACAGCCCGCCATAACACCGTTGTATATATCGTTCTTTGCACGAAGACCCTCGATGCAGCACTCAACGCCGCTAAATATGCCGCCAATTTTACCGAAATTTTTGGCTGAACTCCACATCTTCGTACCGAGATCCCTGGTTTGAAGCTTGAATTGCTCCTTCAGCGGTAAATCAGATAGCGGCTTACCGCCCATGCCGACAGGTACATCATAGGCCATCGCACCCATCATCAACGAAAACGCTCCTCCGAGAACGAATCCGGCGCCGCCAGCCATGACGGCCTTCATGGGACACGACTTCCAAAAGTCCTCGCCCATTTCCATTTGCCGGAGCATCACTTCTTGCTCGGTCATAGGCGGTCTCGGCATATGAGGGATGAACGGTAAAGGAGGGAACGATGGCGGCGGGACTGACGAGGAGAGCGAGGAAACGCGAGGAGCGTTTGAGACGTCCAATGACCCAGGCATTTTATCTGCCGGTAGAGCCATTGCTTATTTGTATGGCTTTATACTCGAACAGAGACTGGTACGGATAGAAAAGCTGCTATCCTGATTCTGTTTGCTTACTCGAAGTTCGCTCGACTGGATATTTTTTAAATCGCAAGCAAGCAAGCCACAGCACAGCCACAGCGGCTTAACACACGCGCCGACTAAAACCGTTCTCACCTTTCTCAAGCAGAATCCGGTCAGCCAGCACAACCAGCAATGGGACCACCGCCGGGAGGAATTCTAGTTACTAACGAGATAAAGCCACGGCGCCACGGCCCCGCAAAGGTCTCAGACAACGCGGCAGAAGACGCCAGGCCGGCCAAGAAATCACGCGTCGGGAGCGATCCCTACGATGCCCTTCGCTCTCAGCTAGATACTCTCGCAAAGCGCCCAGATAAACCAATAGTCATCCCCCGTCCTCCATCGCCATCATCGATGCTCTCTCCGCCGCCGGAAATCGTGACGAATGTGCAGGGATCGAGTGCTGGTGCTGGATCTGGCGAGTTCCATGTCTACAAGCAGGCACGGAGGCGAGAAATGGAGCGCACACAGATCTTTGAGCAGCAGCGGAAAAAAGAGCTAGAGCAGAAGGAATTTGAAGAAAAAAAGAAGCAAATGGAGGCTTTGGATCGCGAACGGACTGAGAAGAACCGGCAGAAGCGGAGGAAGAGAAGTAAGAATGGTAAAGCAAGCGAAAAGATTGAATCTACTACCGCCAGTGAGAGTAAAGCTGTTGAGGAGAAAACGGATGTTGATAAGGCACAGGTAGATACGGCGACTACTGCTCCTGTCGTTGATGGAGAGATCAATTTGACTATTGTCGATGATTTTGATTTCTAGAGTGGAGGTTGTGTTTGGTCTGGACTACGATTAGTTGGTGGCGTTTCGGCATTGTCTGATATTACTATTAAATATATAATTGTGAATACATAATCTGCTTGACTATTGCCCTATTGAATACTCTTTAAATAAAAATTCGTGGGAAAGAGTAGACATGATATGCAGATTGTCAGACTTCGTGGAATAGTTACTGTTGCAGTTCACGCCTCAACTATCGCAACACCGCGATTGAGATTTCCACTTCTTCGCCTAACTTCACCACAGAACTGGTGGAGTAAGCATTCAACTTTTCATCCAACAGGTAGCAATTACGTTTGATCGACCGTAAGCTGTCCGCCGCTGTCCGATTCAGAATAGTGCTGACTAGTTAGCCCGCGAAGTTCATTATTCGCCTGGGATCACCAATAAACAATACGTCAACACAACTTGCGAAACATATTTTCAGCTCTAGGAACCTGTTTTATAACTTTGAGTCTATTTCAATATATATATTCATAAAAAGAAATGCGACATCAGGCTCTGGTTTTATAAACACAAGCTTCTGGGAGCTTTTAGAGAGATTTCAAATCAAAGATCATCATCAAACACAAAATGTCAACCGAAATCAAACTGCCATCAAACCTCCGCTACCCAATTACAGTCGTCCAATTACTGGCTGAGGCCGGCAGTACTGTTCAAAAAAATGCTCCACTTTTTACATATCGGTATATGACGAAAGTCATGCAAACTACAGGCATTAACGAGGAAGTCGAGGTTGATGCCGAACTGATGGCCACATTTGAGGCGCCTATGGAAGGAAGTCTGGGAAATTGGTATTTGAAAGAAGGAGACAAAATTGAGAAATCAGGGTACGCAATTTACTGCAATCTTTCATCAAAAATGATAGTCTGACGTCGAGTGGTGTAGATTCGTGGCCGTGGCAATCGAAGAGCCATGTACGCATGCCGTTCAGTACGCTGGGATGTGCGCTTTATGCGGGAAAGATCTTACGCAGTAAGTAAGCCCTTGTTGCTAGTTCTTCCATTAAGCGGTGTATTGATGATTGGGAAAATTAGTCAAGATTATTCGGGGTACAACGAAGCTGCTCGCGCAGACGTTCAAATGTTCCACAAATCAAAGGGACTTGCCGTTAGCATGACCGTGAGTTTCTCGTCTACATTTGAAATATATTTCTGCGGCTAACCAAGTGCCAGGAAGCCGAACGAATCGAAAAATCTACGTCGATGGCACTTCTGACCAACGAGAAGTTGATTCTCGTCGTGGATCTCGACCAAACAGTGATCCACACCACCGTCGACCCGGTAATCGGCGAATGGAAGAAAAATCCCGCTGATCCGCATTACGAAATAGTTAAAGATGTGCATTCATTTTGCCTTCAGGATGGTAGCAATTCACAAGGATATTGGTACTATGTCAAAACGAGGCCCGGATTAGAGCAGTTTCTTGAACGGATATCAAAAAAATACGAATTACATATATATACCATGGCGACGAAATCATATGCCGCTGCCATTTCCAAAATTATTGATCCTACAGGAAAATATTTTGCCGACAGAGTCCTATCACGAGACGAAAGCGGGAATCTTGAGCAGAAAAGTCTGAAGAGACTATTTCCCGTTGATACTAGTCTTGTTACTATTATTGACGATCGAGGCGATGTCTGGAAATGGAGCGCTAATTTGATCAAAGTCATTCCGTTTGAGTTTTTTGTTGGTATTGGTGATATTAACTCTGGCTTTCTTCCAAAACAGCAAGATGTGAAAGCTACTGGCGCGACGACCTCGGGAGGAGCGATTGCGATGCCGCAAGAAGACAAACCGGTTGATAAGAGTTCGCTTTCAGGAGACCACGAAGATGAAGAGCTGCCGAATATTGAAAGCTCGCTTTTACGTGTTCATGAAGCATATTATGAAGAATATAGAAGATATATAGCACAGAAAGACAAAGAGGTTGTTAATAAACGAAAACGGAAGCGACCGGGCGATTGGAGAGAAGGACTGCCAGATATCAAAACAATCATGCCTAGGATTAAACAGAGCGTACTAGCTGGGGTGGTTATTTTGATGTCTGGAACGGTTCCGTTGGGTGCTAATTTGGATTCTGTGGACGTTGTTATTTGGGCGCGTTCGTTTGGTGCAAAGGTAGTGGACACGCTGGCATTTGATGTTACGCATCTTGTTGCCGAGAGATCAGGGACCAAGAAAGTGCATCAAGCGCTCAAGTTTAAGAATATTAAGATTGTGTCTCCGGCGTGGTTATATAAATGTCTTTCGACATGGACGCATGTTGACGAGACAGAGTACTTACTGTCAGTATCTCCGAATAGCGCATGGGCGGTCGAGTCGAGCAGTAGCAGCGATTTTGATGAGCTAGATGAGAGTTTTGATCTTGAATCTGTCGTTGACGAGACTGCCGAGGCACCTGATGGACTTAATGAGTTCGATGCGGTTGTGGGAGATGATAATGAGGTACATGCTGTTGCAGAAGAGCAGACTGAAGCCGCTGTACTGGAAAAAGATGTGCCGGTCACCGCCACAGAACCCATCACGGTTTCCAAAGCCGATGAAGGGGATGACGAGGCAGATGAAAGCGACATGTCTGAAGCTTAGAGTGGTTATGGTGTAATTTATGGATGGAACTTGAGCGAGATACTGTGACGCGGACTTATTCTTGTAACATGAACAGACCAAATAATTAATTCACAATTCAAAGCTAATAGCAGGTCGTAGCTAAATACGCATAACAATTCAATATACCATCAACTCAAACCGCAGGGCCCCACAAGACTACCGAATCGGGCAAAAGGGAAGTCAGGCGCATTAGGGCTCGTCCGATTCGGTGACGGAGCCGCCCGCTCCCCACAACTCTTTTATGACCGTCGTCATTGTTAACTTCTCCTTTAACTTGTCTGTTTTGCCAGTTGATTCGTCCATTTACACTGCTTTTGCACTGTAACTAGGAATATCTATTTTCCTTCATGGGCAGACCGAGAGTAAGTCTAGAGAGTTAATGCGTTCTCGGGCATTGCTGCTGGTCGTCGGGGGTATGCTAACTCTTCTGCTAGCTCATCATCTTAGTCCGGCACGGCGAATCCGAAGGAAACTGTATGTTTATTGACATGAAACTACCGATGCGGAATGGAAATCATACTCACATCCTCTTAACAGGCGACCGTACGATCAATCAATATGTTCCCAACCACAAGGTCCCGTTAACATCTCGTGGCCACGAACAAGCCCGCGCCGCCGGCGTACGATTAAAAAATATTCTCCAACCCGGCGAAAATGTACTCATATATACCTCACCATACAGACGCACTCGTGAGACCACGCAGGGGATAGTATCCCAGCTTGAGGGTGTAGACTACAGAGTCTATGAAGAACCGCGGCTTCGCGAGCAGGATTTTGGGAATTTCCAGTTCGATGAGAGTGAGATGGCGAAGATCTGGAAAGAACGCGCGCGATATGGACATTTCTTTTATCGGATTCCAAATGGAGAGTCAGCTGCTGATGTCTATGATCGATGTGCTGGTTTCAACGAGACGTTATTTCGGCAGTTTAATTCTGATAAATTCGCAAAAGTGCTTGTGTTGGTCACTCACGGACTTATGACGCGGGTCTTTCTTATGAAGTGGTATCGATGGACTGTTGAGAGATTTGAAAGTTTGCGAAATGTGGGATATTGTGAATTTGTGACGATGGAGCGCCAAGAGTCGGGAAAATACCTGCTGAAGAATAAAATGCTGACCTGGAGTGATCCTTTACCAACAGCTCCAGCGACTGAAACCGTAACGAACGACAATGAGTCAATAATTGCAGAGAAGCAGCAGAAGATTCGTGAAATGTACAGTCAGCTCCTTAAAGAGGAGAATCTGCTTGAGACAGACAATCAAACGGTTGAGAAATTAATCCGCAAGGACACATCGACTGTTAACGAAGGCGATTCAGATGAAGATCATGGAGAAAGCAATACGTCGTTTCCAGACATAAGCGTTTCTCAAGACGCAGAAATTGCTGCAAATAGTGCGAAGTAGTATTTGGAATTCTTTTGGTTGGTACACAATTATGCATTGTTTTGGCAGTATTATTTACCGTTTTGTCTGTTTCGATTCATATTATGGCGCTTTATATAACTCTGTTGAGTCTTTTGTTTAATATTGGTGAATCATGCTGCGTTTGAATGCAATATTTTAATATCTAGGAAGGCAATGAAAGATTTCTTTTTAGTATACGTTTACTATAATAGCAACTGAAGTAACAACAACCCGACACATCTCCTATACTCATACACGTATCTATCCATACTTTTAATCACTTTATATACTTGTTCATGAATTTCTTGTGGAAATCAGATCTCAACATATCGTTGATAAACCGGTTCTTTTCCTTCCCATCTATCCCCTTCGCTTGATTCTTAAATACCACATCTTCATCCCATCTCTTCGTCTGCTTTGCCCCGCCATTAACAAACGTATCACTGAAATTCAGTAATGGATTTCCCGCTAGTGCTTCTTCAGCCCGCTCAGCTTCCAGCGCTGCTTGCCGTTCTCGCTCCTGCCGCTCTTTCTCGGCGGCTCGCTCTCGTTTGATACGCTCTAATTCCCGCATGAGCTCAGCCGTTTCATCTTCTTCGTCATCGTCGTCGTCGTCGTCATCGTCGTTTTCGTCACTGCTCGAACTACCATCGTCACTATCACTATCTGATCCCGAACCTGATTTCTCCTCTGCACCAGCTTCGTTCTTCTGCGCTTCTTCCATTATCAAACGCCTCCGCTTCGCGCGTTTCGCTTCTTCGTTTTCCTCCTCGTCCGATTGTGTACCTCCTTCAATCAACATCTGCGGCGCCGCTGCCGCCGTCGTGGAGCTTTTCTTGCCGATTTTACTCTCATGCTCGGATTCTTTCTCCAATAGTTCCCGCTTCATCGCCTCCCGCTCCCACTGTCTTTCTTCAGAAGTAAGAGGCGTGTTGAGGTCTTCGCGATCAGCGGCACCGCCTTGACCTCGTTTTCGGTATTTGAGCTGCGTATGCGCTGGCAGCATGCGACTGTGGTAGATACGAGTCGGCGCCTGCGCGGCCTTACCGCGAGCGGGATCAAACGTGGGCCGATGCGCTGTAGTCATGTCTGTATATTATGTAGCTTCTTCACGGTACTTGCAGCAGAACAGAAGGTACTATAGCAGATACTCGATACCGAAGAGATGGCAAGTCAGAAACTAGAGATCAGGTGTTGTTCAGGGTGACGTTTTGGCTGTTTGCGGCTCTAGACGCGAGAAGTCGGTACCTGGGAAGCGCCGCAACTGCAGTCGGCTGACGGGTGAATAAAAAATTAGTGGAGATTGCAGAGATATGAATTCTTGTATGCAATATTGATACTCAGTCTTTTTGGAGCATTATGCGGGCACTTTTCAGCCTGTTCGCGGGTTATACTCAATAGCATAACTGGTTTATAATTTTGTATTTACGCCGTAACTCTATGAAACTTTGGCACGCACGTGCGCGGCAGTGGCCGAGACATCCATCGACACTTCGCAAGCTATGTTTACAGCCATCCAGACCTTTTTCTCTGCTAGGACGACAATACTCCCCATCCGTTGTCGGTCGTCTCTTTGATATCTAGTTTTCTTTTTACTGCTGCATTTGGCAGGCTGTTCTCGTTATCGATAAGAGCCCGCCATGTACGCACACCAGCAGCAGCGGCACTTCCAGAGCCCGTCTGCTCAGCTGCCATTCTCTGCCTCGCCTTCCTCGCCCACCTCCCAGCTCCAAGGCCTGCCGGCAATGCTCAGCCAGCAGCATGTATCTACAGTTCTACAGCAGCAGCAGCAGCGGCAGCATCAGGCCCATCATCTGCAAAGCCAGATGTCGAACCAGCATCACCTTCCACAGCACCACATGAACCAATCGATGCACCTCGACCTAGGTCTCGCAGACGATATAGTTGACGAAGCCGATATTGAGGAGGAAGATGCGCGCGGCCCGCACTCTGAAGAACAAATTTACGATGGCTCGCCAGTTTCATCTATGGCCTCACCGATGCAACCGCTTCAGCAGCAGCCTTCACAAGACGACTCTGATCAACCGCTGTACGTTAACGCAAAGCAATATCACCGGATTCTCAAGCGACGGCTTGCTCGTGCGAAACTTGAAGAATCGCTCAAAGTTAGTAAAGGCCGTCGTCCGTATTTGCATGAAAGTCGACATAAGCACGCGATGCGCCGTCCACGAGGCCAGGGCGGCCGTTTCCTTACTGCTGCTGAAGTCGCAGAGATGGAAGAGAAGCGGTTACGCGAAGAGGCGTGTGCTCAAGGATCTGAACATAAACCTAACATTTCTGAAATAGCTGACCAATCTTCCATTCCGTCAGACTATTTGCAAAACGATAGCCGGCATGTCAGAGAAGGAAATGTCGCGGACAGTACAGTAAATAGTGTACTGACGAACGTTGGCGATATAGACGGTTCTGATTTCAAGCTGTAGAGTGTCCTTTTTGTTTTGCTATTGTTATGCTATTTACTTTAGCCTTGCTAATTTATAATGGTTTGTTTTGTTTTACGTTGTCTTTACTTATCTTATTTTGCTAAAGGGGGAGTATGGGAACTTAATTCGTTTAGAGCGACAGATGACGAAAGCTGAAGCTGATTCTGACATCGAAAACACTCTTGAGAGAAAAAAGCAGAGATGATCTGCTTGGCTCTATTTTGGTTTTTTTGAATCTTTCTATAATACCGTTTTTTGACTTGTTTTATATCTTGTATTCTATGCGCCGTGTATGTGTGTTTTTGCATGTATGAGAATCGTTCTTGGTGTAATTGATCTGGCTTATTTGCTTTTATTGGATATCGTCTTTGTAAAGCTGGCCTTTCTTAGCGGTCTGCTTCTAGCAGCACTTTTATTTCATATCAATCTCATCACTGTGAACTTGTCCATGTACTAAATCACTCTGCAGAGGAATGATATTAAGGATGGTTTTCTCTTATGGACAATTTTTAAATACTATGACGCGTCTGGTGTACGTGGCAGAAGCAACGACAAGGTCGGACGACAATACATTAGACCGACTACACCAAACCGTTTATCACAGTCTCCGTTCGGTAGTAAATTTCTATGATAATTATGAACCTAGTATTCGGAACGGATAGTGTTAGAAGCATTGTGCCTTCTCATCGGCATTCGACTGCCCCTGCATAACTCATCAGCCTCGCTGCTTCACCAGATTCGACTGGCCATATTCTTATTCCAGCTTTCTCAGCGCCCTCCCGACGGCACCGCAATGGACGTCCCGCAGACACCGCCTCTACCGGTCGTCTTCCAGTGCGCTTCGTGTCTCTTAATTGTTGCCGATTCGCTGTCCTGGGTCCGCGCGACTCCCGAGCTGCGAACATTCACTCTCGCCGCCGCGCCAGCAGGCACAATCCAGGTATCCGAAGACCTATCGACATCCCACGAAGGCCATGATCTGGGCTCAACGTACGCGTCATTCGCTTGCTCGGGGTGTAATTCGTTGCTAGGAAGGATATACCGGACTACGCCGCGGCATCTGGATGATTTGAGAGATTACCTGACTTTCGACGCGAGCGCGTTGAAGAATTACCAGGTTGGATCTGATGACGCAGCGCGCGAGGGGCTTCCTGATGATGCCGATCTTGAGATTTTAAAGCCTGAGCCTGGCGCTCTTGCCCAGAGACTGGCTATTGTACGTCTCATATTTTTATATATTTGCTGCGTCTGGTTAAGTGCTAATTGTGCGATATTGTAGATGGAAACCGTTATCATGGCCATGCACGAAGAAATTGAGAGTCTCAAATCAGCGATGCATAATTCTTCTATAGAAGATAGAGAGATTGTGTCTGATCCTCAGCAGAATGCTAAAGCTCGCAAAAGGCGATAGCCAGACATCGGACGGTTGGGAATTTTGTATATTGTCTGTATATTAGGGATATTGTATCTTGACTACATTAGAGAAAGGCGCTTCATGTTTATTCAAATAAAAGCGAATACATAAACAATAATAATAAACAAGCAATATATAGTCAATCCGCGTCCTGTTCGTCATCCACAGCAACCGGTTTGATCGCGATAAAACTAACTCCCAAGCGAGCAACTTTTACCGCTTCAGCCAATTGCTGCGCTTCAACATCCGTCCAAGGCTTCTCTATATCATCCCATTTCTTCGTTTTGAATTCTTCGTTATATTTTATTCTTAGTGCGTTCAATCTTACCATTTCGCGGGGATCACCGGATCCCGAAAGAACAATCAGTGCAGTTGTAGGCGCCAATGATTCCCAAATTGAAGTTAATCGAGCATTTAAATTATTCAGACACTGAGAGATTTGCGCGGCTTTTTCTTCTTCTGTAGGTATTACAGTAGTGTCTGTGCCTGAATAGGCTTGAGATATCCACCCTCTAGCGAATTCCAACTCGCGCATCCGAGCCCATACGAAATCGTGCCGTCGAGCATTTTCTTTGACGCCGGCAACGACTTCGTCGTCGTTCTTACAGCATACTATAGTTCGCGCATCAGAACCGTGCCATTGTGCCGGATTGCCGTAATCGACAATAACACCGGTGCCAGTACGGGTACCGCGCTCTGCTCCAAGAGACGCGGCATGGCCAGCTTCGCTTGCTCGCGCGAGGCGGCGCAGAAGTGGTTCAGTGCTTTGCAAAGGCTTTCCATAATCGAGACCCTTTTCGAGTTTCTTCTTGACAAGTTCGATACATGTCCGCGCGTCCTCTGCTGAATCATGTCCCTTGTTTCCGGTCTGGTTCTGAATATCTTTATTAAGGAATCGTTGTGCCAGGTATTTTAGTGCAGGCTTATGCGTGCTGCCTCGTGCATGTGTGTATATTACTGCGGTGTCAATCACTGTCGGATGGCGTATTCTCAAAACCTTGAGATCGTTCTCAAGCGAGTGACCGACTAATACGTCTTCTTTCCCAATCATTTGTGTAATTTTCTCTTGAATGTCAGAGACAGTCGTCGTAACACCTTTCAACATTTCCGCAGTAATTCCCGAATATCGAGTTAGATAATCGGTAACTGGTTCATCCGGAAGTACGAGTTCGTCAAGAACTGTTTGCATGTTCCAGTCGACCAATGTCGCGCGTGCAAGAGTCGATCCGTTTGCAGTCATAACCATCTCGCAGTCAAGTCCGTAAACTCTATACTTTCCCTGAACTAGGACTTTGCTTCCTTCACTCGTCGCTTCATTGGTTTCTACCCAGTATTCTGGTAAAGGCTGCTCTTCATTCAACTTGGCAAGGGTATCGGAATGTAAAGGGTAATCACAAGCCACGAAATTGTCAGGCGTCATAAATAGCGAGTCAAGCGGTAAAATGCCTCCATTTTCAATCGAGTTATTACGCTCCATTCGTTCCATATTTTTCTTCTCTGTTTTGGATAAGGGCGCGTTCAGAAACGTTGTGCTTGGGCTATATAATTTTGTGCGGTCACCAGGCGCGCGCGTTGGCCACATATATGGGATCTTTTGGTCGCGAAAAAACGAAAGCTCGGAACGAATTGGCGGTTCAGTAGGAGCGATTCGTAAGGGGCCCTCATGTCCTTCTGGGATGCCGAAAAAATCTGGAGTTAGGCCTGGCACAAGGATAACTGCTACATGAGAGATAGCTAGTCGGTTCTGCATTATTCGTTCGTTTGTTAATGATTCAATCAAGTAAAAAGATGAGAAGTCGAGACGTACGTCGATACTTAGCCACTTTGGCGCAATTCCGTCGGCGATAATGTATAACACCAAATCACGTAAATCCTACCCGGTCAAAGAGCAAATCAGCGCCATAACTTTTTAAAGCATGCCAAAAGAGCCAAATACTAACCGCAACACTGATTGTCCCTTTGTTAGAATCCAAATTCACCGATATCGAAGGAAACAATCGACTTTTCCGCTTCTCTTTCCTCTGTTTGCGTCTCTTTGGGAACTCAAACCCGTCGCTTTCCATATTCTCTGAGCGCTTCTTAGACAAAGTACTCGCAGCTTCAACAACCGCGCTCAACGTAGAGCTCGGTTCATTGATGCGACTTACGTTGAGTCTGTTGAAGTCTTGAGACGTGCTGGCGTCGTCAGATTCTTGATCTGTGGTAGCGAAGACTGGACTCATTGCTGATGCTATTTACCTTGCAGATTACTGTGACGGCACTATTCACAGCTCTCTTCCGTTTATTCGGGTATATACGTCAAATCAAAGTCTCCTATAGCGACTTCAGTGCGTCAAATCCTGCATCTTCTGCAATATGCTTGAGATTGAAATGCAGCAAAATCTCACGTCCAAGCAGCATGCAAAACCTTCCCCCCAGCACACCTAACCCACAGACTTAAACTGCGGCATCCAAATTGTTAAGCTTCCCCAGCTGATGATCGATTTCAGCAGTATTTGGACGCTGGACCAGTAGAATGTCGCAGCGACCACCGCGTCGACCTCGCAAGCCGCGGCTAACGCACTTCCTATCACTTCCGCTTGCATTCGACCAGCGCACACACGCACTGCTAGCCTCCTCCCTTCGTGATCTTGAGCTCGATATACGCGTCAATCATCCTCATATCCCGCGGTCTGCACTTATCCCGGTAAACAATCTCCATCTGACTATCGGCGTGATGTCTCTGCTTACACCTTCTGATCTGGCGCGCGCTTGTGAAGCATTGGAATACATCCACTCCGAGAAATATGCAAAGAACCAGCTAATTGTCTCGTTGCGTGGACTCCATGTATTTGCCAACACTGATAAAACGCGTGCAGCAGTCGTTTTCTCAAAACCTGATTTCACGACGCAGAATACAATTGAAATACAGCATTTTGCTGATTCCGTAAAAAGCGAATTCGTGAAACGTGGGTTGATTGTGAATGAGAAAAGAAATAATACGCAAGCGGAAATCGATCCGGTCGTTTTACACGCGACTATATTGAAAACCGGATTTCCGTCGCCCAACACATCTCGGAGTTTTATACAGAGACCGATGATTGATGCTACCGGTATACTAAGGAAATATAAAGATACGCAGTTTTTGCCAGATACGCGGATTCCTAGACTTGAAATCTGCAAAATGGGGGCGCGGAAAGAAGAAGATGGGGGCGGTTACGAATGTGTTGCGTCAATCGATCTACCTTAACTTATCTACTTTCATTCATTAAATATCTTTATTTCTCTTGGTATTTCAATTATTACATCACAAGCAACGATACGCACGCACGCAATTCAAACGATTCAATTGTTCTCCTTATCATCCTCTCCGAATCCCCACGACGCAGTAAACTGGCGGTGGGAAGTCATGCGAGGCTGGTATCTAGATTGCTGAGCAGGCTTCTGCACAGGCTCATCTTCAGCATCCCAAGACCTCTGTTGCTGTCCGCGACTGCCCATTCCATTTCCGGCAACTTTGATGCCTTGGAATTTCGCGTTGAGATCTTCTTGCTCGGGAGCTACGACGGTCTCGCGGATGCTGTTTGCGACACTACGAGCCTGGTCCACAAGAGGCTTGGTCTGAGTCTCGGAGGGCTCATTGTCTGCCATTCCAAAGATGTTGAGCTGGGATTTAGCGCTGTTGCTGCCCATGCCATTGCCGGCGATCTTGATACCTCCTTGCTTGGTTCCCGACAATTGTTGGAATTGCTCTTCTTGCCTGCTGTCGGCAAAATCTAGGGTCGATACCAGATGTCTAGCCTGCGGCTTGCTGCTAACCTCTTCTTCATCAGCCACGCCAAAGATATTTAGCTGTGTCCTCGTGCTGTTGCTGCCCATTCCATTTCCGGCAATTTTGATGCCTCCAAATCTATCCTTTGGCGCTGGCGACTGGTCTCTGATCTCGAAGCTGTTTGACATATCTCTGCGACCATTGCCCGGAATCGGCTGTCGAACTCCAGTCTTCGAGTCGTAATCCCACGTAAGCTCGTCAGGCTGCGGGTGCATATTTGCGCGCGTCTTGGAGTACGGTCCGGGCTTGCTATCAGGAGTACCGAACTTGAAATGCGGTTCAAAGTTCTTCGCGTTAAAGTCACGCTTGGCGCGAACTTGCTCGGGAGTTTGCGCGGCGGGAGCAGGACCCTTCATTTGGCGAGGCGGCAGAGGCGCCTGGCTTTGCTCGTCAAACATATCATATGACTTTGGCGCAGTACCCATCCTCTGAGGGGAAGCGGGCGCAGCTGCGTTCTCGTCCATGAGATCTTGCAGGTTGCGCGGCTTGGGCTTGGCTGAGGTGGCGGTCGCAATAACTCCGGGACGCGGGGCCGGGAAAGATTGTTCAGGTTCAAGATCTGCTATTTCAAAATGCTTCCGGGGAGCGTAGTTTGTCTCGGTGACGGGGGCTTCGGATGAGGGTGAGGCTAGTTATAATGATTAGAATGGCGTAAAGTACAGACTTGAAGGGGAATTACCATCTGCGACCATCAATTTCATTTGCTCGGTGCCGCTGAAGATAGGCCAGATATTGCCTCTAGTGCCGATGATGTTGAGCTGCTTCAGCATAGTTCCCTGATCCCAGAAGAATCTGACGCTCTTAATCAACTCATTCTCAAATATCACCGAGTGAATCTACACACGGCACACATATTAGACTTCTCACCAGCAAATATGTTCTAAAACAACACTCACAATAGGAACAACAACAGTGTTGTCGACAACAAAGTTCTTATCAAGACCCTGTACATAAGCACCAGTACCATTCACAAACTCAATAGTAGACACAGTCTCTAGCACAATTGAATCAGCGCCAACGTGCGTCGAAACGATTTTCTCCGAACGATTCAGTTGTCTAGAAGATTGCAGCATGTGCGAAATCACAGTCTCTGCGCCATCGAACGTTTTGCATGATGTCACGTACGTGAGCTTCGCGTTGGGCGCGAGCTGCGAAATTTGTGGACTTCCTAGGAAGCGCTGGTAGAGTTGCACGCGAGCATCAGACATTGTGGATCTAGTGGGAGGTAAAAAGGGAGAACTGGAAAAGTGACTGCTGCGAAAAAGGGAACAGACAGAGATGGAGCAGGCGCCACTCGAGACCTCTTTATTGTGTTTACCAGCATTTGGAGGTAAACACCCAAACAGTGCCGCACCGTTACCACAGCAACCACAGCGTCAAAATCACGTGCTTTAAATTACGCCCATTACGGGGTTTGAACACAGGGCCGGGTAAAATTCCGGCCAATCAGACTTGGCTGGATTCGCGGTTTACCACAGGTGCTGGCTCACAGCTACGCAATTCTCATTGAAACTTCCCCACTCGCGACTTGATAGGAACTTCTTGAAGATATTCAAAGCTCAGATCGGAACTGAATAGTATAGACTGTGATTGCTTGGATATTTTTATAAATAGACGCTAGAATATATAAGAATGGTTGCCGAAAACGTTCCATTTCCGTTCAATACTAACGACAAGCCCGAGGGCTCAAAGAGTACATATACACATTTTTTGAGAAGATTAACGTTTCTAAAATACTTGCGATTACTGACGTCTGGTTGATTTTATTTATATAGCTTTTCCTCGCTGGAAAAAAGTCTCGTTCGACGAGATTGATTACAATGATCCAGTTGCCCTCAAGGAAGCTCAGATGAGCGAAGTTCAGCATCAATGGGTTAAGCTTTATGCTTTGCGGACAGTACGGAAGGCACTTATGATGTGCTATGAAACACGAGGTGTCAACAATATTGAAGACTGCAGAGAACTTGCTTGTACGTGAGCTTTTGATATTTCGTATGTGACGAAGTGCTAATGGTCCCGGATTAAATAGTGCGATACATGGAGATGCTGCCATCACATAGACTTCATGGATACACTGCTTTGCAGCGAAATGACCCTTCGAAATAAATGATGGACTTTATTTGGTGATTGAGGGAGGTGGAGTATGGCATTTATGATAGGACAATATAATTGAACAAAAAATTTCAAAAGAAAGAAACGACGCAGGCCAAACCGATTCATAAAGAGTGGAAGGCTTTCTTGTTATCAGAAATTAAGAGATCTATTGATACGAAAGATATATGAACGAAAGTACTCATCGCTGAGTCGGCTTATTAGGACATCAATATTCCTATAAGTGGTGTATGAACGCATCTTATTCTCTATATTTACCGTATTAGTATTTGTTATCTTTTATTTTCATATCTATAGCTTCTTGACGTGTGTGTTATTTTGTTGAGAGCGTTGTAGCAATAGCTTCTGGTATTTCTGGGTTTATGTGCTCTTTGGGTTAATATGGCAATATATACCAATTGTAGATTTTATACGGATAAATGAAGAATGAGTAGAGAATATCTTTTTCTGAAATTCTTTAATATCAAGAAGAATACAGATATAAAATTGGCATAAGCAGACCACAAGCAGTGTAATGAACATGATTAAATGTCAAGATGGAGACAACGTCACCAGAACCGCGAAAGTCAGCCATTGAAAGCTCCCAACCACCACATTTTCAACAATAGGTTTTTGTTCATATTCACCAGCATCCAAAGCGTCAATTGAGAAGGAGCTCATTTGTCATATCTTATATCAAAAAAAACGATGGCACCGGAATTTGTACGCGAGAAACACATAGCATATATTCAATCATTAGACAAAGTACGTTTGATTACCGGGATCTGCCAT
Organism: Myxozyma sirexii; assembly: GCA_030568315.1. Taxonomy (NCBI): domain Eukaryota; kingdom Fungi; phylum Ascomycota; class Lipomycetes; order Lipomycetales; family Lipomycetaceae; genus Myxozyma; species Myxozyma sirexii. The sequence goes on along the minus strand of JAJLTT010000003.1, from coordinate 616,943 downwards.
ATCATACTAACATCTCGCAGAAGCAAGATGAGCTGGAATACTGGCTCTCAGAGCACTTAAGAATGAGTATGTCTTTGAAACTGTTGATGGATTTTACTGTTGGTTGCTAATTGAGCGGTTTTAGATGGTGTTTACTGGGGACTGACAGCGCTGGATTTAATGGGTGCGCGGGAAGCACTTCCCCGCGACGAGATGATCGCATATGTTAAAAGCTGTCAACATCCGAATGGTCTGTTTGTTTGTTTGCGGATTATATTTCAGTGAAGGTATGTTAACGAGAAAACATATAGGTGGATTTGGCGCAAACCCGGGCCACGACGCACATATCTTATACACCTTATCCGCGATCCAGATTCTCTTCATCCAAGACGCAATACATGAAGTCGATGCCGATTTAGTTGCTTCGTACGTAAGTTCGCTACAGAATCGGCAGACCGGAGCCGTGAAGGGCGACTTGAACGGCGACGATGAGGATACTCGGTTCGTTTACATTGCATTTCAAACTCTTGCTCTTCTCGACAGACTTGCGGAAATAGATGTCGATTTAGCGGTTTCCTATATTGATGCGTGTAAGAATTATGATGGCGGATACGGGATGGCGCCCGGGGCGGAAAGCCATGCGGGCCAGATCTTTGTGTGTGTGGCAGCGCTGGCGATTGCCGACAGACTTGAGCTGGTTGATAGAGATTTGCTCTGCTGGTGGCTGTGTGAGCGACAGGTTGCATCAGGGGGACTCAATGGACGGCCAGAGAAACTACCGGACGTATGTTATAGCTGGTGGGTGTTATCCGCACTTGCTATATTGGGCAGATTAGACTGGATCGACCGTGACCGGCTACGCGAGTTCATTCTCGATGCGCAAGATGATGAATTTGGCGGGATTGCGGATCGCAAGGGAGACGCGGTCGATGTATTTCATACGCTGTTTGGGATAGCCGGATTGAGTCTGCTGGGATTCGAAGGGCTTGAAGCTGTAGATCCGGTGTATTGTTTGCCGGCACGAGTTACCAAGGAGTTGCAGTTTAGACGAAGGTAGAGGCTATAATACGACCAGAAAGCTACGTCATAAATGGGCAGGTAGACGCAGTCTGATGAGTCGCTCGACTGCTGAAGTTGATCGTAGGTGACAATCCGCGCAGCCCACCAAAACAGAAGGAGGTAAACAGAGCCGATCAGCCGACTCGCGGTGCCAGCCACCTCTGACTCAATCAGCGCGCGTGCGACAAAGAGCAGCGACTGCCAGCCACAAAGCCAGAATATGTCGGGCTAATAAGGAGAATTAGAGATAGAGAGGCAGAGCCGCCGAACGGAGGTGAGGACTGGAGAGGACCGGAGAGGGCGGAGGTTGCTGTTCGAACAATGACTCAGGTCTACTACGGGACTCTGTCTGGTTATAACACGACCACCTGCTTGATCTTCTCACTGCAATGAGCCATAACAGTCCAATTACTACAATAACGTCTGCGTTGACAGGCCACATTTCCAATGAGTCGCCGCTGGGTGGCGTGCAAGCGCAAGCAGCCGGGTTTTGTACTGTTGGGAGTTGAAGTGGCAAGTGCGCGCGTGTGCGCTGAGCTGTTAATAGCACAGGCACAAGCCAGACTACGAGTAGGCGAGTAGATCAAGATAGTATAATGATGTGTATAGTATTATATCCAGCCACCGTCAATCTGGCCGGTTCCCAGTAAAAGCCCCAATTACCAAACCGCTGAAGTAAAATCAAGAGTAACAAACCAAAACCGACCCAGCCGTTGTGTCCAGTCCCGAGGGACAATTATCATGGCTCGCGAGAGCCGAGCGTAGTAGCAGCAAAACAAACAATGTCAAGAACAAGAAAGCAAATCCCAACCGAGCAGAAGCGCTCAAGAGTATACAGAGGGGCGCTCGAGAGTGGATGCAGAGAGCGGTCTGTACGGATGCAAGACGTATAGTAGAAACGCGAGACGCGTTCAGAAGGCGCGCGAGCCGACGCTACTCCGCGGCGGCAGAGTCGAGATATGGCTGAGGCGGGTGGCCTTGGGCGGCGAGGAGGAGGAGACGATGAGCTCGCCGTCCTCGATGCCGGAGTGGTTCGGCAGGAGGTGGTACTGCTCCTCGTACGCGCGGTGCACGGCCTTGAGGTCCGAGTCCGGCTCGGTGACGCGCTCGAAGACGCAGTGGTCGCCGACGCATCCGCACTTGAGCCGGTGCGAGGCGTCGGTGGTGTTGTCCTGCATGATCAGGGTCGGGTGCTGGACGGGCACAGACGCGCGCTTGGGGGCGCTGCGCGGCGGGATGTAGTTGTTGGAGAGAAAGTCCGACAGACGCGAGGAGTCCATGGCGAAATAGAAGTAACGAGAGCGGTGCTGGAAGAGAGCAGAAGCAGAGAAGCAGCGAGCAGACGTGTGAAAGCGGGCGCGGGCGGTGATTTATACAAGGCCGGCTCGCGCTGCCTCTGCGGCGGTACCCGCACCGCCACTGGGGGCTGTGAGGCTGCGGCTTCGCCACGCCTCGCTGGTTCAGCGCTGCCGGCGTCGCCAAAAACACGTCGTGGACCGTCGCCAGCCCAGCCACTTTCGCGGTGCTGCAGCAGCAGGGTCGTGATGCTGTTTATTAGCTATCTGAATATTGAGCTACTGCGGCCATACTGCTGCGCTCCGCAGTGCACGCGTGCAGCGCTCTGTGCTGCCATCCCGGATGGCTATGAGGTCATCTCTGCGCGCGCTCGTGCTTCCTCGAAGATTCGTGAACAAGAACCCTAAACGTCGCCCTCATTCGAGTCATTTTAGAGTGGGGCGTTTTCTGGCGCGGTGCTCGTCCGCCGGCCGCAGCATCGTGACCTGCGCAGCCCGCCCACATCACTTGATCCCGCTGCCCGCGCGCCTTGCCAGCGTGCCTGGCTGCTTCCGTGCCTGTCTGCGCCCGCCGCGTTTGCCCTTGCTTGTTCTCCTTCTTTCCGCGGATCGGCATGCGCCGCTCACCTAATCACAACTCACGAACGGCTCGCGCTCTGCAAACCTTATCCCGAAAAACCCTGCGCTTTTTTGGCACTTTTGTTACTGCTTTGAGACGCGTCCGAACAGGTCGCAATGCAGGGCGTTGATCTGTTTTTTTATTCGAAAAAGCGCTCTGGCAGCTGTAGACTGCTGCAAAGACAAGGCAATTGTGTCGTACAAGTGTAGTACAGGCAGAGATCAGGGCGTGTACTACGCTGCTTCCCCACACTCCGGCCAACGCTGTCGCCAGCGTGAAGACGTGTCTATGTGCGTCGGTGCTGCTTCGGCGGACTCGCAAATCCAAAGAAAAAAAACTGCACACAAAAAACTATAAAAAGGCGAATATGGGTACTTTTCTCTGGCCTAACCAGATCTGGCGCCAGTCCTACTCCAAATATAAACCCTCTTCACACACACGTGAACCATCGCTAACGACTCACAACCGCGCAGAAAAACAAAAAGAAAAAGTAAGAAAAATCACCTCCAGCTAACGCGCTTCGTGATCGAATTGGCCTGCTATGATCTGCGTTCGCCTATTTTATTCGTTGTCGTCCTTAGCTCGGTTTCTCGAGTCGTGGGTTTGTGAGTAGAATGATCTTTTATCGTCTGCGCCTTGCCTGTCCTTCGTCTCAGTTGACGAAGAATGTTCGAATTGATCCCTGTGCTGAAGGTGCTCATAACTTGTCGGGCCGTCTCGGTTACTTGCTCAATTTTTACCGAATCATGTCTTCTGCTCTTCATTAGTATCTGGTTTGTATGACTACGTTATTGTGCTTGTGGTTTATCATGTTCTCCAGCTCGTCTTTGCGTAAATTGTGTCATTATTTCGTAAACTTTCGAACAGGTTCCATGCTTCTGCACTATTTGAGATATTTTAACTTGGTAAATCCATGACTATTCATTCAATCTGGCAACCAAACTGTATCACTTCTTTAGCTTGCTTTCGCAATATCTGTCGCAATAGCTATCCGGTTTCGTAGATCATTGCGCCCATTGATCTCAGATCAACTCGCGTAGACTATATCTCATGGCCCACCCTGATGCAGTGTCAAAGAATTGCCGTACGTCAACACTCAAGAAGTCAACAGCGCTAAATAGCATTCCATTCCTCATTCAGAACTATAATCAATATTCCGCTGCTACTCAGACCGGTAGATTCTTCATACTGTCATCCAGCATAACCGCATATCCTCATAGATCTCTAAACTCCCACGCCGCATGCTCTGCAGAACTCAACGAAGGGCCTTGTTCCCTCGGATCTTTGTTATCCTCAACAGTTTGATTGGATAAGGCCTTTCAATACTCTATTCTTATCCTATTCTCCTCAATAGTACAACCCGATCTTTTCTCTTCAGGCTACTTCATTTATGTGTCGGATTTGGTCTCTGAAGCTTCTGGCTCGCCGCTTCTAATCTCTTTCCTGTCCCACTCCTCAATCCGATCTCTTCGCAACTCCCAAGCGGGCATCTCTCAACGCACCCTGACTAGTTCTTGGGGCGAGAGAACATAGAGCATGTCATTGCTTGCTCTCTTGCCGTTTGTTTCGTCATATTCAGGCGACGCAGACAGCGCTGCTTATCTCAAACTATCCACACTCTTCATCGTCGCCTTCACGATCTTCTTTGCTGTAGCTATTTCGATCCTAATCATGGTTTTGATATTCAGAGCTGGCTACACTAGTGGTTTCGGGATGCCGGACTTTACCAGTATCTGGAATTCTCCTATGTGGAGTCCTGGCACACGTCTAGGTCATGACGATGGCGAAGATATTGACTCAACGACAAATGCAGTCGGTAGTGGAAAGTCGACGTTATTCACAGGTGGATTAATAAATTTTGGAAACACATGTTTTATGAACTCCGTTATTCAAGTGAGTATCGCGCGCTTTCATCATCGTTGTACATGTCCTAACATTATTTTCCAGTCTCTTGCCTCATTACAATGCGTCACCGATACCGCAAAGCTTCCCGTCTCCGACGACCTACGCGTAACCGGCGCGTTGTCAACTCTCATATCAGACATCAATACTCGCCTACCGCAAAAACATACCCATACGCCCAAAGCTCTGCTGAGTACACTGACTTCCACGCGTTTCACTGCTGACGCAGACCAGCAAGATGCTCATGAGTTTCTACTCGCGCTAGTCGACGCGATTCGAACTGAGCAAAATGAGGAATTAAATAGGCAGAATAAAGCAAAGATTTCGATTGATGCGTCTACTCGAGCAATTATGGACCAGAGCGAGAAGTTGGAAGACGCAGCGAGCAAAGAATGCAGTCAAGATATACCGGCTATTTTTCTTCCCTTTGATGGGCTGCTGTGTACACGGGTACTCTGCACTCGCTGCAACGAAATGCAGTCTCTTCGGCACCAAGTTTTCTCGTCTCTCGAACTAGCACTTCCTGCATGTACAAAGTCTTCTAGCAGTTCTAACTTGTTCGCCTTGAAAACGGCTGATACGGCGACACTGGAGTCGATGCTGGAAGCCTATACCGAGCCAGAAATTTTGAATCAAGTTAATTGTCAGCGATGCTCTTTAATCGACGCGCACGCTCATATCTGTCGATTGATTGCAAATGCAACATCTACAATCTCGTCATCAGAAGTGAACTCTTCAGAAGCTGAGTCAGCGAAGGTATCGACTGCGCACGAATTATTACCGATTCTGGCTGCTCGTCGGGATGCGATTGCCGAAGTATTATCGAGTCCGACGATCCTTGACTCTGAGTTTGAAGCACTCAGACCACCGCGCCTATTTGCGTCGACAAAGACAAGACAAGTCACGCTGTCGCGGGCGCCCGATGCACTTGCGCTACACATCAATCGTTCAGAATACGATTTGCGAAACGGCATGGCTCGGAAACGGAATACCACAGTCGTCTTCTCTGAACGGGTGCCAGTCGGTCGGTTTTTTTCTGCGTTTTCAGCTACGGCTCCTGATAATCGATTGAAGGATACTGGCGGAAGCAATGGCGAGATATGGTATCGACTGATGAGTACAGTTGTACATTTCGGAAGCCATTCGTATGGACATTATATCTCATATCGGCGCATTGAGGAAAAGAAATGGATCCGCGTATCTGATCGCGACGTGCGCGATGCCTCACTTGCGGAAGTTCTTTCGCAGGGAATGGCTGTTTTGTTATTTTACCAGCGTGAGGATAGTACTCCCGCCGAAGTCAAGCCGGATGAGAAATATCTGCTTGCATTGAAAGAGAAGCGTGATTTGGAACAACTCGTCAAGTCAGAAACCGACATCCCACTATTCGACGTTCACGAAAACGATTCCTCAGACGGCGGTCTCGACGTTCCGTCATCCTCATCTTCAAGTGCTACCGATACAACCGGAAGTCTACCTCTGTCGCCACCAGTCTTGAGCGCCTCGCCTTCGCATTCAAGTGTTTCATCATCGCGAAGGAAACGACGGCATCGAAGGAAAAGTTCGTCGGCTACTATAACGAAAGTGAATCGTTCTCCTGAACTTACGCAGAGACTTTCTGACGTTCCGCCAGTTTACGTCAATTAATTAGCATTCTCATTTTTCATAACTGTTTTATTATTTTTCAATCTCTCTGGATGCATGTAATAAGTTCGCGTTGGTTGCATTATGGGGGTAGGGGGTATGGAGTACTTGCCATTGTATTTTATATTATTTGTTGATGTTTCAATATTTTATTTATGGATTATTATCTTTTGGGGTCTGTTTTGTGACTGGTGTTTGCAAGAAAACAAATATCTACTTAATGATTATAATTCTTTTTAACAAAGGCAAGTTACTGACAATAAAATAACTAGTATTATGCTACTTATACATACATATCTACCCACAAAGCTCAGTTACTAATGAACTTATTGGTAATCTTGGAAATAATATGCAACGCCACAACACTGAGAATAAAGCCAATACTAAGCACCATAACCACCATAGGATCGACAATAAGACCGGCGGCTTCGTCGGTATATAACTTGAGCATTGTCGAAGAGGAACCGCCCGCGCCTGCGGCCCGGGTTGAACTTGGGCGTTGGCTGGCGACGTTCTGTTGGTGCTGTTGAGTTGCGCGACGGCTTTGATTGCAGTATGTTAGTATTCGATTTCTTTCGTGAGCGAGAGGATAGTAAAATGAAATTGAAGGATAAACGAGATCGACGACGGTCGCATGTTCTGTCGACTCCACTCCTCCCATCTCTGCAATGCAACTCCGCAGCAAATAAAGACTCACCGAACAGCACTCCGTGCTCCTCCGGGCGCAGCAGGTGCAGATGGCGTGGACTAAACATGAACCCATCAACATCAATTCTCCACTCTCGACAACCCCCCTCGGACTTTCCCTCAACCACTCCATATCAAAGACACATACCATTGTATATACAAGATTCAATTACTCGCTTCTCTTTTCAAATTCAATGAAATTGGTTTCTCGCAGATGATGTGCTTCTGCGTGAAGGTCCTGCGGATTCGGGTTATTGATTGTGGATTCTGGACTCTTGTGCTTGCTGAGCTTGAGGACAACGCACCTGCTAGTACAAACCCCTAGCATTGATGTAAGCTTATTTAGATAAATTACATTTGCAGCTACATTGTTTGTAATATCTGGATTCTATTCTTTTCTTGATTAATTCGTTTAGAGAGCTGGAATGCATCTACCAGAAACAACTACGTGATCAAAGGTTGACATCGGACAATGACGACTATATTATTGTATACAATTACAAAACCCACATTTTGTATCCCTCTCGCTTATTTCTTTCTCACAATTGAGAAAAGAAAAGCCGATTTTTAGTTTAAACAAAAGACACCAAATGTGAAAGCATGGTAGTTTCCGCTTATTTTGACCTTTTTACATTCATGCACCATCGTACGCCACTTAACTCAACGATCCGTCTAGTAGAAACTACATCATAATACGTTAACATCAGACTTCGCCGCAAACTCAATCATTAAGGTGAAAAAACTTACGTGGAGGGTCGCGAAATAGCAAAGATCTTCTTCGACTTGACGATACGGTGAGGAAGGGGGAACTTAAGGTTGGGGACGAGGAGCTGCTTGATGTACTGACGCTTGACATCCTCAGTCTTCTCGAGCTCGACGACCTTGAGGATGTGAATGCTGCGGAACCGAGCACGATGTCTAGCAGCCATGTCCTGGTAAAGAGCCTCGACAGCGGCAGTGCGCGACATGTCACGGTACTCCTTGTACATGTTGTGGGTGCCGGAGCGCGAGTCGTATCTGATCCAAATACCAAAGTTCTTGACCTTGTTGGGGTGCTTCTCCGAGATTGCCTTGACGCTGACAATCTCACCAGTCGACTTCTTGACCTTTCGGAGCTGCTTCATGAAGTACCAGTATCTCGACTTGGCAACGACAGTATTGGGAGCAAAAATCGAGAGACGGTAGAGCTTGGGGGTGGGGTCGGTGTCGGTAGGCAAGTGACGGCCAATGACCTATTAATGTTCAGTCAGTCTTTTGTTCATCTTTGTTACCGCACTATTTCGAGTATAGCAAGAGCAGAGTCGCAGTCGACATTCAACCAGCAAAGATGCCCGTTCTTCGTCAGGTTCTTTATATTCTCGCTCCGACCAAACTTCAAAGCGCATATTCAACATTCTCATTCAGATAAACCGTACCTCGTATTCAGTAAGACGACCCACTAGAAATATCATGTTAGCATTCATGATTTCAATTTCAAATCCACAGCCTCTATAGCCGCTCGCCTGAGTCCAAGCAGACAAACTCAGACAGAACAAACAGCCAGCAATTCACACATTCAACACGTACTTTTAATAATGATCCTTGATGCCGAAAAAGGGGAGTTGTCGGTGGTTGTCGTGGAGATGGATGGGGAAGGCAAGAACAATTCGACACCTTCAAACCTCGCGAGCGGTTTGCTGGGCGCTGGCCTGGGAAACACACGCTGAACTTACTCGGCCGCAAGCACTGTGACTGCGTTTTGTAACCCTATTTACAGCCCTACATTAAAGTTCTACTGAGCCGCACGTTAACCTAAATCGGTTTATTGCATATAAGATTCTACTTTTAATTTAGCAGATGTACGCATTGCATTATGTTACTATGTTACGCATATTGGTATTCCCGCTACATCTCCAAGTTAATTAGCACGAACCGGAACTGCCGGGGCAATGAGCTTATTCCTTAACTCTTCTTTCTTCATCGCCACGACTTCCAATAGATCAGGATACCATCTCTCGGCAACATCTTTATGGGACTTGACTCTGTTGAGTAATGTCGCTTCGCCTATATGATCAAACATATCATGCTTAAATGTCATTTCAATGTTATCCTTGTTTTGCCGCAACTCATTTTTGAGTTTCAGGACGCTCTCTGGTAAATCCATTTCGCCAAATTTGGCATCGTAAGAGACTCCTTGGAAGAACGGAACTGAATAACGCGGTCCGGAGCCGGCAGGGGGGGAAACGACCTGTGTTGATAATTCGCGATTAATCTCCACTCGCGACTGTAAAGAGGCAACGGACTTACCTGATGAGTTGTGCTAACGCAAACTCCACGAGTTAGTGCCTCGAGGCCTTGTCCGATCACAACAACTTTGAACACATTAGTGAAATCCTTTCTGATTTGGAACCGTAAGTGACTCACCCAGCGTTCCATCAATAGGCGGACAATCTATCCATTCTCCTTCTGAATTTTGAGCCTGCAAACCCATATGGTCCGAGGCCTGCAGCAAGTACGACGTAAGCATAGAATCCTTGTGGGGTCCGACTATATGAATGTTGGCTCAGTACGATTCTCGAATGATGCAATGATCTTTAAATACCTCCTTGACCTGTACCGGAGCCACTGAGCTCTCCTAGGTCAGGATATTTGACGATTTTGAGCTTATGTTGTTGATCTGGATCAAAGTACTTATCGAAAGCCGTGGACTCAAGACCAAGTGATTCAGCGACCAATCTAGTAAAATCACCCGAACTTCCTAGCTGCGTTAATAGAGAACTTAATAGAGATAATACAATATGCATACACTTTCTCCATTCGCTCGATATATTCTGTATATGTGCTTCTGAAACCAGGCAACACATCCTCGCTCGGCCATAGATTCGGTCCTCTCAGCCACCTATACCGCGGTTCATCGTCGGCCGGCGCCGGAAGTTCAGTTGCTAAATCAATTTGTTCGCGCCAGTCGATTTCATCCTTTGTGATTTCGTTGGCAAGTTTGCTGTATCCCAGGAAATGCGGGGAGTTCTTCATCTCAATCTTCAGTTTTTCTTCCTCGGGAATGTCGAAGAGAGCTTTTCCCTGATTGATAACTTGCTGTATTAAATTATCTGATACCCCGTAGTTTTTGATATAGAGAAAACCGACTTCGAGTAGTGCGTGTCGAAGCTGAGCGAGTAGTTCTGGCTTTGTATTTGGATTCTCAGCTAAAGAGAGATCCAAGATCGGGATTTCACTGAACGCAGCCATATCCACCTTCCAATTATCGGTCTATAATATAAAGGAAAAATTTCTTTATGCGATTGATAACTAAACTTGGATGGTGAATAGATACCCAGTGAGTTAACACTCCAGAAAGGATTACAATGGCGCCATCTCACGCGATCCGAGATATGTCTCGTATTCGGTTCCACATGCTGGTCCCGACTCTCGGTAGGACCACGCAGATGCTTCATCGCAGCGAAGATCCAGAGCAACAAAGACACTTTTAGGTAATTGCTTCTTCATTAATATACGCTATTATACCCACATTCTGCGAATCATTCTCAGTTAAGATGCTAAACTGCTATGCCCGCCGTCTTAGCTAATTTGGAGTGAGATATCCAGCCCTATAAGTGGCCCTACAAGGTGTAGACCATACCAGTTTAGGAAGCATCTACTGCCAAACCCGGACAGACTTGGCTCCCAACCTCCGTGTTAACAGTCTCTAGTTTTGCCGGCAGCCTTCCGTGTCTTGTTCTTTTTCGCCTCGCATTAAAGACTTATCGATATAGAGGTTAGTAACGGGCTTCTTTTGTCAAGATACTACAGGTTGTGTCAGTGGTCAAAAGAGTTTATTGCAGACGCTTAGACAAGAGTATCATATCCGACTGTGTCGAAGACCAACAAAGCCATCGAGCCAGGTTCGTGACTTTCCTCTTTTATACTGCAAATTGGCAATACGATGTGTTCAATCATGTTCACTTACATGCCTGGTTATTATTAATTTAGCCCCGACTATATAACCGCTATTGCGTCGTTTCTATCAAATTTTGGTAAACTGTCAGAAACGGTACATTTACATAACGATCCTCAGTAACATATCTGGCTCTACTTCCCCGCGAGTTTTCGTTCAGACCGACATCTGCGTGTAATCGAATTCAACAGTTGTACTTGCTGAGCAACCCCTCAATCGTGTGAATCCGACTATATTCTACTCGTCGATATAAATCAACGCATTGCTTTCTATACTTTGAACAAATCAGATCTCTTTTTTTTCAAACTTTTTTCAATAGCATATGATATAAGACTCAGCACGCAACCCGCTATTCGACAATAAGCCAGATAATTTCTCGGCTGTAAGAGTAGCAGCTTGAAGTACAGAGACGATGTCAGCGTCCATTACACCTATACAGGTGACAAAGAGTAAACACAGAGCACGAGCGTTGTCAAACGATTCTGAAAACAGCAGTAGAATATCACAGGATGTACGTATTTTACTATCTCGAAACCCATGGGCTGCTACTAACTTGGATTAGGACAATGTGTACGATTATCTTGCGAAGATCATATTGATTGGTCCATCTGGATGTGGGAAGTCGAGTATTTTGCATAGATTTGTTGAAGGACATTGTATGGGTTGTATCTTTTCTTTTTTGCCTGTGAATCTATATTGACTTATCGGCAATATAGGGAAAGTATTAACGTCGTCTACGATCGGCGTGGAATTTGCATCAAAGGTTATCAAAGTTGGAACAGGAACCCGAAGGAAAAGAATAAAGCTACAGGTGCGCAATTTGTTCCATTATATAAAACCGGAAATAATTGTTCTAACAGTTCTGAGCGCTAGCTGTGGGATACTGCTGGACAAGAGCGATTTAGAGCCGTAACTCGATCATATTATCGTGGCACAGCAGGAGCACTACTGATTTACGACGCAACGAATGCTGCTACATTTCAGATGCTTCCGCATTTCCTGTCAGACCTGCGCAATTTAGCAAATCCAACAGTTTCACTGCTCTTAGTTGCTAACAAAACTGATAAATTATCTCTAGCGAACGCAGCTGATATAGTTCCCGAAGCCGACGTTGTTGAATTCGCAAGGGAAAACGGATCAATTCCAATCACGCATACATCCGCATTAAGCGGGCAAAATATTGACGAGGCATTCACAAGATTGGCTAATATGATTCTCACAAAGATCGAGCTTGGAGAAATTGATCCGGATGATGTCGGTGCCGGTGTGCAATACGGAGATATTCCGACTTGGGGTGCAGATGGCAGTACTCGTCGACCAGGTGGCAGAGGCGGTACTAGAGGACGAGGGGTTGTAAGTTTAGTTGGAGGTAAAGGCAGTAATGCGTTAGGCATGCGCAGAGGTACATGCTGTTAGAAATTCTTGTTTTTTGCGCTTTCTTTTGTATTCTTGGTGCAGGTGTTTTATGCTTTTATTTGGAAATAGCTGTTTTATTACTATTGTACTTTTGTTGTGTCTGGGATCGAGGATGGAATTTTGACTGTTTACTATTGAGAATTTGCATGCTTTAAAGCGTGAGTTGTTTTCAGTTTTGGTGCATTTGAATAGTTTAGCATTTTACCGTTTATAATTGAATCTGAGCATTATTCGTACCATCATTTTTACACCAATGCTCTGTCGATCTATACAAATTATAACCTAAATTTCAATCCGAGAACGCATTATACAAAGTAGCTCTGCATTCCATCCCAAAAAAAAATATACACCGCTCTATATATCACCAGTCTATATATACCAGACCAAAACCTGATCGCACTCGAAGTCTTACGCTGCATCATGAGATTGAACGCTGTGCGTGCTCATATACTCTTCAGGCTCGTCATCCTCCGAGTCAGAATTCTCCGGAAACTCGTCTAAGCGAGCAAGTGCATTATCGACCTCTTTGGTCCAGTTTGTAGAAAGCACGACGGAGAACTCCAAAGTACCTGCAATATACAACGCAAGGCACTGGCCTATCCATAACCCGGGTAATCCTCGTCCGCGAAAGGCAAGTGTGATACCCAGCGGTAGAGCAAGGACGTAGTACGCGGCGGAATTGATGAACGCACCAATATGTTGACGGCCCATGCCCCTGAGACTGCCGGAGCAAGACGCGTTGATACCGTCCGCGATCTGGAATAAGGCAACATAGGGCACGACGGCCGCCGTAGCTTCAATCACGTTAATGTCATCGCTGAATAATTTGCCATAATAGTTTCTAGCGACAAGCATGATAAGCATAACAAAGAAACCGATCGAGGCTGCTAACAGTGCGCCAGAGTATGCCGCACGACGCGCAGCGCGTGAGCGCTTTTCACCCAATAAATTGCCGACACGAGTAGAAACCGCGACACCTATTCCAAATGGAATAGTAAACGTAACTTGGTCAGAGGTCATGACGCAGCTCTGGGCGGCTAGCGCGGTATCACCAAGACGACCGGCTACCAGCGCGACAATTTCAAATGCCCACCATTCAGTGCCAACCATAATAACTCCTAACAAGCTGAGCTTGTAAAAAATTCCCAGGTTTGTGAATGCCCGCATAGAGAATCCACCCCAGGCATTCTTTGCTCGAGAGAATTTTGCGTAAAATGCTAAACCCCAGAAGGATAACCAGTAAGTGAATCCAGTAGCGAGGGCGGCTCCGTTCAAACCGAATCCAAGCGGGTGAATGAAGAGGTAGTTCAGTAATGCGTTCAAAGGCGAGGTGATTAGTAAAACATATGTGCTGGCTTGCATGATACCCTGGACTTGCATGTACTTCTTGAGCGCCTCAAAGTAAATAAATCCAAGACCACCAGGGATCAGGCATTGTAGAAATTCTGCACTTGCTTTTGATAACTCGGGGGTTTGGCCGAGGAGCAACAAGATAGGCTCTGCAAATATCCAGAGACCAATAATGGGAATGTATAAAGTGCCGAAAACAAAAAAGCCCCGCTGGAGTAGAATACCTAGCCTATTCGAAAAAAATTAAAAGTCTATCATAGGAAATACGAGTTTGAAAAACGCATACTCGTAAGGATCTTCGCTGGCGGTATAAGTGGCAGATCCAAGCGTATCAATCGCAGTAGTCCCACCTAACTGAATCAACCAACCAGTACTCATTGCAAACATATAACTGAAAGCAGAGACCGCAAGCTCAAAAGCACCTAGTCGCCCAACGATCAAAATCGAAACTGTCTGCAATGAGTTCTGCAGCATGTACGAAAAAATAACAGGTAGTGACATTTTCAGCAACCGCTTGTACTCTTTTGCTGAGACTTTCAACACAAATCTGGCCAGGAAAAAGGATGGAGTCGCCGGGCCATTAGGATCGGTCATTGCCGTATCGAACGGTCTTAGCATGGCAGAATCCTCTGGTCCGCTCTCATGCACAGTAGACGCAAAGCTTGCCGACCGCGGACGAGGAACACCAGTACTATCTAAAGTCTGTATCGATTTTGCATCGGGATCCAGGTCTTGTGTGAGTAGCTGGTCTGTAGATTTTCTCATTTTGGCCGCTGTCTCCTCGGTCAACGGATTCGTTGAGGCACCGGTCAAGTTCGCTGAAGCAGCAACTGAATATGGCGACGACATTCTTGTAGCCAGGCAAAAAATTATACCGTAACGAGAAGGCGAGCTAATTGCTCTGGGTAAATCTGGATGAGGAATTTGGCACTGCAAACGAAAGCTGATTAGATAGCGATATCGATAAGTGAAGATTTGCCGGAGAGTTAAGGTTTGTGAGCCTCGCCATTTCCAAATTCTCCCTTTTCTGGTAAAACGATCCCGCTGTGCTTGTTCGCTGGTCTCGCACTTCGAATGGCCCTTGAGATCTCTGTGAAGGGACAATGTGTTATTAGAATTGTTTGGTAAGAGCACTATTGTTACACTATTATGAGCTAAGCGTTGTGACGTTTCTGTTAGGAATAATTCTTTGCAGATGACAAGATTTGGATTTGTGCATGATCCACCAACTCTGAGCTATGACCGTTATATTCAATGACCGGCAATAGTTGAACATTATGCTTGGACTAAAACTCAGGAAAGGTGGGATTGCTGATTTGTAATAAGTCTTACTGATCAGATATTATAGCGAAACCCATCAGCTGAGTTTCATTCATTCATCGTGCCGGGATCGATACTGTGCAGCAAGGTCTCGCACTGAAGCTTCGGCTAAATCTCATTTTATTCTTTCAGCCCTTACTTTTAGTTCCTCCGATTGTCTTTAACTATGCGAATATCAAATCACTAAGTCAAAAAATTCTATTTACGAAATGGACAAGTGATCTGACCCGACGTGGGATCATCGATACGAATTCCCTCGACGCCTCAGACGACTGCGCTTTCTCAGACGGTCATAAAAAACGGCAACTCTGAAGCGTAATTCTCGAAATCTACTCCCGGATATCGCTGATTGTGGCCGATTTACACGTGAACGCGTACACGCCATAAATCCTTCGATATCTCATCTGTTGTCTACTTTGATGACCTCAAGTAGGCTTTTAGCTCCAGAAGGAGACCAATTAGTATAATAAAACAATTAAAGAACGATTGAGTATGTTTTTTTCAAATTAGAGTCCGCTACCACGCATTTTGTACTCGCAAGGGCACTTTAAATGTGGTAGATCAGTCTGGTACGGAGAGATTCGCTGGTTGATATTTTCGGATGTCAACATGTTTTTAAAGGATAATCTCGAAGGCAGCGCGGCAATTTTGTAGTTAACTGAATGAATAGATCTAGCGACTCTATGATTATTAGACATCACGGACAATATAAAGAATATCTTTGTCTAATCTAAAGCACGTGACTGAATTTTACTCTACTGCAAGCCTACAGCCAATTCCGGTGATCATTGCAACTAATTCGCACCTCAGTTGACCCATCGCGGTCGCAAAGCCTTGAACTGCATATTACGTTCTGCCCAATGCTGAACTGAATTATTGCACATTGATTATATCGTGTCATCATCGACATAACGCTTGACGTCCACAAGAACTCACTAGCGGCGACGACTATTTCCTCCGGATCATCTATCAGTACGGTTTGAATTAATAATAATATTACCCTAATCTGGCGAAATGGTGAGCTACTATTTGTTTGACAGCACTTCGAGCAAAGTCTGACGAGTAGTCATAGAACTCGCTGTTTAACCATGCGCTGAAGCAGTCGCAAGCCTTGAAACGCGATTTAGACTCGTTCGCTAGCTCACCAGGAACAACGAGTCTTGGATTGCAGGGTACAGCTCATTTACTATTTTCATGGCCATATGCTAATTATTCGGAAAAGGCCAAATTTCTGCTACCTTGGCATCGCTACAACGAACGATAGAAGAGTACGACGCCGTAGCCAGGCGAGAACTTGTGCCGGCCAAGCAAGACAAGGCCTTTGCAAGAATTCGCAATTTTCGCACAGAAATAGCAGATGCTCGTGTTCAGTTTGATAAACTGAAGCGTGACCGTGAAGAAATAGTAAACAGTCAAAATCGGACTGAATTATTGGGTCGTCGCCCGCATGCCTCGGCTACACCTGATAATCCTTACGGTATGAGTAGTGAAGGCGGGTTCGGCATGTCAACTGGATCGACCGGGATATCAGAGAACATACCCGCGGCAGCTATTCCCAGAGAGTTTATTCAACGAACAGGGGACCAACTTGATGAGTTTATTGAACGGGGACGAAGTGTGCTAGGCGATTTGGTCGAGCAGCGAAATATGCTGAAATCAACACAGAGGAAACTGTACAGTGCGGCGAATACTCTGGGAATATCTAATGACACGATAAAATACATTGAACGAAGAGCGC